>JAOCZO010000010.1:0-395221 GCA_026413255.1 Fereydounia khargensis | reverse complement strand
GGGGGGAGAGGGCAAAGCAAAGCCAAGCCAAGCGGGCCTGGGGAAGAAGATGACGAGCAAGACGACGTTCCGGCCGGTAGCGTACGCAACGCACGCGCAGCTGTCCGAGGTGCTGTGTGGCGTTACGCCTGAGCAGAAGCGGGAGGGGCGGCTGCGCATGCGCGATGAGGACGGGCGTCTGTTCTACGACAGCATCGGTACGTTGCCCCCCCCCCGGCCCCCTCTCTTGCGCGGTGGTGCTGACGGAGTGGTAGAGAGGGACGAGTGGCGCAGTCTGCTGGGGCCGGCGAGTCCTGCGCTCTCGCGGCGCCGGTCGAGCGCGACGACGCTCAACTCGCCGCCCGTGGAGCACGCTGCCCCCGCAGAACCGGAGATCGCGTTCCCCATCACGCCTCTCGCTCCCGTAAGCAGCCCCCCCCCCTTCGGTGCCGAGCTGAACTGACGACTCGCAGATGCCGCGTCGTCGCCACCGTCGCCGACTAAGCCTCCCCGGTCCCATCGCCGGCGCGCGCACATTCATCCCCCCCGACGCCGCGGGGAGCATTTACCTCCGCCGTCTGCCCCTGCCGCACCACAGGCCCACGCCGCAGCAGCTCGACGAGGCCTTCCTCACCCCAGGACACCGCGGCACGTTCGGCAGCTCGGACCCAGAATCCGACCTCGTCCACTCCTTCTTTTCCGCCTTCCCCCCCCGCCCCGCGTGCCAAAAATACCCTCCGCCTCCCCCCACAGAAATGGAAACCGATACATCCGCAATGGGCGGCAGGTACAAGGTCTCCGCGGCCCTCAGGACCGGCAGAGACGTCTACCGCGGCCTAGACATCTTCTGCGCCGCCGTCCATCTCGACAGCGAGGACGAGCTCTCAGACGCCTCCAACGACGCAGCTACCACCGTCTCGTCTCACTCGTCCAATGCAACCACCAAGTCGAGCAGCACCAGGAACAGGGTCAAAAAGTGGTTCTCCTCCAAGACCGCCCTCAAGACCTAGCCTGCCGCCCCTCCACCACTGTACACCCACCTGATCCACCTTCTCGCTAATACTGTTCCTACACTCTTAATAATCTACTGTACCTTCTGTATCCATCTCATTCTCACACAAGAAAAACGCAATCACATTAATTTTTTGTTTCTTTTTTACTGCAGTTCAAATTAGCCGCTACCGTACTGTGGCTGAATCCTCGAAGACGTCGAAGATCCCGAAATCGAGCTATTAGGGGACAGTGTCGACGTAGGCGACAGCGACGTTGCAGACTCGTCGCTCTGCATCTTGTCAGATGCACGAGTCGCCTCCAGGTTCAGGCTGGCATGGAGCATCGCATACTTGCGCGCCTCCTCTTCCTTGGTGGGAAACGGCACTGCCTCGTGCTGCTGCTGCTGCTGCTCGTGTGCCAGAGGAGATCGAGACAGTGGCCTGAACGGAGGAGTACCATCCGTCCTCATCCTCGCCCGGCCTGCATGCGTCGCTCCCATGTACGGAGACTCTGGCATTCGGTACGTCGACTGCGCCTGCGCATTCGATGCCGCGTACAGCTGGTTCCCCTTGATGGGCGTAAAGCGGCCCTCTGGATCCATGAATCCGAGTTGCAGCTGCGATTGAGCCCACCCGCCTCCCCTAGCCTCCATGGAGCTCCGGTTCGAGGCAGAAGCAGGTCGGCTCGCGTGCCACGAGGCCACACGGGCTCCTGCGTAACCCCTGTCCAGCGAAATGCGAGAAGGATTCAGAGGAGGCGAGGTCTTGGCCCTTTGTGGGCTCGGTGCAGTCACTGGGCGCGAGCGGGGTGCGAGTTTCGGCGAATGATGTGGTGAGTCGTGACGACCGCAGTGCCCCAGATGGCCCTGCCAGCTCAGACGCGACGACGAGGTGGGCGTCGACGCTTCCCTTTGTGCCCGGATCGAGTCGCCTCCAGAATTATCCCGGTGAACAACGCGCGATGCGCTCGAGGGGCTCGAGTTGCCGTACCTCACGTTGCTTGCCGACAGTCTTTTGAGTCCTGTGGCCAGCGAGCGCGCATATGCTGGCTGCGCACGCCTCTGCTGAAGGCGTTGCTGTCTCTCCAGCTCCCCCTGCATCCATGCGTCAGCTCCCCACCAGCTTCCATTCAGAACAAACGGCTGCGTCTCGCCGTAAGCAAGACCAAGCTCTGGCAAGCTCGTCACAGAAGGGCACCTGGGCGCCGAGGACAGGGATGTTTGCCGTCGCATATGAGCGTCCCCATTCTTCTTTAGACGAGGAGAAGAAAGACCCTCGAGATCCATCGAGGCAAGGAGCGGTCGACTAGGTGCTTCAGTATAGGGACACTCGTATACCGCATCGCTGAATCTGACTCGACCCCTTTGTTCCATGCTGGACCTCGTTGGGCTAGCCTTGGACGCTATCTCCTGTTTCGGCCTGAGATCCTGTCCTTGCCTCGCGACAGGCTGTTGGGTGATCGACTCTGCTACGTTTTGCCCCGTGTAGCTGGAGGCGCTGAAATCTGCGGTCAAAGATTCCGTGACACTTGAGATGCTTCCTGGAGTCGTATCTCCCACGCTACTGCCTGATGCTGATTCCAGAGCAAGTCGACGCTCCCTCGACCGTCTGGTCTTGCTAGGACTCGCCTTGACCGGAAGAGGAGGCACACTGTCGCTACTGCCACTGATCTTTCCTTCTCGTGAGGTCTGAAGCTTGTCTGATAACGACCTGGTCAACTTGAGGCTCACCAGACATCTACGTATCGTCCCTCGTCTCGAGACTGGAGAGTCATCGTCGACTTGTTTTTGCTTCTCGCTAGTTTCCCCTGATTGAGCTTTGCGGCATCTTGTGCGTGATTGATGGCCAGGCTGTTTGACGTCGCCAGCCACTTTGGTGGTAATTTGCTTTCTCCCCCTCCTTGCTGTGACCGAGGTACTTGCCGATTGATCTCTCTCTTGAGCCTTGCTGTTGCGTCGGAAGGAATCTCGCTGTAAAAGGTATTTGAGGCCACGAATGAGCATCCTGTTGCTTCACGGTTGGTTGCAAGGTAAAATCCGGGGAGACTGGTATCCTTTTGTACGAACGAGTGTGGGCAGCGAGGAGCTCTTGTAGCCAGTGTGATGGAGAGCTCGGTGGGACAGCTGATCGAGCGGGAGTGCGGACCGCGTTCGAGACCTAGCCGCGCCGCTAAACACTCCTGCCTGCAGTGGTAGCCAAGCGGTAAGCCTGTTCGTGAGTAAGGCCCTTTCTGGCTACTCGGACCGCACAGGTGAGTAAGTAAGGGTGTACTCACAATCGCAGAGAGCAAAGGAGCTTTCAAGATGATCTTTGGCTGGGCCAGAGACCCCGAGCTCGCTCGTCTATGAGCTGAGAAACGCAAATGTCGCAACACCAGAGTCACCGGTGGGAGTCCTCGTGGTCCCTCGGGTCTTTTCTATGGCTGCCTCCGTAGGTGCCCACTGCGCTAGCAAGGCGGACGGGTGGGGATGTCAGGGGAGAGTAACGGGCCGGTATATAGCTGCTGCGGTGCAGGACCAGCGGTGCTTCTATGAGCGGAGATGGGTTGAGGAAAGAGGCGAGACGATCTTGGGTCAGCGCCCCGAGATGCCTGATTATATGGTAGAGAACGCCGCCTCGGCTCGGTCCGGAGAGACAGCCATTTCGTGATTCGAATTGGCAGGAAACGAAGAGGAAGGAGACGAATCGGGAGCAGAACCAGGACCAGAAAACAGGATCGAGACGTGCAATGACTGTGCGGACAAGATTCAGTCTTGTCGAGACAGAGACGGTGAGAGTGGCAAATTGCGCCGCGTCAGTCACGGTGACTGTCCAGCTGGCTGCTTGTGCTTTCGGATCACTTCCGACAAGGCCTCGAGGCCAGAGTGACTCCCCA
This sequence comes from Fereydounia khargensis, assembly GCA_026413255.1. Lineage (NCBI taxonomy): Eukaryota > Fungi > Basidiomycota > Ustilaginomycetes > Urocystidales > Fereydouniaceae > Fereydounia > Fereydounia khargensis. The sequence goes on along the minus strand of JAOCZO010000010.1, from coordinate 391,375 downwards.
CCGTTCTCTACCGCAGTTGTCCTGCAAAGTACTGACTTGTAGGCTTGAGCTTGCTGCTGACGCCCTTTGGGTCTCGTTGACCGGACGCTCGGGACCAGTCGTGTGGCATGTTCCAGTGAAAATCAGGGCAGGAAAAGGGCCATGGAAAGCAACCGGAGTACTGTACTGTACTGCGAGGCTTTTTGGGTGACCGTGAGAGTCAGTCGCTCGGAAAGCGAAGCGGCTTTGGACCTCATTTCTCTCCGTATTCTGACCGCAACGACCCGTCCAAGCCATGCACAGTACCTTGCCCGCCATATCCCATTGCTTGCAATTGTCTCAGTAATTTTCCCGAGTGCTCCAGGCAGACAGACGTCACAGCCCCGGCAACGACCACTTGATGAATAGGGCGGGCGGAGCGACAGTGGGAGCACTTTTATGGAGTCACAACTTGTGCCGAGCCCTTCATTCCAGTCACGCCAATAAGCTCAATGCTTTCAAGCCGTGCCGCGGCGGACGCCGTCATCAGCTTGCCAACAGCGGCATCACTTGAAACCCATCCGCGACTGTGCTGTAAACACCTGTTTCGGGCAAGTACGTACTTTGGGTGGGGACGCAAGAAAGCATGATCGTGATTTTCCGTCTGTTTTCTTTTTTTTTTTTTTTTTTTTTTGCTTCTACATCCCCATCCCTTTGCTTCGCTATGCTCCCACTCATCTATTGAGAATGTTGGGAGAATTGCATACTGTGGCGCGAATGAGCGCTGCTAGCAGTGTTCTACTGGAATGCAACCCGCCGAGCCAAAGACGTACTCGATCACCAAACGAGACGACAGGAATGTCTCGAAGGGGATGGGTGTCTGTTCCTGATCAGATGCAAGCAACGAAGGTCACTACTGTACTGTACTGTAGGGTGGTGTATTGAATGCGTCACCATCCATCTCTCTGGATGGCGCCCACCCGGCCCGCTGCCAGGCCGAATCTTGCTGCTCCTTTTTTTTTGCTGGTGCGTAGGCGAAGCGCCTCGAAGGCGGGCGAAGGAAAATAAAAAAGCAGCGTGCCAAGCAAGGCCTGGCTGGGAGCCCGCCCGACACCGGAAGGCCACGTAGCGTCGCTGAGCTGCTGGGCCGTTGCTGAGCCGTGGACGCGCGTTGCAATTCTACAGTACTTGGCTGGGCTTCGGCTCTGCGGAGAGAGTCGAGTTCTGAGGCGCACGGAGCCCGCCAACAGACAAGAGAGACCGACAGACGAGGTTGAAAACCCCAGCCGGCCCATCTGGTTTCTTCCCAGCTTGCCTCTTCCTCTCCCCCATCACACACTCTTGTTCCATTCTCCCTGCGCCTCACTTTCTCCCACCCATTCCATCTCCACTTACCAGCCGCGAGTCGCAGAGAACAACCCTCCACCCTTTCCTTCCAAGACAGTGAGTGTATGGCGATCTGCTTCTGCCCCAAACCCAACTACCATGATGAAAAACAACAATCACTTTTATGCATGTTAGACTTCCGAACATTCATGACGGAGGAAGCTGTTTATTTGCCACTGATCCTACACTGCACGCCGCGTTCTCTCCAGAACTGTCGGTTGCAATCATCTTGACTCTGTTCCATCCTTGGATACGAAAGGACTCTTGACTGACTCTCCTCTCTGTTCTCGTCTTCTTGGCCTTCTGCGATCGGTCACAACTCAGCATAGCCTGTGCACTTGCTTTCCCTCGCACAGCATGTCCGCCGATCAAACTCACCTCGCCTTCGCTGTCGCTAGCTGGCTGGAGCAGTCGAGCTCCACCGTGGCAGCTGACAAGCAGGCCAAGCTCAAAGAGGCTGCTGCCAGTGTCGCGGATGCGTTTGGCGTCAACACTTCGGACAGTGCCCAGAAGCAGCAATATGGCCAGGGTCCTGGGCTCCAGGCGGTCTTTGACATTTTCCTCAAGACACAAAAGAAGATGGGTGGCAGCGCTCCTGCACCCGCCGCCGCGCCCTCTGCGCAAGCTTCGGCGTCAGCGGCACCCTCGTCCAGCGCGAGCAAGGAGGTCTCCGCAGAGGACTCGGCCAAAGCAGAGGAGCTCAAGGCTCAGGGCAACAAGGCCATGTCGGCTAAGGACTATGGTGCTGCGATCGAGGCGTACGGCAAGGCGATCGAGTTGAACCCCAATTCGCCTGTCTACTACTCGAACCGTGCGGCGGCTTTCAGCCAGATTGGCCAGCATGACCAGGCGATCGATGACGCCAAGAAGGCGGCCGAGATTGACCCCAAGTTTGGCAAGGCGTACAGCCGTCTTGGCCACGCGCTCTTCTCCTCTGGTCGATTCAGCGAGGCTGTCGAGGCGTACGAGAAGGGTGTCGAGGTTGACCCTACCAACGATGTGCTCAAGCGAGGACTGGCAGCCAGCAAGGAGCGAGTAGCGTCCGAGGCCGGTGGCTCGTCGTCGTCGTCGACGACCCGCGATGCCGTCTCGAGTCCATCGGGCGCGGGTGCCGGTGCCGGTGCTGGTGCCGGTGCTGGTGCTGGTGCTGGTGCTGGTGCTGGTGGCTTCCCCAACTTTGGCGGCGGTGCCGGTGGCATGCCTGACCTTGCTTCGCTGATGAACAACCCGATGATTGCACAGATGGCGCAGAACCTCATGTCGAACCCGGACAGCCTGTCGTCACTGATGAACAATCCGATGCTGCGACAGGCGGCTGAGCGCTTCCAGTCTGGTGGTGGCATGCCCGACATGAGCGCCATGATGAACGACCCTGCACTGCGCGACATGGCCCGCAACTTTATGGGTGGTGCCGGTGGTGCCGGTGGTGCCGGCGGTGCTGGCGGTGCCGGAGGCAACAACAGCAGCAACAACAACATGTACGGCTAAAGGACGGACCAAGTGACCGTGTCTGCCCAGCCCTCCCGGCCTTGTTACTCTCTCCTGTATCCATCCCATCGAGCGGCCCCTTTTTTTTTTGTACAAGATGGCCGCTCGACGATTCCCGTCATTGAATGAATGTACAACATGAAGATGCACGCGTAGACAATTGATTGATTGCAGCTCTGTTCACAGTGGCCATGTTAGAGGCGTGTTGAAAGGTGTGGTCCAATCAGTACTCCACATGCTGCGATGTTCGGTTTGGTTGGCTTTGCTGCGCACGCGCCTTGTCTGAGAGAAAAACGGGCAATCCAGCGCCAAGTGGAAGCAGAGCAGCATTGCTTCCTTCCTCTAGACAAACACAACTCGACTTAACGGTCTATTGACTGGGCTCCTCGATATTGCCGGCATGCCATGTGAGTGCTGCCTTTCTCCTTGCTCACTTGACCTGACTGGGGTGTACTGACACGAACTGTCTCTTGGCAGCCATAACGGTGCTGTACTTTGCGGGCGCGCGCACGTTGGTCGGGCAGAGCAAGGAGGAGGTGGTGCTGCCTGCCTCGGGGACCTGTTCGCTCTCTGGGCTCCGGGACGAGCTGGTTACGAGGCACGGCGCGGGGCTGGGCAAGCTGCTTTCGACGTCACGGTGGAGCGTTGACCAGACTATGGTGGATGACGGAGACGACGTGGTTCTGCGTGGTGGAGAGGAGGTGGCTGTGATCCCACCTGTGAGTGGTGGCTGACCCCGGCCCAGTTGAGTGTGAAATTGAAATCATTACCGACCACGTTTTGTCTAGGAGATGCAGGCTGAGGCTGTAGCTGTAGCTGGGCACCAAGGGCAGGAGGTGCGGGTCAAGCGCCCGCCGAGGCCCGAGGGCTGTGGTGGGTTGCGGTACAGCTACGACAGGGCGCGGGACGGTACGGATGCGAATGTGCTCGTCATGTTCCACGGTCTCGGGGACCACATGGCGCCCTTTACCACGCTCGGCCGCAGTCTGCAGAACACGCTGCCCCAGACGGCGGTGATGAGCGTCCAGGCGCCCAAGAAGGTCCCCTTTCTCGACGACGAACACGCGTGCATGTGGTGGGATAGCTTTGACCCCTTTGGCGAACGTGAGTCTCGTTTCCCGGCCCCCGTTGCACGCACCACCCCTTGCTGACGCTGTGGTAGTCCTGACGAAACCGAATCCGGTTGGCACGGTCCAGAGCGTGTGTGGGCTCCTGGCGCATCTGGTGGACGAGTGTGGATGGCCGACGCAGGCGGTTCACCTGTTTGGATTTGGCCAGGGCGCCAGCGTGGCTCTGGAGACAGCCGTGGCATTCGCTAGGCCACTGGGCAGCGTGGTTGCTGTATGCGGTGGTCTTGTCTCTGTGAGTCCCGGCTCTGTCTACCTGTACCTGTCGAGAGGGGTGCGTGGCCAGGCTAACCACATTTCTCACCCGCCTCAGCATCCAAGCAAACCCGTGCCCACACCCGTGCTCTACGTCCACCGCACCATCAACCCAGGCTCACAGCTCGCCTCGCTGCGCAAAGCCACGTCGCAGCTCGAGGTCGAAAAACTCCCACCCGTACCTGGCATGGACGAGGTGATGCCGCGAAACAAGAACGAGTGGGACCCCATCATGCTCTTCTGGTCCAAGGTCCTGCGCAACAAGCTCAGCTGGGAGTGGGACGACAACACAGTCCGTGTCATATGACATGCATGGTAATTTACTGTACTGTACTGTACTGTACTGTACTGTGCTGTGCTGTGCTGTGCTGTGCTGTTCTGTGCTGTAATGGAATACAGGTATGGTATGATTTCATTACGTTTCGGGGATGGGGATGGGGGTCAGGTCTCAGGCGCCAAAGCCATAGAGCGTGCGTCCCTGTCGCTTGAGTGCGTAGACGACATCGAGACTGGTGACCGTCTTGCGCTTGGCATGTTCGGTGTAGGTGACAGAGTCGCGGATGACCGACTCGAGGAAGAGCTTGAGTACGCCGCGTGTCTCGTCGTAAATGAGGCCCGAAATGCCTGTCGAGATGGGATGATGGTTGAGAAGCAAGACGTGGGCGCGGGGCGCTAGTGTTTGCACTCACGTTTGACGCCACCGCGACGCGCAAGACGCCTGATGGCGGGCTTTGTGATGCCCTGGATGTTGTCGCGCAAAATCTTGCGGTGACGCTTGGCGCCGCCTTTGCCGAGTCCCTTGCCACCCTGGGAGCAGTGGTGAGTGGCCTCCCCTTGGCGACGAGTGGAGTGGAGAGGAGAGAAGCTTACCTTTCCGCCTGTGTATGCGGTCCCGTCCGATGAGGGAGGGATGAGGGGGATGATGATCGTGTGAGCGACTGGTGCACGAGTATATGCCATGCAATCTCAAAGTTGTGTGGAGCAGACTCACGTCCAGACATGGCTATCGATAAATGCAAGGTTGTAGTAGGTGTTAGGTAGATGTAAGAGAAGATGTAAAAGATGGAGAGTGGATATGGTGTTAGGCAAGAGGGGAGGCCGTCTCTTGTGCGCAGTCTTTATAGGGGGTTGGATACGGCCTGGCCTGGCCTCACGGAGCGTGAAGCTGGGAGAGGAGAGGGAAGGCAGTCGGGGTGAGTGGGAAGCGGAAAGGCTGGAGGGGAGGGGAGGGGAAGGAGCACACTCACCTCGGCACTGACGACAGAGACCCACTCCTGGAGCGTGCGAAAGAAGACGTCGTCACCGCGGTCGACCGGGCCATCTGCACCCCATACACGTATTGCGTCGCCCTGGATCTGGGCAACGGGGCGAATGATGTGGCCCTTGGCTGGAAGGCTCTGTTCGTGTTGAGGCTCAGCTTGGGCTTCTGGAACTTGAGCTTGCTCGTCCTCGTCCTGCTCCTCGTCATCATGGTCATCGTCGCTGTCGATGCTAAACTTTTGCATTTTGGCTGGCGGCCGTGGAGGCGGGAGTGTGGTCTTTGTCCTTTTGGGAGCGGGAGGGGCAGATGGCTGTTGTGACTGGCGAGGCTGGGGATCGAGGAGAGCGTCTTGAATCTCTACAAGATTGCCTACGTATCCGGGGGGGAGGGGTAGCTGGAGAGACTGGATGGTGCGGCCGCGAAAGGCCGAGATGTAGCTCTGGCCGAGGTGGTGGTTGTGGTTGTGGCTGTGGTTGTCGTTGTCGTTGTCGTTGTCAGCCTGCGTGTCTGGGTTGGGGTTGGGTGGTGCCGGGCGGAGAACGAGGAAGGAGTCGATGGGAGCGGGACCGGTGTAGTCGATGGTGAATGGCATGAGGTTGGCCTGGACCATCTGCTGCGACTCATCTGGTGCCAGCTCGAGCGGCGGGAGCGCGGTACTCGACGGCGGCGGCGGCGGCGGCATGGTGTGTTGAACTGCGCCGTACTATACTGTACTGTGCTGTAGTGGCAGAGAGAGGGAGCGAGCGAATAAAAGGGTCCGAAGGCGCAAAGGCGGAGCGCGTCGCGTGTTCGAGTGGAGGCCAATCCGAGTTCCGAAATGAATTCGGATCCGACAGCAGCCACAGCCACAGCCACCCTGGAGAGTCGCGGCGGCGTGATCGACAGAGCAGCATCCACAGTCAGGGCGGCGCAAGAAGAAGAGACACGTTCAGAATCAGAATTTTTTTCTTTTTGATTTTTTCTTGAAATGAGAACAAGTCGCAGTTGGCCTTTTTGGCTGACAGACAGCAGAGGTGGCAATCCAACACACATACTGTACTCACTGTCCTGTCCTGTACTGTACTGTACTGTACAGTATACTGTACATTCTCTCGCACGCACGCACGCACGTACGCTCTCAGCCAGCCTGCCAGCCTGCCAGAGAAAGAAAAAAGGTCGAGTCCCACACTGTTGGAACTTTTCCGCCTTCTCCACCATATCCTCCCTTCCCTCTCACACCACATCAACCTCATCTCACTTGCCCATCATGACCGAGCAGGCTGGAGCTGTCATCGGCATCAACCTCGGCCACTCGTACGCCAGCATTGCCTGCATCAACCAGCAGTGAGTAGACTCAGCAGACTCCCCACCTCTCCTTGCCCCTCTGCCGCCCCCTCTGCTGCTACCGCTCCCCACCACAAATCTGACTCGGACTCGCAACCCCTCTCTCACCAGCGGCCGTGCCGACGTCATTGCCAACGAGGACGGAGAGCGTCTCCTCGCCACCCGCATCGCCTTTAACGCCGACCAGGTCTACCTCGCCAACCAGGCCACCCCGCAGCTCATCCGCAATGCCCCCAACGTGATCGACAAGTTTGTCAACCTCCTCGGCCGCAACTTTTCCGAGCTCACCGACGACGAGAAGGCCCGTGCCTCCGCCCCCGTCATTGACAGCAACGGTGTCCCTGCCTTCAACGTTGCCATCGACGACAAGCAGACCACCCTCACCGTCCACGACGTCGCTGTCCGATTCCTCCGCTCCCTCTTCCTCACCGCCAAGGACTTCCTCTCCGGTGTCCCCATCGCCGGTGCTGTCCTCAGCGTGCCCCAGTGGTACGCTGCCCCCCAGATTGCCGCCCTCAAGCACGCTGCCACCGAGGCTGGCCTCATCGTCCTCCAGACCATTTCCGCCCCCGCTGCCGCCCTCGCTGCCTACGGCCTCACCAGCCCCCAGCCTCAAGCCAAGCTTCCCGCCCACCCCGACGGTGTCGAGGGCGAGCCTTATCCCGCTGCCAAGCAGCTCGACCGAAACGTGGTCGTCCTCGACGTCGGTGGAACCTCGACCGACGTGACTGTCGTCGCCGCTCGCGCTGGTCTCTACTCGGCCCTCGCCAGCACCCACGACGCCACCGTCGGCGGTGTCTCCCTCGACCACGCCCTCATCCAGTTTTTTGCCAAGGAGTTTACTAAAAAGACCAAGATCACCATTCAGGACGCCGACAAGCGTGCCTGGGCCAAGCTCCGCAACGAGGCCGAGTTCACCAAGCGTGCCCTCTCCGCCTCCAACAGCGCCCAGTGCTCTGTCGAGAGTCTCGCCGAGGGTATCGACTTTACCGGCTCGATCAACCGCATGCGCTTCGACATGCTCGCTGGTGCTTCGTACGCCAAAATCGTCGCCAACGTGGAAAAGGCGCTTGCTCAGGCTGCACTGGACGCCAGCCAGGTGGACGAGGTAATTCTGGCCGGTGGATCTGCGCGTCTGACGGGCCTCTCGGATCGTCTTTCGTTTGTGTTCCCAGAGTCGACCCACATTACCGCCTCTATCGACGCTGACCAGGTCGTTGCCCGCGGCTGTGCTGTGCAGGCTCAGGCGATCGCAGCTACGCCCGACGAGGCGCCGGAGCGCAAGTTCCTTCTCTCCCTGCCTGCCCAGCCTGTGTCGTCGCTTGCCGAGCTGTCGACCAAGGCGACCAGCAAGCCGCTTGGTCTGGTGATCCCTGCTCCCGCCCAGGCTGACGACAAGCTCGTGGTGGACGGCAAGCTGTTTGTCACTCTCCTCCCTGCTAACACGCCTCTTCCTGCCCGTCGTGCGTACCGATTACCCGTGGCCAGCGGCGCCGAGTCGGTCGTGCTGCGCCTCGAAACAGGTACCCCCGCCGTGCGTGTGGACGAAATCAAGCCCGAGGAGCCTGAGCCCGAGCAACTCGAGGAGGACGACGAGCCCCTCGAGCCCGAGCAGGTCAAGACCGCCTACGTCAAGCCGGACGGCAAGGCCGTCGTCGAACTCGTCGTGCCCCTCGCCAGCAAGGGCGCCAAGAAGGTCCAGGTCGATATCGAGATTGACGCCAACAACAAGCTCTCCGTTGCTGCTAAGGAGGAGGGCGCTGACAAGCCTGCCGCCTCTGTCCAGGCTTGATTTCCCTCTCCCCCCCCTCCCCCCCCTCACTCCCTCCATTCACCACACCGACAACATTTTGTAGAATAGAAACCCGCCCCCGCGCTGATCCCATCCCACAAAAGCGAAACTTTGATGTTTTCACATCCATTCATGATACTGTACAGTATTGTATTCCGTGCGCGTGTGCCGTGTGCTGTGCTGTGCTGTGCTGTGCTGTGATCCAGTACTTGTTGTGCTCCCACCACATTACAGTAAAAAAGAGAAACTGCAGCACCTAGGATTCCCACGTGGTCCCCCACCGTAGTACTGACTAGGCGATACCGTGCTTAACTTTGCAGATCAGACGGGATGCAGTGCTTTCACGGTTCTGTGGCCGCAGATGGCTGTCGAGTGCGTCCCTCTCCTACTTGTTGGCGTGGAACGCTGGCTTTGGCTTTCTTACGGTTTTGGTCATTGTACAGCGGAAGAACAAACAAGAAGAAAAAATATTACATGTCTGTCTCTCTCTCTAGTCGAATGGTCCCAGGTAGTCCTCCTTCATGGTTCCGATGGCAAACTGGAGAGAGACGCGACGAGGCATGGCATGAGCACAGCAAGCCCACACGACAAGGCAAGGCAATGCAAACAAGAGGAGAGGACTTACGATCTCGTTCGCGTCCACACGGGTTCCAACGATCTTCAATCGGACCTTGCGACCCTTAGTCAAATGCTACAACAGCGGGCGCGGCGAGACGAGTTAGTATGCAGGACAAACTGCAAACCAGCCATGGAAAGCGAACGCCGAGAACGAGCAAGACTTACATCGTGGGCCGAAACAAACTCGGGTGGATTCGACTCGGGCTGGAACTTGAACTCGATTGGGATGAGGTGCGACGAGACAAAGATGTTAAGCGGACCAACTTGGGCGAAGAAGCCCATCTTGTTGACGTTGGTGATCTTGGCATCTACCACTTCGCCTTTGAACTGTTTTGTAGTTGCGCCCCACGCATCCGCATCACGTTCAGCCGAGACGGTCCGACAGCGCAGGGTACGAGGAATGGATGACTCACAGGTTTCAACACGATCGCCTGGTACTTGCTGGTAAACTCGGCGAGGCCTGTGCCGGGCATGACCTTGCCCTGCCCTACATCCGTGACACCGACGACCTTGATAATGTAGCCATGGCGGCCGGTGCAGGTTCCCTCGACGTCGTCGCGCAGCTTTTGGTTGAGGAACTCGACCATCGAGGGTCCAAAGTAGGACGGGTGCAGCTCGGTGCGGTGCTCGAGGTACTTGAGGAAGAACATGGCGTGGGTCCCAATCCTCTCTCTCGCACCTTGCTTGCGTGCTAGGGCCCCGATGCCACAGCGGGATGCAGCTGTTTCTCCTCCTCAACCTGGGTGCACAAACACACGGGCTAGAGTGCACCTGCTGGTGAGCGTGTGCGCGTGCGTGCAAGTGCGTGTGCGGCGAGGAAAGAGGGTGGCGAGAGGATGGAGGAAAAGGTGCTGTATACTGTATACTGTGTGGTTGTGTGAGAGGAACGAGAACAAGATACTGTAATGTAACTGTGACTTGAGATGTTTGTGTGACGCACGACCAACGCACATCTCAGACCCGTCCAGGCGAGTCGAGTCGAGGTGCGTCGAGCTGCCGTGTGTGTGTTGCCTTTTCTCCACGCGCTCTCTCTTCTGCGTATCCGTATCGGCCGAGTGGGTAAAATGCGCAGTCGCAGTCGCAGTCGCAGTCGTGCATTCGAGACCCTTTTCAGCTCCCCCTCCCCCCACTGAGCAACAGGCAGCCGCCACATTTGGCCATTGCCTTTCTTCCCCAACCAACAACAAAGTCATACAAGATGGGCAACGACGGAGGCTCGATTGCCAAGCGCGATGAACTGGTGCGCACCAAGGCTTGCAGCGACAAGGCAGACCCGGATGCGCTTCGTCAAGCACTCTGGACACTGTGTACCCTCTCCAGGCAGCCCCTTCGCTCGCCTGTCGTAGCAGACTCGCTCGGACGGCTGTACAACAAAGACGCCTTGTTGCAGTATCTGCTCTCGCGCAACGACCGACCCCGTGGTGGCCCAGATGACATTGCCGCCGGACACATCCGCGGCCTCAAGGACGTCGTGTCCCTCTCGCTCACCAACAATCCAGAGTACCGTCCACCCTCCCAGTCCGAGTCGGCTGCCGCGCCCTTCCTCTGCCCACTTACCGGCAAGGAGATGAACGGGAAACACCGCTTCATCTACCTCTCCCCATGCGGGTGCGTCATGAGCGAGAGCGGCGTCAAAGCCATCGCTTCCCAAGACAAGACTACCGACACGGACGCAAGACCGTGCCCCATCTGCCAAACATCTTTCCACGCCAACGCTCTCATCAAGGGTAAAGAGCCAGAGGCCGGTGGCCAGGTAGTACTCATCAATCCAAACAAGCAGCAGGAGCAAGAGATGCGCGCAGCCATGGACGCAGCGCGAGCAGCCAAGAAGAACAAGAAGAAAAACACGCACGCAACCAGCCCAGACAAGAAACGCAGAAGCGAGACTACCGACCGCTCGCTGCCCACTGCACCTGTTGGGGTTGAGCATGACGAGTCACTCACTCCCTCGGCCAAGCGAGCCAGACTGGCACAAGAGGTGAGGCCGAGCATGAGTGCTACCGCTCCCGGCGTAAGCGCAGCAATCAAGGTGGCCGAGTTTACCAAGCAGCAGGCTGAGGCCAGGCGGAAACCGGTCAGTCCTGCGATTGCCAGCATCTACGGGGCTAAGAGTCGTTGAATCCCACACAATGTTGTACTTTAGTCTGTCTGCCATTCGAATCCACCGAGACCAAGTGCTGGTCCCAAAGCAAGGCGAAAGCTGGGAGAGAATGCTTTCAGATTACGACGAGCCAGTAGCCTGGTATGTGCACCACTCTAGAACACGGCCATTCGGAGGTGGTGTAATTTACTCGCGCTGAGCCTGGAGCTTGGCGTAGAAGGCGTCTCGTCGCTGGACGGTGGGAAGGTGGATGCCGTACCTGTGATATCGAGCAAGGAGGGTCAGTCTCTGCCTGTGGTACCAAATTCAAGATGGAGGGTAGTACGTACCAGAAGCCGTAGCCGAGAGCGGTACCACCGCCGAGGGCGACAGAAAGGTCGAGGATGAAGCGCTTGCGCAGCTTTCCGGTGATGGGGGCGATGGATCCAACGGGCATGTCTGGGTGTCAAGGTCCGGCAAGCGTGAGCGTGAGCAGGGGCAAGCAAACATAGAGAATGTGGAGATGGACACTCACTGTGACAGAGTATAGGGTGGGACTGGATGGTGGTTTACGAAGAATGAGAAGCTGAGCCGAGTGCGATCAAAGGGTTGGCCTGCAGCGCAGCGCTCAGCTTTCGCGCGCGCTCGGAAGGCACCGTAACAAACGAAACGAACCGAATTGCCTGCCTGCCTGCCTGCCTGGCGCCATTATTTTCAAACTGACCCACGATCAATTATTCAGACACTGCCAAGTTACTCCTACTGCTACTGGAACGTGGCTCGGATCCGGGACCGCATATGAAATAGAAATCTGATTCAATTCAATTCGAAAACAGGAAAATGCAAACCTCGCTTTCGGCCGGGTGGGGTGGCTGTTCCCGCGAAATCCTCCCGCATGGCCTTTTTGGGACGCTAGATGATGCCAAGCTGCCGGGGTGGGCGTAAGAGGCGGAGGGTGAGAGAGAGGGAGAGAGAGAGAGACAGAGAAACAGAGAGACAGCGAGAGCTGGACACTGCCCCGCCGCGCTCAGGGCAACGAAACGAAATCAGGCCGAGAGTGAGACGATCGGAGCAGCATCAGCGGCCCTGCCCATCCACACGGCCAGAATCGACTCAGCTTGACTCCACACGCAGAGACCAGAGACCAGAGACCAGAGACCAAAGAGAGACCCACACCTTGCCGATCCGCCTCTCTTTCCCTCTCGACCCCTGTCCATCAACACCCCTCCCCCATCCGCTTCGTTGCATTGGGCATGCAAGCATCCGTCTCGAGGACATCCCACCACCTCCAGCTTGCACTCACACACCACCAACACCACCACCAAAGCGCACACCGCCAGCCGCGAGCCCGTAGCCCACCATGGCCTACGTCGCGCTCTGCAAGGCGCTCTACGACTATACCGCCCAGGACCAGGACGAGCTCAGTCTCACCGAGGACGCCACCCTCTACATCCTCGATGCCGACGACCCAGAGTGGTGGAAGGCCAAGCTCCGCCGTCTCAACCCTGACGGCACCCCTGTCCAGGATCAGACCGACGAGGAGGCCGACAGCCTTGTCGGCCTCGTCCCTGCCAACTACGTCGAGGAGATCGAACCCATCCGCCTCAGTCGCGCCCTCTACGACTATGAGGCCCAGACCGAGGATGAGCTCTCCATGTCCGAAGACGAACTCCTTCGCATCTACGAGAGCGACGGCCTCTGGCTCCTCGTAAAAAAGCAAGGCAATGACCCCCTCAGCGGAGGCGAGGGACGTCTAGGATACGTCCCTGCCAACTATGTCGATGAAGAGGAGGCTGTCGACACTGGCGCTGCTCCCGTAACCGAGTCCGAGGCCCCGGACCCGGACCCGGACCCGGCCCAGTACCAAGAGCAAGAGGAGGAGGAGGAGGAACAACCGCAAGCTGTTGCTGCTCCTCGTGTGAGCATGCTCCCCTCCGCGGCCGGCAAGGGCGACGAGATCAAAATGTGGGCCGTCTCTGCCCTCGACAGCAAGAAGAAGAAGAAGAAGGGCACTCTCGGCATCGGCAACGCATCGCTCTTCTTTGCTTCCGAGAGCGACAAGACTCCCGTCCAAAAAGTTAGCATCCTCCACATTACCGACTACAACGTCGAGAAGGGCAAGACGCTCCATCTCGATCTCAGCCCCGACTCGGGATTGTCTGAATCCACTCTCGATTTCCACACGGGATCCAAGGACACAGCCAACGAGATTGTCTCCAAGATCGAGCAGAGTAAGGCCAGTGCGCTCACCTCTTCCTCTGCCGCGCCCACCTCGCCTCCACCACCACCAACAGCATCAGCATCGACCGGGTCCGTTCCGCTGCCCCCTCCACCTCCGCCTGCACCCGCTCCTCCCGTGGCATCCAGCACCGCAGCCTCCTTCCAGCCTCCTCCCATGCGTACCGCTGCTGGTCTTCCACCTCCCGTCCGAAAGACAGTCTCTTTCCAGCCAGAGGAGGAGCAACCTGCAACTCCGGCCGCCAATGGCAGTGCAGGTGGTGAGCAACACGCCATTGCGCTCTATGACTTTGAGGCTCAAGGCGATGATGAGCTCACAGTCGCCGAGAACGAGCAGCTGGTTGTTGTCGAGAAGGAGAACGACGACTGGTGGAAGGTGAGGAACGCATCTGGTCAAGAGGGTGTGGTTCCCGCCAGCTACGTCGATTTGACTGAGGCCGGTGCCGCAGATGCCTCTGGCGATGATGACGCGGCCGCTGCTGCTGCTGCTGCTGAAGACGAAGAGCGCCAGAGGCAAGAGGAAGAGCAAGCTGCTGCCGCCGCCGCCAAGGAGAGGCAGCGCGCTGCTCTCGAGGCGGCCGAGCGCAGGCGAAACGAGGCCGAGCAAAAGCGCCAGCGTGAGGAGGAAGAGAAGGCGCGCCGAGAGGCACTCAAGGCGCAACCTGCTCCCGAGCCCCCCAAACTTGCACAGCGACCAAGCACCACCGAGGTCAACCGCGCGGCGCGCAACGTTGCCATTCCCATGGGCCGCAGTGCTCCAGAGCGACCCAAAGACGGCGGCGGCAGATCTAAGCCCTCCCCCTCCAAGACTAGGGTCTGGGTCGACCGAACCGGCCAGTTCAAAGTCGAGGCCGAGTTTCTTGGTTTCCATCAGGGCAAGATCCGTCTGCACAAGATGAATGGCGTGGTGATTGAGGTGGCAGTCGAAAAGATGTCCAATGCCGATATCTCATACCTTGAGGATGTTACTGGCAGGAAGCTAGCCCCAAGCGACGAGGAGATTGCCGCTCGACGTCGCGAGAGCTCCCGACAGGCCAGTGGCAGCCAAGCGTCGTCTGATCGCGAACGCGAGAGGCGGCGTGAGAAGGAGCGAGAGCAGCGCCGCAGAGAGCAGGCTCGCAACGGTCCCAAACGCAACGTGGATTGGTTCGAGTTCTTCCTCGCCGCAGGCGTTGATGTCGACGACTGCACTCGTTACGCGGCTGCATTTGAGCGCGACAAGATTGACGAGAGTGTACTCGGCGATCTCGAGGCGAGCACGCTGCGGAACCTGGGCATGCGCGAGGGAGACATTATCCGCGTCTCGAAATTTATCGATCGAAAGTATCGGCGCAAGGACCAGAAGGAGCAGTCCCGACGCCCGTCGAGCTCGACGGCCGACAAGCTGGAAAAGCAGATCAAAGCGGACGAAGAGCTGGCGCGCAAGCTACAGGAGCAGGAGAGTGCAGCGCGACGTGGCGAAGCAGTCAGCCCGCCACCGCCTCAGCTCTTCTCGGGCCCGGACGGCACGCTCAAGAACAACACTCGACGTGGTCGCCCGACGCCCAAGACGAGTGGATCGGCCAACGTGGATGCCGCATCGCTGGCTGCTGCCTCCGAGTCGCTAGCGCGCAGCACCACTGCCTCGCCCCCGGTACGAGCCAACACGGTGAGCCCCGTGGCCCCCAAGCGAACGGGCTCTACGCAGCCATCGTTGGCGAACGGCTTTGACGACGATGCATGGACTCCGCGTCCTCCGAGCACCAAGCCTGCGACGCCAGCGCAGCAGCCGGCCGCCTCACCTGCGCCTCCGGCGGCACCCACGCCCCCTCCTGCGCCACCAGCGCCTACTCCCCCCGCGATGTCGGTGTCAGCAGCGGCTGTAGCTGAGTCGCCCAAGCCTGCAGCCGACCCCAACTCGGCGCTGTTTGAAAAGCTTGCCGCTATGAAGCCTCCCTCAGCGTCAGCAAGCCCACGTCCAGGAGCGAGCCCGTCTGGCAACAGCTTCCTTGGGCAGCAGCAGAACCAGTACAACCCGAATGCTCCACGTGGGCCGTTTGCGCCTGTGCCGGCCAACCAGGGTCTGCTTCAGCCTCTGATCCCGACGAGTGGTACGGGGCAGTTTGTGCCGACCAAGGTGCAGTCGCAGCCGACTGGTATGATGGGAATGCAGATGACGGGCATGCAGCCGCAGCAGACGGGGTGGGGCGGCTCACAGATGCAGATGCAGATGCCGATGCAAATGCAAATGCAGATGCAACCGCAGATGACGGGTATGAACGGCATGGGAATGATGGGCATGCAGCCACAGCAGACTGGCTTGAACGGGTCACCGTTTGGCAGTGGCAGCACTATGATGGGCATGTCGAGTCCCACGCAGTTTGGCGGCTCGATGCAAGCGCAGCAGACTGGGTTCCCGGGAATGCAGGGCATGCAGACTCAGCAGCAGCAGACTGGCTTTGGAGGAGGAGGAGCATCTCAACAGGACGACAAGGACAAGTTTAACGCGTCAAACATCTTCCAGCAGGTGAGTAGGACAGAGAGAGGATGGGTGTTGCAAGGTGGGCGCAGTGCTGACCGCGTCCACATCAACGTCGGACACTGTACTGTGTTGCAGATGAAATCGGGACAGTTCGCCAAGGACCCGAACGCACAGCCGCAGGGATCGCAAAAGTACGATGCGCTCCGGCCGCAGCCGACTGGGTTCCAGCCGGGCGGAGTGATGCAGCCGCAGTTTACAGGGATGGGCTTTGGGCAGCCGCAGCAGCCGCAGCAGCCGCCGCAGGGTGGATATGGAGGCTACGGTGGATACTAGCCGATCGTCCTGTTTGTTTGTCCCGTCTGTTTGTACATGTTCTTTATATACAGTACTGTACTGTACTTGACATATGCTCGATGCAAGGATGTGTTCTGTCGGCCGATTTGGGCTGCGGTGCCCGATCTGTTTGTTGCCATCGGGGGGTTGCAAGGGAGTGAAGACGCGTCTCGGTCTGCGATCGTGAGTGTCGGTCGCTCTGCTGAATTTTGCCATTTCTGGGAGGCGATGCCAGGCAGGGCAGGGGCAGAGCCAGGCGCGCCAACGCGTCGCGCGCGCGTCTCTCTGACGGAGAGGGAGGGTGAGAGAGCGCTCTTTTGAGACTGCGACTGGACTGACAGGCAAGGCAGGCAAGGCAGGCGAGGCAGGCTGAATGGCTGGCGGGCAGACTACACTAAGTAGACTGGCTGGGCTGGGCTGTCGAGGCAGAAAGAGAGCAAGCAGTGAAAGAGGCCAGCGAAACGGCAGAGAAAGAAAGCGCAGTCTGACTGACAACTGCGACTCCCTTCACTCCATCTTCTTGTTCTCCTTGTCCTTCTCGTTCTCCTTCTCGTTCGTTGCCATTCGACGTCAACGTCTCGGTATCTCGTCTTTGCCTCTCCTATCTGCTACCAACACAACTCATCTCGCACAAGCAGAGCGCACAAGATAGAGCAGCAGCCCCCTTGCCACCACCCTACTACTACCACCACCACCAACCCCCCTCTCATCCCATCCCATCCCATCCCGTATCCCAAGCGTGGGGATATGAGCACGAGCCACGCCGACTGCTCTCACTAGCCCCTGCCTCTCGTCCCTCGCGCTATGCCTCAGCAGCAGCCCGGGTCACCCAACACCACCACCACCACCGCCACCACAGCCGCTCCTCCTCCTCCTCCTCCCTCTTCTCGTCCGCCCCTGCTCCCCGCCAACCAGCCGACTCTGTCTCTCGCTGCCTCACCCATCAAGGACCTGGCCAAGGAGACCCTACGACCACTCCAGGCCATGTCCTCCAGCTCCAACATTGCCAGCCACCAGCACCACCATCAGCACCACCATCAGCAGCCTGCCTCTGCCTCTGCCTCTGCCTCTCCTCTCAAGATGGCTGCTGCCGCTCCAGCTTCCAACCAAGCGCTGACAGCTACGCCCACCTCAGCTTCCGAGAACCTACAGCGCATCACCGGCCACGCCCCCACCCCGCCGACGTCTACCACCAAGAGTGGCCCGAGCAAGACTGCCCTAACCCACGCACAGGCTAATGCCGCCCTCCAAAACTCATCCAACCCCATCCCTACCGTCTATCTCGCCACCTACTCCAACGTCCCCGTCTATGAGGTCACCGTCCGCGGCATTGCCGTCATGCGCAGGCGCGAGGACGGCTGGCTCAACGCCACCTCCATCCTCAAGATTGCCGGCATCGAAAAGACAAAGCGCACAAAGATTCTCGAAAAGAACATTCTCACCGGACAGCACGAAAAGATCCAGGGCGGCTATGGCAAGTTCCAGGGCACCTGGATCCCCCTGCAGAGGGCTCAGGAGCTGGCAGCCGAGCACAATGTCGCCCACATCCTCAAGCCCATTCTTGAGTTTGACCCCTCCACCGCTGATCAGCTCCCCAAGCTCTACCAGCGCCGCAAGCCCAACCCCGCCAATCGCAACAACTCGAGCTCGGCCATCAACGACGGACGCTCCAGCGAGACTCCCAACAGCAAGTCCTACTCTCCTGCCCCGACAGCTCCTCAACTCGGCGGACCGAGTCAGCAGCCCAGATTCCTCTCCCTCCGCCCCCCGCGCGATCCAGTAGAGCGTGATGCCTCCCCAGCCCTCTTCATGCCTCCCGGCGTGGGCAGTCTGCTGAATGCTTTTGGCACCGATACCTCTTCCCATTCTCATTCCCCACTTGCCATCCCGCCCGGCTCGACCAAGGCGGAGCAGGACGCCCTCCGAGGCTACAGCACCTACGGTTACACGCCTCAAGGCGTTCCGCTTCCACAAGTCACAGGTCTACCTCATGAGCCCTCTGCAACATCCTCCAAGCGTGGCGCCTCTGCAGACGGTATCGATGGTGCAGATCACGAGGTGGGCGACGCCAAGCGGGCGCGTGTCACCAGTCCGGGCGCTGGCGCTAGCGCCAACGGCACCTCGACCAACGCGCTTCTTGGCCCCTCGCCTGTCAAGGACCTCAATGCGCTCGGCCCATCTGGAGGCTCGCTCCGTGCCGCGTCGGCGCCCCGAGGCAACCGGATGGCTGTAGGCGCGCCCAATGCTGCCGGCCGAGACGGATCAGTCGCCCGCTACGCCGACCGCGCGCTTCCGCCCAAGCCCTACGACGAGGGCGAGCGGAGAATGCGTGACCACCTCGTCAGCCTGTTTGCCGATGACGACCTCGTCAAGGCTAAGGGCGGCAGTGCATCTAGCACCGAGCCTGGATCAGCAGCTGCCGCACGAGAACCAGGAGCGTCTGCACCCGTCGACGCCGCTGCTGCCGCTGCGGCGACGGCCAATGCTGCTTCTGGAGCCGAGCTAGAATCATACGAGTCCAAGCTAGACGCGCTCCTCGCTGAGCTGCGCGAAAAGGCTAGCCTCGGTGGCCTAGGCTCGAGCGGCTCGGAAGGACCCAAGGCATGCCTCGACCTGGTCACCGACGATCACGGCCACACGGCACTTCACTGGGCTTCTGCACTCTGCCGCCTCGCGCTCGTCCAGACGCTTGTTGCTCGCCCACCCTGGAATGGCGGTGCAAACGTGCACGCCGGCAACCATGCGGGCGAGACGGCGCTTCACCGCTCGGTGCTCGTCACCAACTCGTACGATGCCTCATCTTTCCCGGCACTCCTCAGCCTCCTCTCGTCCTCGCTCAACACGCGTGACTTTAAGAAGCGCACCGTGCTCCATCACATTGCGCTTGTCGCCGGACTCAAGGGGCGTGCTGCCTCTGCGCGCTACTACATGGCCTGCGTCTTGGAACACATTGCCAACGACCCCAAGTACAAGGGACTGGTTGATGCGCAAGACGAAGATGGCGAGACGGCACTCGGCATCGTTGCCCGACTCGGCAATGTCAGCATGATTCGCATGCTCCTCGACGTTGGTGCTCGCAAGGATCTGCCCAACGCGCTCGGCATCCGTGCTGCTGACTGGGGGATTGAGGGAGATGCGCCTGACGCGGCTCCCACCGCAGCTGCCATGGTGCGACCCAGCGCTGGACCCGTGCCGAAGAGCTCTGACGTGCGAGAACAGATGAGTGCGACTCTGGACGAGCTGCAGGCCGTGTTCGAGCGCGAGCTCAAGGAGAAGAACGATGCTGTGGCTACGGTGCAGGCGCACTTGCAAGCAGCTACCAGGGATCTCGCCGCGCGACGACGCAACGTTTCGGCAGCGCAGGCGCGTGTGGCAGAGAAGGACGAAGCGCGCCAGCGCGTGCGCAACTTGCGGCGGGCACTGGCGGACCTGCTTAACGTGAACGTCGATGACGCTGTGATTGACCAGGCCGCGCAAGAAGACAAGATGGACGTCGATGACGGCGGCGAGGGTGATAGTTTCCCGACCAAGCTGGTTGCCGAGGCTGGCGAGGACGAGGTGGAGCAGCTGGTGCGACTGCGCTGGCTTGTACAGTGGCACACGGCATCGTGCGACTCTCTGTCGGAACGTATCTTGAACGTGGAAGGCGCCTCGGCTCACAAGGAGTCGCAGTGCCAGCAGGTGGTTGCCATGTGTGCCAATATCCCACAGGACAGGGTGGAAAGTGTAAGTTGGCGCGCACCCCTTTTCCTCTTCTTGGCCTTGCTGTTGACTGACGTTTGGGTGCTCGTTTACAGATGCTGGATGACCTCGTAACGGCAATCGAGTCGGACGGACAGGACGTGGACCTGGCTCGAGTCGCTAACTTTATGCAAAAGGTCGGCCGGCCACCAGAGCACCAGACCCCTCCGCCTGCCTGAACACTCTGCAGTTTTGTAGCGTCTCTTGTTCCCTCCGTGGTCTCTCTCTCTCTCTCTCTCTCCCTTCTCTTTATAATGGTTCTCCTACTCGCTATCCACTCTTCGTTGTTTTGGTATCCGTATCCTTTGTATGTTGTAATCGGAATACAGGTCAGATTTCAGTATGTTCGCCTCGTGTGTGTAGTGTGAGAGTTGCACTGTAGCTCGTTAAAGTTGGCAAGATCTCGCCTGATTGTCATCCTCATATACCTATTGGATTGTCCGTTGCTGTAAGAGCCGGAAATAGCTCAGTTGGAAGTAGCGATGGTTTGTAATTGGATATCGACGCGTGAAGCGTCCCTTGATCACCATAGGTCCTGGGTTCGACTCCCAGTTTCCGGATATTTTTTTTCTTCGTATGGGTCCTCACACCATTCTCTTGAAGAGATGAGGCTGGCTAATCGGTTGATATGTCAGCGAATTTTTGTCGCTAAGCTGGAATTTTATCTCCTTTTTTTTTTTGTGTGTGTGGGAAGGAGCGTCGCAAGGTGATCTGGCGGCAAGAAAGTGAGATTAGTGTGCAGAGCGTGTCGGGCGGGGTCTGCGCTTGGCTTGAGTTACACTGGGTGCGGCATCAAGAAGTACTG
Source organism: Fereydounia khargensis (assembly GCA_026413255.1). Lineage (NCBI taxonomy): Eukaryota > Fungi > Basidiomycota > Ustilaginomycetes > Urocystidales > Fereydouniaceae > Fereydounia > Fereydounia khargensis. The sequence continues at coordinate 370,509 of JAOCZO010000010.1, read as the reverse complement.
CACCGTATACTGTGTGTGGTCAGGCATGTCTTTGGAGGGGCGAACAGCACAGTATGGTGTGCATGTGAGCTTTAATCGGGCCTGGATTCGACTGCGACCGGTATTCCGAGACAGGGAGGGTCGGGTCGAGGTGAAGCCCCGCCCGCCGGCATGGAGGGAAGGAGGGGTCGATCAGGATGAGGTTCGGAGATGCGCGCGGGGGAGCACGTTCAACACTCCCGGGGGGGGGGGGGGGGAGAACGAGACATGTACACGGAGCAGCGCTGTACTGTATTCAGTACAATTGCAGAGTAATGCTTGCTGCTGCAAGTCGCGTTCGAAGAAATGCAATAGACGCATACCTTACCTCGCTGGCGGTTCTAATTCAGGATGTGCCGATGGCTCAACAGGCGCTTGCTGCAAAGACGTTCAGTACTGTACTGTACAGTACTGTGCGCTACGGTATCGCAAACGAGAGGGGGAGGGCGAGTCGGATTCGGATTCGCTGGGGAGCGCTTTGCAGCGCAGTGCAGTGCAGAGTCCTGTAAATTCAGACCCAGCAGCGCAGCCAAAAGGCACGCGCGCCCACACTCTGCCGCGCACGCACAGCTCACGCACCCGCACACGCTCACGCTTTTCTGCGCGCCGCTGAGAAATGAGGACGAAGGATCAAAAGACAGGCGGGCAAGCAGGCAAGCAGGCAAGCCAAAGCCCACCACTGACTGCCAAAAGCACAAAGCCAAAGCAAAGCCGTGCGTGTGCGTGATCGTCGCGAGCCTCAGCAACCACAAACCACCAACCACCATCCAACAAGGCAAAGGCCCACCACTCTCTCTTTTTTCCTTTCCCTTCCTTCCATCTCTCGCTCGCCTCGCCTATACTACATCCTTGCACCACGCCCCACCACACCGCGCAACACTCTCTCCCCCCCACACACGCAGGGAGAGAGAGAGAGAGAGCGAGAGAAGGAAAGGTCACACCGCCACGACTGGTCCTCGTCTCACCGCACGGCCAGGGTAGCTTTATACTTGGCCCAACATGTCCGAAAAGGCCCCCTTCCTCTCGCCCTCCATGTCGCCCTCCTCATCATCCTCCGCCGCCAACCCACCACCCCCATACCGCATCCACCAGCTCCCACAGACACCAACAGGCTCTCGCACCCCCTCCAGACCCGGCTCCCCCCCGCACGGCGGCAGCGTCCCCTCCCCCGGCGGAGGCGGTGTCCCCGGCACCTTTGTCCTCAACCTCGGCAAGTATGGCGGCTTCTACATTATCCGGATACCCGTGTCCGTACAGCGCCTCCTCGGCCTCATCCTCCGCCGCTGGAAGACCCTTGTCTTTATCCTCCTCTTTGGCACCCTCGCCGCATTCGGCCTCTTTGGTGCCATGTCTACCGAGTGGAGGGAGATGACCTACTATCGCGTCGACCCATACCCTGTCATCCCCCACAACACCAGTCCCGGCTCCGGCCCCGGCCCCGGCCCCTTCCGATCCGGCGCCCAGTCTCCCAGGCCCATCATCCCACCAAAGACCAATGCCTGTCCCGGTCCCACAGGCCAGACCATCCTCCGCGCACCCTCAGAGCTCTGGCAGACTCCAGACACCCATCCTATCCCTCTTGTCGGCAGCTACCAGGCCGCGGGCATGGACCCCACCAAGTGCATGACTTACCGCTCCAGGTACGCCATGTACACAGACGAGGCGCTCAACATCACCTATCGCAAGGACCCCGACGAGCTCGAAAAGCTCTTCACCAAGCTCGACGACTATGACGATGACCCGGACAATGTCAAGCCTGTCGCCCACAAGCCCAACAAGGGCAACCAAGACCCACTCGCTGCCGCCACTGACGCCTCATCATCATCATCCAAAACGGGCTCCCCCAAGCCCAAGCCCCAGCCTCAGCCCCAAACCGACCCGCTCTACGGACCCAAGAAGCCCGCTGGAATGAGCGAGGACGAGTGGGAGCGCCAGCTCCGCGACCGTCTCTGGCGTGCCAACGCCATGAGTGAACAGCTTGGTCCCAGCAGCTATCCTGACTGGAGGGCTCTCATGGACGCCTGCTACGAGCAACGTCTCCACGAGCGGGGCATGGCTGGTGGGGTGGACCGCTTTGATCCCCACAGCAGCTTCAATGCCGAAGAGCCGGACAGCAGCTCCAACAGCAAGACCAAGTTCCGCACCACCCCAGAAACCAAGCGCACTGCTCTCGTCATGCGTGCCTACGAGGGCTATGTCTGGCGTGAGGACGACATTCTCAATATGCGCGCCCTCATCAGCGAACTGTCGCTCAACAACCCCAACACGCCTTACGACATTCGCATCCTGGTTGAGGTCCATGGTCGCCACCTCGCCGTGTTCACCTCCGAGTGGGACCGCCTGAACGTGCTCCGCTCGAGCGTGCCCCGTGAGTTCTGGGGCCTGGTCGAGCTCTGGACTGAGGACGAAATGTGTGCGCTCTACCCCGGTCTTCCAGGCAAGTTCCTCAACCACATGATTGCCCAGAGCTCGTACCGATCCTGCCTCATGGCGCTGCAAAAGTTCTACCTCGACCACCAGGAGTACGACTTTATCTACAACTGGGAGATGGACGTGCGGTACATTGGCAACTATCTCGACTTTTTCGAGGGGATCGAAGAGTACTCGCGCAACGAGCCGCTCCACGTTGGCATGGACAAGTACGACACGTGGATGGTGCGCAATGTGACCGTTTCCGAGCAAAACTGGTCGGACAACAAGACGCTCACACGTGGGCGCGGGCAGGAGGCTGACCTGATCACGCTGGGCCCCATCTTTGACCCGCGTGGATCGGGATGGTTCTGGGAGTACGATGTGCAGAACTACCCGCCTGGGCAGAACACGGACCGCCGAGCGTCGATTGGAACCAACATGCGCATGAGCCGAGCGCTGCTGGAAGCCATGAACATTGTCAACGCGGAAGCGAAAAAGTCGCTCCACTGCGAGGCATGGCCGACGACGCTGGTGCTGCACTCGCAGCTGCCGACATCACACGAACACTCGTTCTACCCAGAGGCTGGGTTCACGCACAGCCTGCCTCTGCCGTTCAAGGGCGTCTTTGTGCCGCACCCAGTCTACTTTAGACACTCGTGGGACCCAGAGGTGCTCCACAGCCGCATCAACCGCCCAGACTTTTACAAGAAGATCAACGAAAAGGTGATGCGCGACAGCTCGTTCTACTACGACGGCGCGCATAGCAAGGAGGTGTACGTGGGCTGGAAGGAGAAGGAGAATGTCTGCCGTGCGCCCATGCTGCTGCACCCCATCAAGCGAGTCAACTGAGCTGGGCCAGCAGCCAGCAGCCGGCCTCTGCCTCTGCCTCTGCCTCTGCCTCTCTCGCTCTTACAGTACCATCACGATGCCAATGCCACTCAATTCAACCACGCACGATATCAAGGAATACCATCTGCCTCTCACCACGCATCATACACTATAAGTTAGCCGTCGCATGAACACTTTTTCCACACCTACACCTTCACACAGTACCCCTCCCCCCCCTTTCTGATTCCAACCCGTGTTGTTTCACATTACCAACCCCTTTTGGCCTGTTTCCTTTCATTCCGTCTTTCCTCTTCCTGTCGAGATACTTACAACCACTGGTACTGGTACTTACGGCTCTAACAGTATTGCACTGATGCGAAATGCGAATGTGATTGCGACTCTGTGGATGTGGGTTAGGCTCGTGCGTGCGTGCGTGCGTGCGTGCGTGCGCGTGTGGGTGCGTCTGTCGAGTGTTAGGGGACGCGAGCTGCAGATCTGATCAGCGCAGGCAGGCCGATAGCCCGTGTGCTTTGCGTACCGTAGGCGTGTGTGTGTTTCAAAAAGCAAAGCTGCACGGGCACTGGCACTGAAAATCCGCCTCTCGCCTCTCGCCTTTCGCCTCTCGCCTCGCTGGCTCGCTCGCTTGCGCTTTGCAGATCGCCATCCCAACACGGCGGTTCTGCACTTTACTTACAGCAGTTACTGTAGCTTGCCTTGCCCTGCTGTCTTCTCATCATGAGCTCAGCTCCCCGCGCCGAAATAGAGCCGGACTGCATTGCTGCATTCCACCCTCTCTTGCACGCCGAGTGGGAACTGGACCCGCGGTCCAAGCCATTCTGCTCTTCTTGATTGTCTAGTCTTGTCACTCACCACCTCTCTCTCTCTCCCCCGCTGGCGAGCAAGACGCTCATCTCGCCACGGCCCGTACCTTACTCTTTGATCTACTCACTCTGCGCCCCGCCCCGCCCCTCGCTCAGCCCCCCGCCCTTGGCCATTGATCATCACCACACCCACCAGCTTGGGCGCGGGCCGCACAAGCCACGGTTCCTGAAGCATTCCGCCCCTCACTCACTCTGCTGGCAAGGCACGGTCAGGCAAGGCAAGGCAGCCCCAGCCCTCGTCGTAGTGGAGCGAGCAAGCCCCCAAGCTCACCCCTCAAACCTTCCCCCAGCACCACCACACCATACCATACCATACCATACCATACCAGACGCGGAGACAGAGGCAGGCAGGAAGGCAACATGGCCGAGCCCGTGGTCTACGATGGATCCCCGATCGCCTCGTATCTCCAAGACTCGGGCGTCGACGAGCAGGCCCTCATTGAACTTTCGGCACGCGTACCTCCTCCTCCTCCTCCTCCTCCTCGCTCGCCGTCCAGCTCATCTACCTCGTCGTCTCAGCGTGTCCCTGGTCGTCGACAGCCCCAGCCCCAGCCCGCACCGATCACCTCCACCCCCAACACTACCGGCCGCAGCAGCAGAAGCAAGCCGCTCTCGCGGAACAGCGGCGACGCTTACTCTTCCTCTGTCTCACCCATGAGATCACAAAGTGTGGCCAGCGAGGCTGCCGTCGGCTCTTCCGACGCTGCCAAGACATTTGCGTATCAAGTCGGCAACACGCTCTCCACACTGCTGACGGACGTCTTTCTCCCCCTCCTCGCCATCCTCTACGCCTCCCTCCTCCAGTCTGTCCTTGGCGTCAGGCCTCCCCGTCTTAGCCAGCCCCAGCCCGAGTCCTTCCGTCGCTTAAAACCCAGTCGCCGTCGCCGTAGCAGTCGCAGTCCTAGCGCCCACCCGAACAAGCCATCATCCAACGCCGACACCAGCTTTGCCGAGCGATTCAAGTTTGTCATCTGCACCTCCTTCCTTCTCACCTCGTCCCTCTCCATCTCCTTCTACGATTCGGAGCCCACCACACAGCGCCCAGCCCCGGACCCAGACGTCACCGACGACGACGACGACGAGCCCAGCGTACTCCCCCCGGACCCCATCCCAACAAACGCCGCTGGTCCCGTTACCGCCTACGACTCTATACCCACCTCTCCCTCCCGCTCCTCCTTCCGCCCCCGAAACATATCTCCCCTCCCCCGCCTCAACAAGCAAGGCCGACGCGCCCGCAACGCTGCCGTCCTCGCTACCGCGCTGCTCGCCCTTCTCAGTCCCTCCTGGAACCAGTGGTTCAAGTCGACTCTTGCCATTGCCTGCGTCACCTGGGCCTCCATCCTCCTGCTTGGTCTCGGACAGCTCGAAGACAGCATCGCCTTTGATCTCTCTCGACGTCCCCGCCCCGATGCAGAGCGCTTCCTCCTTGATTCCACTCCACGCCACGGCCTCTCTTCCCACGAAAAGAAGATCACAAAGGCCCAGGCTATCACTCAGGCACGCAAACTCGTCAAGGCCGCCCAGAACTATGACGTGGCCGTCAACAAGGCTATCGGCGCCGTACAGGAGGTAGAGCTTGTATCGCGCGGCTTCAAGCTCACCTACCCTCTCCCTCCCATCTCACGCATCGAGGCATCCTCCGCCTCGGCATGGCAGCCGAACTCCTCGCCTTCCCGCCATAAGACGGCCTTCTTCTCCCTCAATGCCCCTCTTTCTGCCGGTGCTCAGAGCACTCGACTCTCGCGCTCCTCTTCCACCGGGGCAAGCGCGGCTTCCAACCGCAAGCACGCTCAACGGCCCCTCTCTCTCAGCCTATCTGGCGGCCGCGCCTCACCCTCTGGCCGCGAGTCGCCGTCGCTGTCCTACGAGTCACACGATGGCGACTACGCCCGCCGGGTTGGCAGCCACGACTACACTCCCACCTCTTCTGCCGCAGTCCAGCCGCGCCGCCTCGCTGCTCTCCGACAGCAACTGATCCACAGTCTGGACGAGGTCAGTCTCCGATGCAGAGACACTGCGATTGACCTCGAGCAGCTTGCTGATCGGGAGGAACTCAATCTGCTCAAGGACATGTACACCCTCGATCAAACACTGCCCGGCAACCAGGCTGAGCTTGAGCCCAACGAGCCGTGGAGTCCTCAGGACGCCAATACCTCCCTCGGTGCCATGGCCAGTGTCCTCCATCCCGACACGGACCGGAGCACCTGGGCAGCGACCACGCCACGCAATCTTGGCAGCAAGCGCCAGTCCGTTGATATTTCCATCATGTCGAACAACCGCGACGAGTCCTGGACTCGCACTATTGCCAGTCCGTCTGGGCGAAAGCGTCTCTCGCTCCTGTCTGATGGCTTGGGACCGTCGTACGACCGATCAGTCGGCGCCTCCTCTGTGGCCTCCAAGCGGGATAGCATCATCTCAGACGGCAACCCCGCGCCCACCTACCGCTCGCCTCGCTTCAACTATGTCTCAGAAAAGTCTGGCAACTCGGGGCCCAACGAGTCTGCTGCATCCAAGCGGCTCAGCTACATCTCCCACTCGTCTGCTGCGTCTGCGCCGCGTTCGCCGCTCATACACCAGTCTCAGTTGGGACCCATGGAGACGCCGCCACACCATTCGATTGCCACGCCCTCTGGCTCGCGGACAGGTGCACGCATGAGCATTCTGGGTCCCAACTCGGTCTTTGGCACTCCTGTGCGCGAACGCGACGAGGTGCTCGACCCTCAGACTCTGCTGGGACTCAAGCACCGGTTCGAGCAGATGCACCTTGCGCGCAGGCGGTCTCTGTGCTACCTGCTCGCGCTCGACTTTTCCATGTCCGACGACAGCCGAGACCTGGAGGGGTACTGGGAGCATGCGCGCCAGGCAATGACTTTGCTCACCGAGCTCTTTGATGCCCAGACGGCGCACGTGTCCTCCGTCGTGTCGCACGAGATGGGCGCCGAGTTTGGCAGCAAGACCCAGGGGCCTGCGCCTGCACAGAGCGCAGACCTGCTTCAGCCACCAGATGCAGACGGTCGCAGCTCGAACCTTTCCGGCCACTTGGGCCTCGAGGACCGTTTCAGCGCCATGGCACTGTCGCTCCGCTCTATCCAAGCCAAGCTCCGCGTGTGTGCGGAAGAAGCTGGCGTCAAGCGCCCGGGCCAGATGCACGGGCTTCAAAACGACGACAACGACGACGACGACGACGATGAAGCGGTACCTGATAGCCCGGGACGGCTGGAGCGCATGTTTGACGGGATCAAGGACGACCTGCTCTCCCTCTCAGCCGAGTGGGAGGCGGGGCTCAAGATTCTCAAGCGCGAGAAGCGCGCGTCTCCATCGCCGAGTCCGCTGTTCGAGGCCGTCCCTACCCCCGCAGCGGCGCGGCTCGACTCGCCCCTTGAGGCAGAGGAAGATGCGGTCGCCACCGACGCAGAGGGGGGCAAGGTGACCGAGCTGAGCCTGGGCGACGACGACGACGATGAGGAAGACAAAGACATTGCTGCACTGCTGCTCAGGTCGACGTCGCCGCAGCACCTCCCGCCCCCGGGACTCGAGGAGGTGTTCGAGAGTATCGCGGGTATGGCCTCGTTTTCGCGCAGCAAGATGAGCCGGGAGGAACGCATACGTCTTGGACGCTCCGAGCCCGCTGCCCCGGCCCCGGCGCAGCCGAAGGATGCGGCGGATCAGGCCGGCATGGTCTCCGAGCTGAGCCAGGTCATCCGGTCGCGCAAGCAGGCGATGCTCGGGTCGCCCCTGGACCTCCAGGCCGCCGGCGTGTTCGAGCCGCACCAGTCGCTGCCCTCGGGCTTTGACGACGAGTTCATCGCACGCCCGGCTCCCGCTGACGATCATAGCGACACCGTCAGCCCTAGTGCTTCGACGCATGCGGACACGAGTGCACCGTTTGACCTCGGCGAACAGGTCGCCGCGTTCGCGCGCCGCAGAGCCGCGCAGGCCGGGGCTGTGCAAGATACCACCGCCCTCGGGCTAGAGTAGAGTAGTAACGTACGTCATTCATGTCCAAAATACACTGTAATTTAGTTGTACGAAACCAAGCTGGTACGGTACAGTACAGTACGGTACGGTCATGCGAAACGTACAGTACAGTCACATCACGGGTTCATACACACGCCTCCGTTTTGAGCGCGTCGAGGTTGCGCCTTGAAAGATACTGAACATAAACTGATAACTACTAACTCTGTGTGTCGACTCTACGGACTGGGGTTGTTGGGATCGACGGGGCAAGCTTCAGCAGCAGATGTCTCGACCCAATTCTGGATTGTTGTGTTCCGGCGTGCATCATTGATGGCTTCCAAGTTGGTGAGAAACTCATCGTCGGGATACTCATCATCGTCGACCGAAGACCGATCGTAGCTGGGTCTTGTTGTGTCTGTCCCAGTATGACGTTCGTCGGACCTCCGCAATCCTGGGAGGAAGCTCGAAGACCATTCTTTGAATGCATCTTGGGCACCTAGTCGTCCGAGCGTTGCGGCGAAGGCATACGACCACACTGCTTCGGGAGGCCAGAGACTGTCGTCCGACTTGAAAATTGACTCTCGAAGCCAACCGCGGCCAGGACGATTGTCTGTTGAGATCATGAGCACCCGACTTCGCTCCAGACGTGGTGGCGCCTGCGGTTCGTTATCCAACGGGTTTGCGTTCCGATCAAATGCCAGATTGGGAAATGGCATGAGAGCGAGAAGGTCCGAATCCCATCTCTCGTGAATGTCCGACCGAAGCGACACCAGATTGAAAGGATGGTGAAGGCTGATCTCCTCTCTCAAAGGACGCCGTGATATAGGGTAGAGACGATAGAATCTTGATTGCAGACGTTTCATGATCTCGCCTGCAATAGCCTCCCCTCGACGAGAAGGGATGAGATGGCAAAGATTGATTCCATCAAACTCAAAATTGGGTTGTGTAGCTTGACAAGCACCCAAATCTCGAATATGAACTGCCTTGGAGTTCCAGGCTGGTGTAGCAATCCGCGTCCCGTGTCGAACGGATGAGCGATTGGGGTACAGATCCTTGTAATAGACCGGAAAGAGCGTATCTTGACGTTGCAGCTTTCCCTGATTGGCAGATCCACTCTTGATGCGAACAAAGTAGGGCCTCTCGTGCAGCTGATCTTGAGGATTCAGTGACGCGCATCCGTCCTCTGCTGAGTCAAACACCCATACATCAAGCACTCCCAGAAGAGCGGATGCAAGGTATCGAACAAATGCAACCAAATCTAGACGTTCTTGTGATAAGGCGTCGTAGAATCTGAGCGTCAAACGAATGACTGGGATCCAGACATAAGCTTGAAGATCATCTACCTTTTCCGGAGATGGCGGAAGTAGTGCTGATATAAGCAAATCACTCATTTCTCGCTTTTTAGAGGGATCTTGTTCGCCTCCCGTGATGGTGTTCTTGGAGGAACCCGACATTTTGGAAGTTGTGCCTTAAAACCAAACTAAATCTGTCTCGGACCAATTTTCGTTAGAACAGGAAAGTGAAACCACAAAGTGCAGGCCGTGCGTGATACCAAACTGCACGTACGGTACGGTACTTACTATGGTGCTATGTTTAGTAGGAGGGTGGGGATATCGGGATATGTATGTATTGATGCTGGTGAGAGGAGGTGTAGATAGTTGCGAGCATCCCAGTATATAAACACAAGAGAGTCGCTGTGACCATTGAGACTAATGAAGATCTGAATGCTGTACTTTCAGATGCAACGCTGCGCCAAAGCAGACTGGACAGCTTTCTCTGTGTTGTGCAGAACCTCTACCAATGCTGTCTTTCAAACTTCGGAACGAGAGGTGAGGGATTCTCAGGAGTTTGATCATCCCTGCTTTGTTTTAGAAAATCCCTTGCAATGAATATATGCCGATTGTACAGTAACAGCGACCGGGAGACAGTAATGCCGGAGAAAAGCAAGGAGATCAGTTGCAACACCATACACCTCAGCGGTTCCGCGCCTTTACGTGGCTGCGGAAAACACTTTGACTCATTTCGAAAATTTCGCGGTCAAACCAGTCAAGTACTGTGGCTACTGGACTGCAGAAGAGTGAATTGGAGGTAGACTGGGTCCCGAGCATCGCCGCGCGTGGTATTAGCGATAGAGATGCTGTACAGTAAGAGAGGCAAGAGCCCTGGACCAACGATAATCGGTCGCGTGTGATGGCCACACCGACGAGGATGTCTTGCGTGCGCTTGGATCTGCCCTTGTTTTACGCAGGAATGTCCTCGATGCATTGCTTCCCCCTTGGACTGAAGAAAACGAAGATAGCCCTTCTTTCCCTGCCCGAAACATTGAGGCTAGCACACTTCTTCATAGACTTGTAAATAAATTGGCAGAAGAGTTTCCTTCGGTTGCTGATATTGTTCAACCTTCACCCAACCTCAAATTTTAGTCACACTGTACAGGGTGTCACCTCGACTAGGCCCCACAAGGCTGTACTGTGGGGGAAGAATTACTTGTCTGGGTGCACCACACCTCACGGCTTTTCCGGACGGAAGAAGACAATGCTGTGCAGTATCTTGGGGCAAACTCGCAGAGTTGAGAGGTACTGTAGGGCAACCCTCTAGTGGCTCGGATGGGTTGCTACTCCGAATCGGATCGGACGAGTATCGTGGCGTTAATCGGACGCTGATTCAATCCTTTGGTCGACTTGCGATTCTTCCGTCTGAAGCCACCAAACACCGAACCCAAGCCTTCAGGTGGCTGCGGAAAGTTCGTCCGAGACAAGGAGCTCGGACACCACCTCAGCCATGACCGTCAGTGAAGCCTAGGGGCAAAAATTCACCACAGCGGCCATGAACCACAAAGTCTTCTGCTGAGTGCCAGATCGGATCGGATCGGATCAGATCGTTCTCAAAAGCCCAAGACGGCTAGCTCCTGGGAGTTGCACCTCAGAATCAGGTAGGGAATGGAGCAGCAAAGCAGAAGGAGGACGGGAATAAAGCATATAAGAGCCTGCACTCGTCAAGTCTCTTCCCGGAAGGATCATCAGCCCACAACACAGAGCCTGCCTCCAGGTACTTGAAAACATCATCTTCAAACACGACAATGAAGCTGTTCAGCCTACTCACCATCACGCTTGTTGCTCTAGCAACTCTGGTTCTGGGTCAAATCGGACAGTACTCACGAATGGTGCAAGACTACTACAAGATCCCGGTCCGCTTTCGAAAGGGGGACGGTTACAGCACTGACTTTTTGAGGACAAACAACAGGAAAGTCGAGGCTGAGATTGACAGACTGAAAGCGCACATGAGATCGTTGCGGCAGGAATCTATCCGTGGTTCTGTTACTGGGGCCACGATCCAGGAGAGGGTGGAGGCACTTGCCGCTCTGATGGACAGGATTGGCCACGACGAGTGGGAGAGGTCGGATGTACTGCGGAAGGCGCTTGATCTCCGCTCTAATATGCTGTGGGCGCAGTACTATCCTTCGAGGTCAGACGTAGAGGCCCAGATGGCATCTCAAGCAAACGAGGCCAGCGAGGTGATCAAGAATTTGATCAAGAGCTTTAAGGAGAACAACCCGGCGATTGCGGCCATCGCCCATGGTTTCTAGGCTGGTGAGCTCTTCAGCCGTAACTTTGGGTTCAATGAATGGGGGGGTGGGGGGGGGGGGCAATTCGTTTGCCTCGGGGTGGCGCTCCTCGGACGCAGCCGTTGCCATCACTCGCGACCCGTTATCGTTGGTTCGGTCCTCTTGCCTCTTTTACTGTAATGTACAGTACATACAGTATCTCTGTCGCTAATACCATGCGTGGCGATGTTCGGGGACCCAGTCTCTCTTCCAGACCAGGAGCCACAGTACTTGATGAAATACAACAGTCCAAGTCCACAGTCCAAAGAAAGTAAGAGACAACTTACAGTAAGTACAAAGTAAATTAGATACAATTCCTATAGGCTAGTGCCGGCTCGGACTGCCTCTAGCCTTCAGAACCAGCCAAGCAAGCAAGGCCAGTCAGTGATGAAAACTCATAAAACGAGGGCGGGACAGGCTGCCAGTTCTGTTTCAAGCTCTCCCAAGATGCGCCTACTCTTTCTACTGGTGGTGCTGCCCACCGCCGTCTCTGTTTCTGGCGAGCAAGACAATGCGTACACACGTATGGTGGACGAGTACTACGCAAAACCACCGGCCCACTCCTCACTGTCCCACTGGAGCACGGAAGTTCTCGATGCCGACCGTTCCTCCTCCGCAAGGGCCTTCATATCTCTCTCGCACCTGGTGCCTACGCAGCGATACGCGATCCCGCAGGCCTCCGAGACGCCGCGCGACCTCGTTCTCCGGGTTGCAGGGAAATTTGACCCCGTGTCCACGGAGAAAGAGGCCCTCGCACCCCTGCTGTACGCAATAAGCGAACGCGACGCCATTGTCTCGCGCCTTGCAGACTTCCGCGAAGTCTACGACGACCTCTTTCCCCAGGGCAGCGTTGAGGCCGACAGACTGTTTACCACCGGTGCACGCGAGCGAATCATGGCCGTAGAGTGCCTCAAGCGCCTCATTGACGCCCTCGCCAACCGGTGGACACTGACCAACAACATTGTCAACGGAGTAGCTGTAGTGCACCCAGACAAGTAATTCTTCCCCCACAGTACAGCCTTGTGGGGCCTAGTCGAGGTGACACCCTGTACAGTGTGACTAAAATTTGAGGTTGGGTGAAGGTTGAACAATATCAGCAACCGAAGGAAACTCTTCTGCCAATTTATTTACAAGTCTATGAAGAAGTGTGCTAGCCTCAATGTTTCGGGCAGGGAAAGAAGGGCTATCTTCGTTTTCTTCAGTCCAAGGGGGAAGCAATGCATCGAGGACATTCCTGCGTAAAACAAGGGCAGATCCAAGCGCACGCAAGACATCCTCGTCGGTGTTTGCACGGTCCATGGCGGCAGCAATATTTGTGACCTCTTCCCGTAGCGACGTTCCGCGAATGAATTTCTTGAAATGAAGGACGTGGTCGGCAGAGAGGTCTTGCAGACGTTCGATCTGGGCCAACACAGTCGCATGTTTTTCCTTAGTAGCTTCAGGATGCCAGGAATGAAGATCCGGATTGAATTTTGTGTAGTACCTGGCGACAATCTGAGAATAGGCCCCATCTTGTCCGTGATCTGCAGTTGCCAGAGTAACGAGCGCAATGACGAGAGGGAGTGCAAGCCTCATTGGGATGTTCTTGCTGATTGGGTTTGTGTTTGGGTTTGAGGCAGATGGCGGAAAGGGCCTCAACAATCGCAGCCCCTTTTGTGCTTTGCCACTTGCCTCTTTGTGCTTTTCTTCTGCTTTCCTGATCCTGCCTGCTTGAGTATCCTGGCAAGCAATTTGGTGCAGGCAACCATTATGTCCGAGCCTCCGAGTCCGATCCGGTGCCACCGACGCCAGCTGATGCTTCTAGTCTCTTCGAACTTGTTCCGACGAAGGGCCTTTGCACGGCGCAGCCGGCCGAACGGCATCCTATGGCCCCTCGGTATTTGGTTCCGATCCGATGCTACTGCACTTTGAACCACCCTAATGAGCCCGGAACTGTAGTATCGTGAATATTTCTGATTTTGTCATTTCAAATCAAAGGAAAGCGGGCGAAGGCATAGTACACGTAGCGATCATGCGCCGTCTTGAGGCGCGACCTCGATGCGCTCAATGCGGAGGCGTGTGTATGGCTGCTTGTGAGTGATTGTCTTGCGGTAGCCCTTTCTCCTCTTCTTCTTGACCTTAAGCTCCATGGAACCCTTAGTGTGTTCGAGAATGATCGCACGCACCCTGACTACGCTCGGAGACAGAGTAGCGCCGACGTGTGCAAGACCTGCGGGGTGAAGACGAGTGGCCCAGCTATTGGAAATTGCCCTGGTCTGCTGTGCTGCGTCGCTAGGAGATGAGGCCATGGCAGAGTTGAGACCGGCGTTGACCGACCGGCGCATCAGGGCACCGGGCCCGCGGTTGCGGCAGTGCATTGGATCCTGAGCACGTAGAGTATAGTCGCGGCCTCCGAGCTCATGAATACGATCCAGCTCAATCACATCTCCAGGTTGGACGTCTTTGAGGCGTGGCAGAGTGACAATGTCACTGGCAGTTACCATGTATGTGCGTCCGGCAAGAGAAGCGACCACGTAGTGGCTTGGTTGTGTCTTGAGGAGCTGCAATGCTGATGTAGTGGCCGTGATAGGCTCGGTGGGCAGGGGACCCGTCGATACCGAAGCGACAGGCGCCTGTGGGATAGCGGCAGAGGTTTTGAGGGTACGGAGAGAGAGGGCCCGACCCTTGCCCTTGACGCTTGCGGAAGTACCCGCAGAAAGGTTGGCGAACGCCGCACGAAGGCCTGGAGGAGAAGAACAGAGCAGAACGGCATGGGTCAGATCAGTCCAAGTCCCCTTCTCGATGCTTAAAGACAGAGAATCAGAGTCTACTCACTGTTGATTGCTGTCGTCGACATGGTTACATATGATAATGAAGCAAGTACTGCACTGCGCTCGCTCGCCTGCTGTAGGAGGAAGCTTTGTCTGTCTGATGCACTCTTCAGACAGAATGTCAAAAATTGTGGGAGCTGAGTCGGGCCTTGTTTCTGCCGCTCGCACGAGAAGAAGAATGGGACACCTTGCCAGCTGTGATCGAAAAGGGAAAGGTGCTGGGCGCGAGTTTTGCGCTTTGCCTGGGAGAGATGTTCGATCAGGAAAAAAAAAGCCAGGGCGCGGATGGGCCGGGTCAAGCAAAGCCAAGTGCAAGGCAAAGGGCACGGTCGACGTCGGTGCAGCTCGGGTCGGAACGCGCGATTGGTCGCCCGCCGACCTTGTATTCGCTTCTGGCCAGAGCGCGAAATTTGAATACCGTCCTGGTTAAATTCGAAAATACAAAATGAGGAAAAGTTGAGCGCCTACAGCCAATACCAAGGTGTGTTGGGTGCGTGCGTGCGCCTGTTTCGATCATCGCCAGGAGGGTGAGCCTCTGCTTCTCCGTTGCGTTGCTTGGTTGCAGCTGCTGCTCCGCCCTCTGCGGCCTCTGCCTCCCTCCTCCCCCAAATCTTCCGGCCCGCGCGCACTCTGCTCTTCTTCACCCTCGCCCATCCCAGCCAGTCAGAGTTCTTCCTAGTCTTGGCCCTCTGCGCTTTCGCCTTTGCCCGTTCATCCTTTCGATCTCATCGCTCTGCCCTCCCCTGCTCCCTGCCCGCGCTGCTCTCGCTCCTCTCTCTGCCCGCGCCCGCCCGCCCGCCTTGTCTCCCTTCAGCCGTCTTCCCCTCCGCTACTCCTTCTCCCTCGCAACCTCTCACCTTCATCCTTCCCCTCCCCACCTTCCCCTACACACAAACATCGTATCTTTCGTCGCGATGCTTGCTCGCTCCGCTGGTATCGCCTCCGCCAACCTCGCCCGATCGGCTGCCGTCCCTGTGGTACGTTCTCCCCGTCAATTTTTTTCTTTCCCCTGTCATCACCTAGGTTCTAGGTCCACGGTCTCCAACCAAAAGCCCCATGCTGCAATCATCCCATCACCAGCAACAGAATGGTAGAATCATGTCCATGATCTATCGGCTAGAGTACGAGGCAATCGATCATCTTGTAGGCAGTCGTTCTTGCTGGTTTTCCACACCGAGAAACCGCAGGATATGATTCTTCTTGAGATGGAAGGTATCATCAACTGGCCTTTGGCTAGCTACCTGAACCTCGCCTCGAGCCCAAGTTTCGCTGACAGGCTAGTTCTGTCTCGGGCAACACATCAGCCTCATGCGTGATTTTTTTATCTCGCTGGGGCATCATCATTCCGGGGCTTGGGTTGGAGATCATCGCTGTCCGCCATTACTGTAACACCTCGTATTACCGTAGATCAAGGCTAATGCTAACCACTGAACCCTTCGACCTTTCTACCCTTCGTCATCCACAGGCGCGCCGATCGGTTGCCAACGCCGTCCGCACCTACGCCACTGCCAAGCCTGCCGCCTCTGAGGTCAGCTCGATCCTCGAGCAGCGCATCTCGGGTGCCTCCGCTGGCGGTGACGTCCAGGAAACTGGCCGTGTCCTCAGTAAGTTTTCATCCTTGTGGCCCCCAGAGCATTTTTAATTCAACTTTGATTTTATTTACTCACATTCCCCGCCATTCGTTCAGCCATTGGTGACGGTATCGCCCGTGTCTACGGTCTCCGCAACGTTATGGCTGAGGAGATGGTTGAGTTCTCCTCGGGTGTCCGCGGAATGGCCCTTAACCTCGAGGCCGACAACGTCGGTGTCTCGATTTTCGGTTCGGACCGTCTCATCAAGGAGGGTGACACTGTCAAGCGTACCGGCCAGATTGTCGACGTCCCCGTCGGCCCCAAGCTCCTTGGCCGTGTCGTTGACGCCCTCGGTAACCCTATTGACGGCAAGGGCCCCATCGAGGCCGCTGAGCGTCGCCGTGCCTCGCTCAAGGCCCCCGGTATTCTTCCCCGAAAGTCGGTCAACCAGCCCATGCAGACTGGTATCAAGCCCATCGACGCCATGGTTCCCATCGGCCGTGGTCAGCGTGAGCTGATCATTGGTGACCGTCAGACGGGTAAGACCGCTGTCGCCATCGACACCATCCTCAACCAGAAGAGGTGGAACGACGGCCAGGACGAGAGCAAGAAGCTCTACTGTGTCTACGTCGCTGTCGGCCAGAAGCGATCGACCGTCGCTCAGCTCGTCAAGGTTCTCGAGGAGAACGACGCGATGAAGTACACCATCATCGTTGCTGCCACCGCCTCGGAGGCCGCCCCTCTTCAGTACCTTGCTCCCTTCTCGGGCTGCGCTATTGGCGAGTGGTTCCGTGACAACGGCAAGCACGCCCTGATCATCTACGATGACCTGTCCAAGCAGGCCGTTGCCTACCGTCAGATGTCGCTTCTGCTTCGTCGTCCCCCCGGTCGTGAGGCCTACCCCGGTGACGTCTTCTACCTCCACTCGCGTCTGCTTGAGCGTGCTGCCAAGATGAACGACAGCTACGGTGGTGGATCGCTCACTGCCCTCCCCGTCATTGAGACCCAGGGTGGTGACGTGTCCGCTTTCATTCCCACCAACGTCATTTCGATTACTGACGGTCAGGTCTACCTCGAGTCGGAGCTGTTCTTCAAGGGTATCCGACCCGCCATTAACGTCGGTCTTTC
This sequence comes from Fereydounia khargensis, assembly GCA_026413255.1. NCBI lineage: Eukaryota > Fungi > Basidiomycota > Ustilaginomycetes > Urocystidales > Fereydouniaceae > Fereydounia > Fereydounia khargensis. The sequence goes on along the minus strand of JAOCZO010000010.1, from coordinate 353,300 downwards.
GGTCTCGCGTGTCGGTTCGGCTGCCCAGTCCAAGCTGTACAAGGCTGTCTCTGGTTCGCTCAAGCTCTCGCTTGCCCAGTACCGTGAGCTTGCTGCTTTCGCCCAGTTCGGTTCGGACCTTGACGCTGCCACGCGTGCCACCCTGAACCGTGGTGTCCGTCTGGTTGAGTTGCTCAAGCAGCCCCAGTTCGTTCCCATGGCCACTGAGGTTCAGATCCCCATCATCTACGCCGGTGTTAACGGTCTGATCGACTCTGTGCCCGCTGACCGTATCGTCGAGTGGGAGAACTCGTTCCGTGAGCGTCTCTCGACCGAGGATGCGCTCCTCTCGGAGATCGCCCAGGGAAAGCCCAGCGAGGAGCTGTTTGGCAAGATGAAGAAGCTCATCACTGAGCACGTCCAGAGCTTCCTTGCCTAAGCTGTGTTGAACATGGCAAAGGGAGCAAGGGGCTGAAGGTGGCCACCCACTGGTTGCCAAACTGCCTGTTTGTTTTCGATGCACTTGGTCGACTGGCGAAAAGCTGTTGTACACACTTGCAAGTAAACTCTTCTCGTATTCAAACACACATATTTTTCACACACACACACACACACACACACACACCCTCTCAGACTTTGTGCAAGGTGACTTCTTTTTGTATGTAGATGCCCCACAAAGTCTGATATAAAGAAAGCGATTCGTGGATCACGTAAATTCTAGTCTGGCCTGCGTTTATGGAGTGGTAGGGTCGGGAGTGCAAATGCCGTGTTGCCGGTCCATTTGTCGGATCACTCAAATCTTGCCAAGGTGGAAGAAAAGAGGAGGGAGCATGACGGCGAGGGAAAATGTGATCGATCGGGGGTGGAAGAGGTCCCGTGCCGCACGGTTACGTCGTGGCTGGCACGCTTTGCTGGGACTCGATTGGAAGGGTTTGAGGGCAAAGTTGTGGAGAATTCAGGACAGCATGATTGGTGTTTAGGCTCTAAGAAGGAGGGGCTGACTGTACGGTTACCAACCCCCACCCCAGTGGTCAGTGTGAAGGCGAAATGGATTGAACCGAATCTGGTATCCTTTCTTCTGCCCAATGCCAATGAACGCCCTGCCGTCCCAGACGCTCGGTGGAAGCAGGTGTGAGCGTGACAACACAGCCCGCTAACTCACAGTATTTGACGCGCCTCGCCTGCTGGTTCTTGCGCTCGGGCGAGAGACGCACGGCCAGCCAGACGCGCAACTCTGGGTAGGAAGGAGGTGAGGTCGGGAGAGAGAGAGAAGCACACAAAAACACACAAAACCAACACGCGCGCTCTGTTCCGCACACGCCCAGTCTACAGTACTGTACTGTACAGTAACGCAGTCCTTTTTTTTTGCCCGCCCTCTCGCGCGGCGAGTGGCCTGGCCCTAAGCTCAGTGACGCTGCCCTGCCCTGCCCTGCCCTGCCCTGCTCTGACCTGCCCCGCCTGTTTGCTGCTGTTGGTGTGTGTTGCTGCCAGTCGCTGCCATTGCTGCTGCTGCTGCTGCTGCTACTCCCTGGCTCCGCTCAGTCCATTCCAGTCCAATAACGCTCTGGCTCCACACTGCAAACACCTACGCCTTCACCTTGCCTTCCTTCCACCCTCCCTACCGCAAACGGCACAAGGTACGTCTCAGACCCTTCATCTCGTCCTCGATCGACAGACACCTCATACTCACCCTCTGCTTCACAGACGCTTCTGCGCGCCAAACCCCACTCTTCTTCCTCCACCGCCCCCTGCGACTACCTCAACCCATCAACAGAATCGCGCTCTCCACCTTACTTGCACGCACAACGCTCAGTCCCTCTAGAAACGGCCCGCTCAGGCCCCAATTTTACCTGAACAGCCACAATGGACGTCGATCTTATCCAAATCGTAAACAGGCTTCAAGAGACTTTCACGGCCATTGGCGGTGACTCGGTCGATCTCCCACAATGTGTCGTCGTTGGCTCCCAGTCCTCGGGAAAGTCCAGTGTACTCGAGACGTGAGTATGCACTTTTCCTATTTTGCCTTCTTTCACCCTCCCCCTGGCAAGGCTGGCAAGGCTGGCAAGACTCGACTGACCCAAATGTCGCTTCTTTCCTAACAGCATTGTCGGCAAAGACTTCCTCCCACGAGGCAGTGGTATCGTCACCCGTCGTCCTCTTGTTCTGCAACTCGTTCACACCCCAGCACCCCAGGACGACAGCTTCCCACGCACCGTCACTGACGACCCCAACGAGCCCCAGCCAGAACTCCTTCGCTCTACCGCCAATGGTGGCTCCGGCGCACGCACACCCACATACGGCGAGTACGGCGAGTTCCTTCACCTCGACAAGCGCTTCACCGACTTTAACGAGATCAAGCGCGAGATCGAGAATGAGACCTACCGCGTCGCCGGCCAGAACAAGGGCGTCTCCAAGCTCCCTATTCACCTCAAGATCTACAGCCCTAACGTGCTCAACCTCACCCTCGTTGACCTTCCCGGTCTTACCAAGATTCCAGTCGGCGACCAGCCCTCCGACATTGAGCGACAGATTCGCAGCCTCGTCACCGATTACATCTCCAAGCCCAACTGCATCATTCTCGCCATCAGCCCCGCCAATGTCGACCTCGCCAACTCTGACAGTCTCAAGCTTGCTCGCTCGGTCGACCCTCAGGGCAGGCGAACCATTGGTGTCCTCACCAAGCTCGATCTCATGGACCAGGGCACTCACGCCCTCGACATTCTCACCGGGCGCGTCTACCCGCTCAAGCTTGGCTTTATCGGTGTCGTCAACCGCTCCCAGCAGGACATTAACGGCAACGTCTCCATGCTCGCTGCCCGTCGTGCTGAGCAAGAGTTCTTCAAGTCCCACCCTGCCTACCGCAACATTGCCCACCGCTGTGGAACAAAGTACCTCGCCAAGACGCTCAACCAGGTGCTCATGAACCACATTCGCGACAAGCTCCCAGACATGAAGGCTCGCCTCAACACCCTCATGGGCCAGACCCAGCAGGAGCTTGCCGCATTTGGCGACACTGCCTTCTTGGGAGACCAGCACCGTGGCTCGCTCGTGCTCAAGCTCATGACCCAGTTTGCCCGCGACTTTGTCGCCTCCATCGATGGTACCACTTTCGACATTTCTACCAAGGAACTCTGTGGTGGTGCCCGCATCTACTACATCTTCCAGGACGTCTTTGGCCACGCACTCGGCAGCATCAACCCTACCCAGAACCTCACTGCCCAAGACATTCGCACCGCCATCCGCAACTCGACCGGTCCTCGTCCCAGCCTGTTTGTGCCCGAAGCGGCGTTCGAACTGCTCATCAAGCCTCAGATCAAGCTGCTCGAGCCACCTAGCTTGCGATGTGTGGAGCTTGTCTACGAAGAGCTCATGAAGATCTGCCACAACTGCACCTCCTCCGAGCTCCAGCGCTTCCCACGCCTTCACGCTCAATTGATCGAGGTTGTTTCAGAGCTCCTCCGCGAGCGACTTGGCCCCACCTCCGAGTACGTGCAGAGCCTCATCCAGATTCAGGCCGCGTACATCAACACCAACCACCCTTCCTTTGTGGCCGACTCGGCCAACATTGCGCGCGAGACGCGCGAGGACCAGGCACGCAAGCAGAATGCGCTCGTGCCTCACGGCGGATCGAGGGGACAGCAGCGTGCCGGTGGCTACGACGGTGCCTCGGCGACTGGTACCGTCTCGGATGACGATGAGGATGAGGAGGACGAGGAGCACGGCAAGAACGCTCGCAGCCTTACGGTCAATGTTGCGGCCAAGACGGGAAGCCGATGGGACAGGAAGGAACGCTCAGAGCATTCGTCTCGGCCACACTCGAGCTCTGCGCCTGCGGATCCACGACTCGGTGGCGGTAACAGCAACGGCAACGGTATCCCAGGTCCGACGGGCGCGGGAGGCGCGAAAGACACGTTCCTCAACTACTTCTTCGGCGGTGCTTCCGGTTTGCCGCCTGCTGGAGCGAGCGGAGCGTACCAGCACCGACCTATCGTGCACACGCCCAAGCCGAATGCGATGAGCGGCCGCACGGGTCTCGAGGGTAACTCTGCTGCGTACGACATGAAGAGCCTGGACAAGCATCTCGAGGCTGTAAGTGATGACGTGAATCTACATGGCTCGCTGCGCGTAGTAGCCCATACTGACCTGCATTCTTGCCCCATCGCAGACACCAATCGCGCCTGAAGAGTACGCGCTCTCTGACCGGGAAGAGCTCGAGACGACACTCATCCGCTCTCTGATTGCGAGCTACTTTAACATTGTTCGACAGACGATCCAGGATCTGGTACCCAAGGCCATCATGCACCTGCTCGTCAACTTTTCGCGCGAGTCGGTGCAGAACCGCCTCGTGGCTGGTCTGTACAAGGAGGAGATGTTTGACAACCTCCTGCACGAGGACGATACTCTGACCGCCGAGAGGAACCGCGTAAAGCAGCTTCTCGAGGCGTACAAGCAGGCGTTTGCTGGTATGTTGCCTTGCCTCCCTCACCACCAAAGTGAATCATCTACTGACATCCGATCCTGGCCCTTTGCTATCACAGTCCTGTCCGAGGTCACATTCAAGCCTACTGCATAGTCTACCACTCTCCGCGCTTGTCTCGATGTATCCATCCATCCTCCTCCGCTCTCTCTCTCTTGTAACACAAAACTCTTTTTGATTCAATTCCATGTCTACGCGACTAGAACACTTTCGGTGCCACGAGCACCGCTGACAGCGACGACCTTTGCGCCGTACTGGAAGGGGTCTCTGTCGTACGCGACGACGCCCTGGCCGTCCTTGTCGGTGATGCCTAGGATCTGGTCGAGGTTGGTGCTGATGAGCGCGAGCGCCTCTTCGCGGCTGACCTTGCCGTCCGTCTCGAGGGCGGCGCGGGTGGCGTCCCAGAGCAAGTTGGCGGCCATCCAGGCTTCTTCGATCTTGAGGGCGACGGGAACGCCGGCGTCCCTGAGGACGGAGAGGGTGGTCTGCGCAGTGAGCGGGGGGCCAGGTAGGCCGCGCTTCTCGTCCCACGTGCGAGGCCAGGTCTGCGGGATGAGGATGACGGGGACCTTGCGGTCTGCGAGTTGCCGTGCGACCAGGTGGGCCTCTGTGCCGCCAGAGATGACGAGGCGCACGGCGGGGAAGGCGTCGCGCAGCGCGAGCAGCTGGGCGATGTGGTCGGCCTTGAGTGCCGTCACGACGAGCGGGAGCTGGCCACTCGCCACGCGGGTCCAGGCCGCCTCGTCCGTGGGTGCTGCAGCCAGCCGCGAGCGGAGGAGGCCGATCTGCTCTGAGATAGCGCGCCCCGCGTGCGCGAGGGTAACGTGCATCGCCACCTCGCTCGCACGCACGGCCCCCGCGTCCAGGACCGTAGTGGCGCCCGTATCAAACTTGACCGAGAGGCCAGAGAAGAACACGTTGCTCTGTGGCATGACGATCGCACCCGTCACGCCGGACGCACGCGCGCGCTGCAGGTCGTGCCCGCCCCAGTGGAGCCCGTCGACCGCTCGGGACAGCGGCACCCCCACGGCCGCCGAGGCCTGTGTGAGCGCATCAAACGTGCGCCCGTCACTCGTCTCGGACTCGGACACAATGTCCGTCAGTCCCAGGTCGCTGCCGTACGACGTGATACCGGGCGCCAGCACGCCCCGCCCGCCCAGGTCGTAGGTGACGCCCGAGTCGCAGGCACACGTGTCGCCGGAACACGTGATGCTGCCCTTCTCCACGACCACAGCGGCTCCGCCGGGGCGCGAGACGACCCCGCCGTCCTGCACGGCATAGATGCGTGCCACGTTGGTGAACAGCGCACAGCCGGCCTGCGCAGCCTGCGCGGTCGGGAAGGGTAGCTTGTCGTACGTGATGATGCCGTCGTACGAAGCCTTGACCGCCTCGATCTCGCGTGTAAAGTTGCCTCCCTCAGGTGCATCGGGGGCGGGGCGCGAGTTGGTCTCAGACGACTCGAAGAAGGGAGCAGGCACGTGCGCGCCTGGACCGAGCTGCGGGATACCGTCGATCACCACTTCGACTGGCGTCGCGCCGATCGCGAGCGGGTGGTTGTTCCAGAGGACAAGGTCGGCGTCCCAGCCCTGGCGGACGAAACCGATACGGTGGTCGAGGCCCAGCGACTCGGCAGGTGCCGTGATGACCGACTTGAGCGCGTCCACCTCGCTCAGACCAAAGTGATGTGCCTGTGCAGCTTGGTTGAGAATGTGGCGCGACTCGGTGACCGGGTGGTCCGACTTGTAGATCGGAGTAATGTTGTGCGACGCGAGGATGGGACCGGCGAACGGGCTGCCAAAGTAGGCCTCGAGCTTGTAGTTGGCGTTGGTGGAAAAGATGGCGATCGAGGGCGTCTTTCCGCCGTAGGCTTGCTTGAGGAGGTCAGGGATGAGGTAGGCCTCGTGGGCATGGTGGAAGGCCGAGACGGGGAACTTGAACTCGTTCGTGTGGCGGATGAAGGACTCAAAGTCAATCTGGGTGTAGCAGTGGGTGTTGAGCTTGACCTTGCCGCGGAGGAGGTCGACGAGCGCCTCGAGGCGCAGATCGTCGGGGAAGGCAGTGTCGGCTTCGGCGAGGGGCACGGCATCTTGGCCGTACGCGTCGACAAAGGACTTGGCCTTGGCACAGAAAGCGTCCTGCTGGTTCTTGAGCTTGGACGCCTCGTCGAAGGTACGGCGGAAGTCCCATGCCTCATCCATGCGGGTAATGTCGTAGACGCGGCGCGCGTTCTCGCCACAGGCCATTTTCATGTGTCGCCAGCTAGAGCTGCTGTCGTTTCGCAACATGCCTGTGTCGTTGCTCTCGGGTGGAGCGGCGGCAGCGGGCTGGGCAAGAGCGCGGGGTGGGTCGATGAGGCGGTGAGCAGGAGTGTGAGTCGAAACCTGGCGGTACTTGACTGGGTAGGCCTGTCCGCCCATGCTGTTGGCTGAGCCGGGGAGGACGAGGCCGGAGGTGATGCCGCCGGCGATGGAGGTCTTGAAGGAAGGGTCGTGCTGGTTCATGCCGTCGACAATGCGGAGCCAGGGATTGACGTTGGAGCCGATCGAGTTGGCATCCGAGGCACCATCGAGAGAGGGGGTAGGGAGACCGGTGATGTGGATGTGCATGTCAACGAGACCAGGGGTGAGCCAGCGGCCAGCGGCATCGATGACTCGAGTGTTCTTGTAGTCCGAGTACCTGTTGCTGTGGTGGTGGGAGGGGGAGACTTTCTGGATGATGCCCTTGCTGAGGTGCACGTCGTAGTTGCGGAGGACCTCTTGGCCGTCCTTGTCGCCTGTCCAGATAGTAGCATTGCGAACGAGGAGATCCGGGGTGCCCTTCTCAAAGCGGTCGCTTACGGTACGGGTGTGGAAGTGGCGCGGAGGGCCAGCGGGGGCCTGAGCCTGGGCGCAGCGGTCGACAGCGCTCTGGAAGGCCTGCTTGAGGCGGGGATTGGCTGTGGGACGGTAGGCAGGGGACCTGTCTAGAGGGGTGACAAGCTGGTAAGAGACGAGGTAAGTGAGGGTCAGAAAGGCGAGGATGACGGCGAGTCCAGACTTGAGCGCCATGGTGGCAGGGGGACGGCGTCGTGCCTGGCTCTGGCGGTGCAAAGCAGGGAGGGCGAGCAGCTCGTCCTGCTTGGCGTCGTCGATGTAGGGGGCCATGGCCGAGAAGGGAAGGGGAAGAGGGTGTTTAGGGAGTGAGTGTGGAGGATACGGGAGGGAGGGAAAGGGTCTTTATAGAAATGCAAGCTGCCCGTTACCGAACCTGCGCTGCGCTGGACTGCGCTTTGCTGTACAGTACAGTACTGTAGGCGTGCTGAGCTGCTTTGCTGTCTGACTGTGGGCTCAGCCGGGCATTACAAGATGGTCTGCACCGAAAGCGTGACAGAAGCAAAACGGCAAGGATCGGCACGCCATGTTCCGACCTCGAGTGGATCGGATCCCCACACGACAGGAGACTTGCCTCTCTTCGGACATTATTTCGGCTCTTTTTGTTTTTCCTCAGCATGAGCCTGTCAGGGAGAGATAGCTTGGGCACGGACGCCCAAAATCCAAATCCAATCCCACACACCCTTTGCTTTTCTTTCGCGCGCACTTTGATACAGTCTCTATCGGATGTGCCGGTGTGATCTCTCGCTAGACGAGCAGACGGCTACTCTGCAGCTATACATTACTCAGTAATGGAACACAGCACTGTCGTTTCCTTGGCTCGTTCCTGTAGGCAGTAGGCTGTTGCTGGTCCACCTTGCCGAGGCTCCCAAACCAGCCCCTCTCCAAATCCCCTTGCTGCCCCCGCGATTCCAAGATCACCAGACCCTCCAATAGACTGTACAGTACAGTACTTACCCAGACCAGCATCAGCAACAGCAGCAAAGCGGGAAAGAGGGAACCCGTTTGTATTGCCAAGGTAAAAGGAATGATATCGATACACAGTGCCGTACTGAATGCAGATGCTGTTCGGGACCTCATAGGTCTCTGTCAACCATTGCATCGTCATCGTCATCGTCATTTCCATCCTCTTCATCCTCCACCTCGTCGCTCTCTTGTTTGCCCTCGCTTGCATCATCGCCAGCCTCGCTCGCTTCGTCCTCTTTCTCTTCCTCTTCCTCTTCATCATCCGTCAGTTCTAGCTCCTCGCTGTGCACCGATCCGTGGTCCGCGTGCTCCTCATCATCCTCTTCATCGCCCTCCAAATCTTCTTCGTCGCTGAACGAGATGAAATCCTTCTGCCCCGCAAATGCTTTGCCTTGTCGCTTTCGCTTGTGCTTACCGGTGAGGCTCAGGTTCTCGTAGCCTAGGCCAGACTCGCGCTTGCGCTTTTTAGTACTGCCCTCGCCGTTCTCTTCGTCCTCCTCCTCTTCGTCCCCGTCCCCGTCCTCCTCCTCTCCCTCTTCTTCTCCTGTCAAAGGCTCGTTTGCAGCTGCATCGTCCCTCATGAACAGGTCGCCATCCTGCATGTGGCCCATCTCGCCCTCGCCCTCGCCAGAGTCGAGCACTGCGCCGGGCTGAGACAAGAGGCCGGGTCCCGTGCCTGTGCCCGTGCCCGTGCCGCTGCCTGAGTCTGTCTTGGCACGGATTACGTGAAGCAGACGACAGCCCTTGCGCCCGCACTTGCCCTTTTCCGCGAACTCGGGGCACTCCCACGTGTGGCGCTCGGTGCACGCCGCTCCCTTGTCACACCAGCCCAGTTTGCTGAAATCGGCGCAGATCTTGGTGTTGAGGCCCTCAGCAAGGTCGGCGTGGGTATAGACGCAGTCGTCTCCGTTTCGACACGATCCCGAGCGCAGGTAGTGTACGCAGTGAGGCACCCTCTCCGGCTTGAGATCATGCGACAGCGGACACGTCCCGGGCGGCAAGGTGCAGCCCTTGGGCCGGAGCACACGCGGGCAGAGCGAGATCTTGGTCGAGTCGTGAATAAAGGGACACGAGAGGCCTCTCTTGCATTGGCCTGTGCCGAGGAAAAGCGACAAGGTGAGGCAAAGGAAAGGGGAGGGGTCATCGCACACAGACGCGCTGGATCTCGGTATGTCAGCGGAAGCAAAGACTCACCTGTCTTGTTGAAAAAGCTACACAAACCCTTGGGTCTGGCACTGGCTTTTGCACCCCTTGGTGTTGGCTTGCTGTTCCCATATCTTGCAGCTTGAAGCTCGCCTACCTGTCGGCCGAGTCGTGCTAATTTTTGGAGCTTGTTTTGATGTTGCTTTTGGGCTCTTCGTTTGGCAACGAGCTCAGCACTGACAAGATTGCCTCGCTTGGTTCGAATGTACGACTGTCCATTGATCGATGTTCGCAGGGGTGTTGCGCTGGCGTCCAAGGGAGCGGAGGAAGCGGAAGCGGAAGCGGTGGCAGCGGTGGCAGCGGTGGTTGCTGCTGCAGAGACCTGTTCAGAGGAGGAGGATGAAGGCTGTGGCGCCTTTTTGAGCAACTTGGTGCCGCTTGGGTCGAATTCAAAGACAACACCGTCAATGACCACCTCGCCCATGTTGTCACCGCGGCGAATGGATGACGAGCCGGCAGTCTTGCGCTTGACAGCAGCAGCAGCAGCAGCAGACTGGGCTTTCGCTTTCGCCTTGGCTCTTGCCTCTGCCTTGGCGGCCTGCGTCGCAGCAATAGCAGCGAGGCGTGCCGGTTCGCTGGGGTGCGTGCGGTGTGCAAACGAGGTGAGAGTGAGTGGGACTTGAGCGGTGGAGAGGCGGTACTCACGTCTTGTGAAATGTAGACGAACTGACGAGGCTCATGTTGTGCGTTGTTCTGCGCTTGATCCAGCCTTCTGAGTTTGTGGGTGGTTTGTCAATGGAGGCAGCGGCGGTCTGACGTGAGCCACTAGGTGCGGCTGAGCTGCTCACGGCCGAGTCGCCGTCGCCGTCGCCATCGCCGTCAGGCTTGCTCGGGGCAGCTTGATCGGTGCTTGGGTTGGCAGCTGGGGCATCGGGCCTGTTTGCGGTAGTGCTGTTGAGGATGAGGGTGCGATTGCGCTGTGGAAGAGGTGCACCCCTGCCCCTTGCTCTGCCGCGGCTAGTGCCGCGATAGGACGGCTGGTGGTGATAGTAGCTGGCCCGACGCGCGTTTTGGATGGCGCCAGATAGCTTGCTTATCTCGGCGCGGAGGGCTTCTTGTTCGTCCATGGTTGTATTGGTAGAACGCCAACAAGTTGAATTACTGTACTGTAGCTGGTGATCGTTTGGCTTGCAGTTGGGCGACTGACTGAGCCACAACTCTACTCGCACACGCGCTCACTCGGTTTTTCACCAGCCTCGCCTCTCGCCTCTCGCCTCCACATTGCTCATGGCCCCTTGTCTCGGGCGGTAGAGTGCCTATCAACTATCAACGCTGCCACTACTGCGCCAAGCCAGGCAGATCGGACCGAGCAGAGGCGCAGGAAGGTCGGTGCGAAACGGGACCGAGAAGCGACTACTGCTGGGAGATACGAGTCGGACGCAGCAAGACCGAGGACGGTCTGCGGGGCAAGCGGGCAAGGCCGGTCACACGACTAGGCAGGGGACAAGAGAATGCGAAGTAAGAAAACGTACAGTATCCATCCGTCCATTCACGATGGAGCTGCTATCGTACTTGATACAGGGTCCTCGCGTTGGACGGCGTTTTCGCCGGACGGCGGACGGGGCGGGATGGACGAGTAGGGGAGCGGCGCTTGAAAGGGAAGAGGCTAGTGCAGGCGGATACGGTACGGTACTGTACTGTACGGTACTGTGCTGTGCCGTGCTCTGCTTTACTGCAAGGAAGGAGTGATGGAACAAGTGCGGGTCACCCGACGGCCGCGGCAGAAGTGTGCCTACGTTGCGTTGCGTGTCTCGATGCTTTCTGTTTGCGAGTTTTACGCGTACAGTGTACAGTACAGGAACGATTAGGGCCTAGGCAGAGCAGTGGGGAGAAGAGAGGCGAGGCGAGCGAGGGTCGGGCATCGCGTGGTTTTGGTTTTGTCGGCTCGGTCCAGCGGATCAACGCAGAGAGATAGAGAGAGAGAGAGAGGGTGGGGGAAGGGAGGGGGGATAAGCGAGGTCGTAGGGGCTGGCAGCGGCTGGCAGGCTGGCCGGCTCGCTGGGCGCGGTCTCGCTTCTGCCAAGCCACGTTGCGAGTCGAAAAAACCCACAAGGCGGGCCGTGGCAGAGCGAGATCTGAGTCGCTGTGTAGTGCTGAGCCATGTGTTGTCTCTCCCTCTCCCCCTCGATAGCCACAGCCAGACCGGCGAAGCCCAGTGCAAGCCTTTCCTTCGCTTTGCTTGCCTTCCCGTTCCTTGCTTCGGCTTTGGCTGGCAACTGGCAACTGGCAACTGGCAACTGGCACCAGCGTTGGTGATTGTCATGCCCCGCCTCCTCCTCTTTCTTCAACCCACTCGCCATCTCTCGCTGTCAGCTGCCTATCTCTCTCCTTCTTTCATGGGCCTCCCTAGTCCGTGATACCATGCTGCTGCACCTCCTCCCTGCCCCGCATCAGCAATAGCAGCTGCTCCCCGCTTCGACTCGCCTCGCCTCGCCTCGCCCCGCCCCGCTACTCCGTGGCATGGCTCTAACTTACTTATACCACCCCACTCGCACACTCGCAGCCACATCTCCTCCCTCTCCATCAGCCCCCTTAACCTCGCCTCCTTCCGGACTTTGCTACCCCGCACTCCTTCCTTTCCCTCCTCCCTCTCCCTCGACCACAACAAGCATAATACAGTAACATCCCTTCTTCCACAATGTCGGACGAAAAGTCACTAGACCAGATCCAAAAGGACTCGGGCAGCGCCATCGAGACCCCTCGTGAGCTCATCGTCCTCCAGTCCTCCTCCAACCCGCTCGTCCGTGCATACAACAAGCCCGTCGTCCAGGTTGCTCTCGTCGGAATGGTCTGCTTCCTCTGCCCAGGCATGTTCAACGCCCTCTCTGGTATCGGCGGCGGTGGCCAGGTAGACCCCAGCGTCTCGAACGACTCGAGTGTCGCCCTCTACTCGACCTTCTCCGTCGTCTCCTTCTTTGCAGGCACCATCCACAACCGACTCGGAAGCAAACTCACTCTCTTCCTCGGCGCACTCGGATACTGCCTCTACATTGGCAGCTTTCTCTCGTACAACTACAACCAGAACCGTGGCTTTGTCGTTGCCGCCGGCGCCATCCTCGGTGTATGCGCCTCTCTCCTCTGGACCGCACAAGGTGCCCTCATGCTTGCCTATCCTGCTGAACACCAAAAGGGCCGCTTCATTTCTGTCTTTTGGATCATCTTCAATTTGGGCGCCGTTCTCGGAAGCGCCGTTCAGCTCGGTCTCACATACAACTCGACAGACAACACGGTCGGCAACGGTGTCTACGTTGGCTTTATCGTTCTCACCGCCCTCGGTGCATGCACCACCTTCCTCCTCCAATCTCCCTCCAAAATGATCCGTGACGATGGTATCCGCGTCATTGTTCCTGCCCAGAGCACCTGGAAGAAGGAGTTTATCGGCCTCTACACTCTGCTCAAGAGTGACCCGTGGATCCTGTTCCTGTTCCCTCTCTTTTTGGCCAGCAACTGGTTCTACACGTGGCAGTTTAATGACTTTAACTCGCCCCTCTTTACCCTCCGCACCCGTGCGCTCAACAACCTCCTCTACTGGCTCTCCCAGATGGTCGGCTCGTTCGCCATTGGCCAGGTGCTCGACAACAGCCGCATGCCCCGTCGCGCCCGCGCCTGGATTGGCTGGGGCGTGATCTTTGTCCTTGTCTGGGCCGTATGGGGCGCATCATACCACGTCCAGCTCGGCTACACGCGTGAGGAGGCCCTTGCGCGCAGCGACGACCCAGACTTTCGCATCGACTTTTCCGAGTCGAGAGCGTACGTGGGTCTCTGCTTTCTCTACATTTTCAGCGGTGTCATGGACGCCATCTGGCAGAATGTGGCCTACTACCTGATCGGCGCGTGCAGCAACGACCTCTCCAAGCTCGGATACCTGGCTGGCTTTTACAAGTCGATCCAGTCGGCCGGTGCGGCGGGTGCATTCGCCATGGACCTCAACGAGAACCCGTACATGACCAACCTGGCAGTCACTTGGGGTCTGTGTGCCGCTGGTCTCCTCTTTGCACTGCCCGTCCTTGTTCTCCGCATCAAGGACACCACCAGCCCGCTTGAGGAGAAGACTGCTCCCGGGCGGGAGGAGGTGCTTGCCGCTGCCGCAGGTACGCCTATTGTGTTGGAGAAGGCGAATGCGAATGCGACGGCCGCCTAGTTTTGCATTGCTCTGCCGTGCTCTGTACTGTACTTTTAGCGACTGGAAAGAGGGATGGGATTTAGCTGTAGTATCTGGGGGTGTGGGGGGGTTGAGTGGGGGGTTTGAGGGCGGCGCCGAACTGGGCGAGGGTGACGAGGGTGGCGAAGGAGAGGCTGGCGGCTAGGGCGTAGGTGGCGGGGGGGTGGAGGGAGGAGGCGGTGTAGGTGGCGAGGGCGGAGAGTTCGAGTATGCCGCCGAGGGGGATGAGGTAGCCTGCGGCGATGGTGAGGTGGTGTATGACGCGCGTGGCGTGCGGGAGCGATACGCTGACCACGATCGTTGTTGCGGCCAGCAGGGCGCCGTAGATCTCGAGCACGAGCGCCGCGATGCTCACGCTCTCCACCGCACCCCCCGCCGCCCCGTAGTACGCCAGCAGCGTCGCCTGCGTCCCCGCCAACAGCGACGCCAGCGTCGCCCACGACGTCAGGATCACCCGCATCTCCCCCACCCCCTCCCCCTCCCCATCCCCCTCGGGCAGCGGCGAGCACGATCCAGGCAGCGGCGAGTACGAGCCCAGCCGCTCCCCCGGTGCAATGTAAAATCCAACCGTCCCCATCCCCATCCCCATCGCCGACGGCGACGGCGGCCGTACCCCTCGTCCTGGTTTCTCCATCGTGTCCCCCATAGTCTGGCCAAACAACCCCCCCCCCCCCCTTCCTCAACACCCCCGCCGCTACTTATACGAGCCCAGCCCAGCCTAACCCCCCCGCCCACAGGGGCTCGCGTGCCAAGTGACCGCACCGCACCCTCGCTAAACCAAGTCGCCGCGCCGCATACCTCGACGTGGCCGCGCATGCATAAATCGCATCGCATCGCATCGCATCGCGGGTCTAGGGCAAAAAAACAAGGCCCTCCCACCCCACACAATGCAGCTACCTTACCACCGACCGCACTGTACATTTCTGTACTGTACCCCTCTCTGGCTCGCTGCAAATCAAATCACACAGAGACACACAGGTACAATTACTGAACTGTATTCAGATGTGGGCGCAGTACTGTAACCCTTGGCTACCAAAACAAAAATGCGGAGCGAGAACAAGAGAGAGACAATGAGAAAGGGGGAACGGGGAACGGGGAACGGGGAAAAAGGGCAACTGACGTGACGGGGCCTGGCTTGCTGCACGCAGGCCCGCGTCTCAACGTCTCCAGTACACTCCCAGAGCTGAGCCATGCATGATAATATGAGTGACAAAGAGAGACAGACAAAGTGTCAAGAGGGGGAGAAAGAAAGAACCAAAGTGTGTGTGCGTGTGAGAGAGAGAGAGAGAGAGAGTCCCGTGGCCATGCAAAGTATGCAAGACCGCCCGTATCTAGGAAAGGCAAACTGCTCAGTTGGAGCGCTGTTCGACTGCCATGGCACGCGAGCGCTCGTCTTGCCCCGACGGTGTACCACTCCGCCCGTACATGCCACCTGGCAGGCCGGGTCCGTTAGGCTGCACAGGCGTCCGTGGACCTTGGCCATAGTACGCCCCCTGGTAGCCCGCAGCCTTTTGTGGCGTGTTGTGTGGCAGTCGATCTCCCGCCGCAAAGTGACCACCGCCGCCACTGCTGCCTGCAGACCACGGACCGCCGCTGTCCGGACTGCGCGAATAGGCACTGCCGCCGCCTGCCTGTTGCTGCTGTTGCTGTTGCTGTTGCTGCTGCTGCTGGCGATACGCACTGTCCTGCTGTACTTGCCGCATGGTCGTCGGCGGGTGCATATCCGGCCGGTGTCGGTTCGCCATCTCGCCCGACTGGGCTGGACCGTTGGCACCAGGCCTGCCACCAACACCACCCATGCCCTTCTGCCTCTTGGCGTACTTTTCGCACTTCTTGAGAATGTCGCGCGACGTCAGATCCGCCGACGCATTCAGTAGCTCGCGGTCGTGAAGCACCGATTCGAGCTCTTCCGGCAATGTCCAAAAGTCGTCCTGGTGCTCCAGCAGATAGCTTACCGCCCGATTCGCCAGGAACGTCTCGTCCTTGGTCGGATCCGTGCCCTTCGAGTACAAAATGTTGGGGCAGATGACCGTGGCCAGGTTGGGCAGATCCATCTTGCTACCAGTCTCCTCGTCAATGTGCGAGAAAGACGCGACCCACTTGAGAAAGGCAAACAGTACCTCCATCGTGTCACGGTGGCCCTTGGGAAGCAGCACAGTCACCATGTGCAGAATTCGGCGACGCTCCGACTCGGGCTCCAGCTTCTGCGACATGACAAACAGCTTGTGCAGCTTGAACGTCATCAGAGGATCAGGAAGCTCACGAAGGAATTTCTTCAGCAGCGCAGCCAGCTGGACCGGGTTATCGTCCGACAGGTTGACCGACGAACTATCCCGGTCCAGTGCTTCAGACAGCTCCTTCAGCCGACGAATGTTGCCGTTCTTTCGGAAAATGCCTTCGACCGAGAGATCCATCTGCTTCATGGCCGAGATCACATCGTCGATGAACGAAGGTACGCGAAGATGAGTCGCACTCGCGCCAAGCGTCGAGTCGGCGCCGTTTCGCTCCACCAGAATCTCGAGCGGAATGCCAAACACGCCCTTCTTCTTAATCTCCTTCTTGTCCTTGCCTCCCTTGAAGAACTTGCCCCAGAACGTGTTCTTGCGCGTCTCGATAAACTCGATCAAGTCGTCCATGTTGACGTGATCCTTGAGTGCCGACTGCTGCAGCATCATCACCGCCATGTGCTTGACGATGAAGAGCTCCAGAGCAGACAACTCTGAGATGCACCTCACGCCTTCGTTGTGCATTGGTCGGTGCTGCTCGCGCGCCTGCTCCGCCTCCAAAATGTGCGGAATGTCGGCGAGCGTGATACCATCCTCGTTGGCGGGCGTCTTGTGAATCTCGTCGCCTGAAGGCTGACGAATCGGCCCATCTTCGCGGATGCGGACATCCGTGTTGTGACGGGCAAATGGCGGCCTGATCGGTACGATGGAGCCTGGCTCGGGCGCCGCAGGTGACCCACCTCGTTGGGCAAACTTCTGATGCTCAAAGCTAATGGCAGGCTGCTGCTGCTGCTGCTGTTGCAGATTCGAAGGTCGTCCCCGAAGCTGCTGTGGCATCTGAGTCGGTGGGCCCTGGTTCTCGTGGGACGAGTATGAATGCTGGGTAGGCGACTGGCGCATCCTGCCATCGCGACCGACGGGTGATGGCTCGCGAGACGAGACGTTCAACTGCGGCCGAGGCGAGTTTGTCTCGCGAGAAGACGTACCTGGACTGATGGGACGCGGGGACCGTGGGCCTTCGCTCTGCACATTGCCCATCTCGGTTGGAGACGGCTTCTGCATGTCGGAAGTCTGGGTCTGCCGACCGGACGGACTGCCAATGATGGTCGATATCCGTGGTACCTTGGCCTTGGTTGAAAGCTTGCGATCGAGATTGACCGACTTCATTCGCTTAATGTCCTGCGAGTCGCGGTAAGCTTCGTGCATCGACATTTCACCCTCATTCGAGGCATCCGTCTCTTCTCCAGTGGCATTCGCATCCTTGATGCTGCTAGCGACAACCGGGGGAGAAGCTGGCACCACACCTCGCTTGCGGAGCAGTGCAAACAGTCGGTTCAGCGCCACACGCAGCAGGAACGCATACTGCTCTAGCCTGGTAACAGACTCGAAGCCAGTGCGCACCTGGCCAGCCACACAGCTGGGGCAGTAGCTGGTGTGGACAAGAGCCTGGGACGATTGGTGGTACCTCGCGCCGCCGTTCGGAACGCTGGGGTCGTATGCCTTTCGTGTTGTCTCTAGCGCAAACTTGGACGCAGGCAGGCCATCGAGATTACCTTGAGCAGGCTCTACAGTCTTCTTCGATGAAGGCCCTTCGCGGATGCCTGGTCGGCCGCACTTTGAACACGTGAGGCAGTTTGAGTGCCATCGGAGGTTGACCCCCATGCGCAGACACTCTTCTTCAACCGTTTGGCCGCACGAGACGCAGAGATCAGTCGCTGTCTCTCCTGTCTCGGACGAGCCCGAGCTCGTGCTTCGAGGCAAACTGCGGTAGCCGTAACACTTGCCGTCAGGACCCACAGCATTAGTGTCGATCGGCAAAGTCTGCTTCTCGTCGGTCTGACTGCCGCCTTGCTTGGCAGAGAACGCCAGTTGGCTTAGGAACCAGCTCAGAGCCTCTTCATTCCCATAGTCGCGATCAAGCTTGAGCGCACCGGTGAGCGCGATTCGGATGAGAATTTTGAGGTAGTGCGCGAGGCCAGTCACCAGAGAAAGCAGCTCTTGCGTGATGCCCATGCGCCTCGCACCTGTCTCTTGCGTGTGTGATAGCAAGGAGAAAAAGTTGACAATCTTCTTGCAAAGCATGCGGGCCTCACGAATGTGTGAGATTCCCTTTGCCTGTTCGGCGCGGAAGTGAGCCTCCAGGTCATCGATGGCAGAGAAGAGCACCTCAACATGGAGAATAAACTTTTCCGCCATCCGGACACCGCCGAGGTATCGGCCGCTGCTGACGTGGCGGAGCATCTCGGAGATGCACGCGGCCGAGCTCTCCTCGAAGGCAGAAAGCACCGTCCAGATACGGTAAACGCGCTCTTCCATTTGCTTTTGCTTCTGCTTGAGACTTGACGGCGTTTCCTTGGCCTCTACCTCTAGCGCATCAACGGACGGCTGAGCAGAGGCAGAAATGGAAGAAACGGGCGCCACACCCGTGTTTGAGGGCTCGGGCGCCGAGGGCGCCGCTGTCGGCTCGCTCGCCACGCCTTCCTTGGGTGTGGAGCCTGTTGGGCAGAGCTTGATGTTCCAGAACTTGTGGATCATGTAGCATTCGGGGTGCCAGTGCTCGTCTGTGTTGTTGCGGTTGATCTCGACAAACTGCTTGAGAATCGCGGTCTTGCACCCGGTACACTTGATGGCAAAGCGAGTGCTGTAATGGAAGTGGCAGAATACGCGGCCATCGTGCTCGTAGTAGCTGTCCTGAGGGCCAAACACGGTGGGGCAAACCGAACATGTAAAGTGCTCGACGTGGAACTTCATTCCCAGCGCTGTGATATAGCTGCCTCGCAGCGCACCGCCGCACTTGGCACAGATCAGATCGAGCCTACGGAAGTAATCGGTCTCACAAAGCGGGAAGAGGGCTCCTGTACCCGCCGAATCGACCATGTCATCCGTCGCGGGGAAGAATTTGGCCGCAACCACCTTGCCGCAATCGTTGCAGCGGAAGCAGTCCAGGTGGTAGACAGCTCCGAGTGCTCTTACGAACTGTCCTGTCATGACCTTTCCGCAGGCACGACAGTTTTGCTCGCGGCGAGATGTAGTTCCTCGGTCCTTGGTCTGAACCTGCGAGGAACCGGAACCTGTGGTGGTTGCTACAAGACTGCCTTGCCCCGCTGCAGAATCCTGACTGGCACCGTTGATGGCAGTTGTTCCTTGCAGAGCGGTAGGTAGGGCCGAGTGGGATGCCCGCTTTGGCCGTTGCAGCGCGTCTAAAGGTGCGGAGGGGTTGCCGTTGACACTGTGTCCGTTCGGATTTGATGTCACACTATTCGAGCTGGCTTCAGCCCTTGGAATTGGTCTCGACGAGGCACGCACTGGGAGACGAGGCTCTCCGATCGTGGGCGTCTTTGGCAGGTTAGAGGCGTTGGAACCCTCGTGACGCTCGCGCTCTTGCTCCCAGCTCCACCCTGGATCAACAGCACGACTCTTGATCCGGTCCATGTCTCCTCGCCGCCTGGCTGCTGCTGCTTGTTGGTCATCGGCGTCGTTGTTGCCAGGTGAAGAGAAGCGAGGAGACTGGGCGGAGAGCGGTGATTGGGCACTGGAGGTACTGTGCTGCTCGTCCTGCGAGAGAGCAGTGGGAGAGTGGGTGCGGAAGCTACCAGGAGGGATCGGTGTTGTGTTTCGATCGTTACTGCTACTGTTGTTGGGGCCGGGAGATGTGGGCGCAGGCTGTGCGCTGAGGTAGTCACCACCACCAGCGCCGGGACTGGCTGGCGAGAGGCGACCGGCGTCAGTGCCACTCATGCCGGACGTGGATGGACGCTGTGATGAGTCGTGGGTGTAGTGTGAGTAGTAGGAAGAGCTGGCCTCTGACTGGCCCGTGTTGGATCGTTGCTTTTGTGGGCGTGTAGGTGGCTGGGCGTTCCAAGGGGCCTCGATGGGGCTATGCGGGCTGATGGGTGATCTACTATCCGACATTGCCGTCTGTTCTACTTGCTGAGAGTATCCGAGAGGGGGGACGACGAAGAACAGACCAGCTGAACGGAGGGAGACCGGGAAAGGATGGGTAGGATGTCGAGGGCAAAGGCGGAGGGAGCGCTCGGTTGTGGCGGTCTATGCAGGCCGGCACAACGAACGAGGTGAGCGAGACGACCCTCGACACTGGTTGAGGATGAGGGTGCTGATTGTGGAGAAGATGATGATTATGATGATTGGCGGTGGGTGGAGTGATGGGAAGGCGTGTGGAAGGAAGGAAGATGAGAAAGGAGGCTGAGTGCGGCGTGGTTTGGTGTGGTGCGGTGGCTGTGGCCGCGTCGAAATGGGAGTGTCGGATGAGCAGGCACAGCGCAGCAGCCGGAGGGGCAGAGGGGCGTCGCTTGGTCAGTCGGTCACATTCACGCCTCGGTGGCGGCGGACGGCTTTACGAGCATGCGGACCATCACTTTGCCTCTCTCTTGCCAAGCAGAGACACGCTCATAGGGGAGGGGCAGGGGCAGAGGAGAATTGGGGGCTGCGAAACAGGGTCAGGCAGAGACATTGAGCACTGTAGACAGGGACAAGACTCGGGCGCAAATGCAGACCGCAGACAACGAGAGGGGCAGACAGCGCAGCGCGTAACCGTGCGGTGCCCAAGTCAGCCAGCCAGCCAGCCAGCCAGCCGGGCAAAGAGCCAGAGCGAGCTGAGCGCGCAGCGAAAAAAAAAAAAAAAAAAAAAAAAAAAAAAAAGGGGTGGAAAAGGCGCAGAGTAGTCAAAGAGACAGAGCGACAGTCGGCGGCACTGCAACTCTGTGCAATTACAGCGTGTGCGTGCAGCTCAAAATAAAATATAAAATCAGAAACGCGAGACCAGAGAAAAGAAAAAAAAAAAAAAAAAAAACTGGGGCCGACCTGCGCGGTGAGCGAGAGCCAGCCGGCAAGACGGACTGACCGAACAAGACCGCGCCTGCGCTGAAAGCCCTGTCCACGAACAAAACAAAACAAAAAAAAAAAAAAAAAGAGGCCGTTGCAGCAGCCCAATCCAAAGGCATTTGACCACAGGACACGCCCCGAACGGCCATGTTTTCTTTTCCTCGTCTCTTTGCCTGTGCCTCGCTTCCATGGCTCTTTTGGGACCTTTTATGTGCCAGACAGCTAGGCAGCCCCATTCTGTTCTATTCCCCCTCGCCTCTGCCTGCCTCGTCTAAAGGAAGGGAGCGCTCCTGCTGTACCGATGCTGTAAGCGGGTGGAATGGAAACGCGGGGTCAGGCCAGACCTATGTGCCTCAACAATCAAGTCAAGTAGAGGCGACCAGACCATACCAAGCCAAACACTGGGTTCAGTAACCAGCCTGGCTCGGGCCCGTTTCATGATCGCCACGCAAGTTGCAGTCATTTGGACATGTCAGTATCATGGAGACTTGTAAATGGTTGCTGGTTGTTCGACATTCATGCGAGAGAGCAAGCTAGCAAAGGAATTGCGCCTGAGGCCGGGGCGTGAGCAAACGATGCCAGTACCAGCGGTAACCAACTGGATACAGCACACAGACAACTGTAGGTTGCTGAAGAAAGGGGGGCCAGGAGGGTCGGGCGACAGGCTGGAGAGAGGCTCAGCCGGATAGATCAGCCATCACCGAAATCATATCGTCGTTTCGCCCCTTGCCTTGCTTTGCTCACCTCGGCCCCAGAGAATAGAGCAGACCAGGTCAGGACAGGAACAGGAAGGGGGCGGCAAAGCCCGCCCGACTCGGCAAATGGCTGGCTCGTCTCCTTTCCCCCTTTCTTTCCTGGTTTCGCTCGCCTCCGCCACCCCTTTAGGCTGGTTGCGAGCTGTACACTGCGCAGGCAATCGAAGCAGACGCGTCGGAGGGAAAGTCTGGCTAGCTGCCAGGCTAGCTGGCCCGCCCGTTCTCTGGCGCCGGAGACCCTAGGAGGGCGGGAGCGTATTGGAAACGGGGGTGCTCAAACTTGGGCTTGACTGGCCTGGCTGCGAAAGGATACGATGCTAACGGCCTGATGAACAACTTTGCACACACAGTACCCCAATTTTGCCTTTTTCGCTCACTGACTCTCACGCAATCCAACCTCAAGTGATTTCCTGTACTGATCTGCACGCTGCTGCTCTTCTGCGTCCGCCTTTGATTCCACACAGCTGCGATGCAGAGCCCTGCCATACGCCCGCTCCGGCAAGCCAGTCGGTCTGCTTCCGGCCGGACGTGGACGGCACCGAGAGCAGCGCCGGTGATGGTCGGAGAGTATCTACGAACAAGGTCATTTCTGCTTCCGGACGATCAAACCACACTCTGACTGGCGGCCCATGAATGTGTGTATGGGTGCGTGTGAATCAAGGTGGGTGAAACCGGTAAATTTAGAGTTGCTCCTTTCCATGCCCTTTGCTTCTCTATTCTCATGCACGTTGGCCAGTAGTTTGAGACACTGTCTGGCGTGGCCAAAGCTTCCACACCCCGCCCCTTCCTTTCTGCGAAGGTCTGTCCGTACTGTAGACGTTCATCTTCTCTCTGGCTGCTGTGAAGGCCAGCATCCCATGCTCTGCGGACCCGGAACCGACCCAACAAGCCGATCAGCTAAGCCATGCTGCCGGCGGCGAGGCGGAGTGCATGCCAGCTATAGCACCCATTCCCCCAAGCCGAAGCAACAGAAGAGCACTGTAAATAGGTGACTGGTCATCTACTCCCTGTACGGTATCTTCTTGTCAAGGAAAATAAAGGGTGTTCTTGGCCCTTGTCAGAGGCGACGGGGCGGGAAACGAGATTTCTGTGTTCTTGGTGGGGTCTGCTGCGTCTGGGCAATGGAGGTGAATACAGCTACTGATGCGCCAAGAAGCAAACCCGTCTGCGGACAGCATATGGTCAGGAACACGAACCTGACATGTCAAGAACGCCAGTCAGCCAGCCACATTGACTACGTCTTATCTTGAGTGTCAAGCACGGACCGTGATCGCGACGATACCGGATGATCCATGATAGGGAGGGAAGTAGGCCGGCGTCTTGACCGGGGTGGCCTGCGCGTTGCTTTGGGCGAGTCATCTAGCGTTTGCTGGCCGTGGCGGTCATCTGGTTGCACTTACCACACCTCGACCATCAATCACCATCATGGGCGTTGGGACGCTGCTTGTGCGTGCTCCATCGCGTCGTCTGGCCGAAGGCCAGATCACGCACATCTCGCGGCCGACCAGCATTTCGTATGACCTTGCTTACGCCGAGTGGACATCGTACGTGGCGGCCTTTGCCGCTACGGGCTGGACGGTGAAGCAAGTCAGCGTGGCTGACGAGTGTCCGGACTGCGTGTTTGTCGAGGACGCTGTGGTCATGTTTGGCAGTATGGCCGTTCTCACGTCGCCAGGAACACCGTCGCGAGAACCAGAGATCACGGACGTCGCGCACGTCGTGCAACAGCTTCCCGGTATCACTGTGCGCTCGATCAGCAAGCCCGGCACCCTGGACGGCGGCGACGTGCTCAAGATCGGAAAGGACGTCTACGTAGGCCGTGGTGGAAGGACCAATGCAGAAGGCATCCGCCAACTCCGGGACATGATCGCCCCCCTCGGTTACACACTCCACCCTGTCCCTGTGACCAAGGCCCTCCATCTGAGTAAGTACGACACCCATCCCCTTGCCTTGACTTAGGGTCCGTCGACTGACTGGGTCGACCTGGCCTGATCACTACACGTTAGAGAGCGCTGTGACTGCTCTTCCAGACGGCACGGTGATCGGATACGAGCCCATCGTAGACGACCCTCGCATCTTTCCACGATTTATGCCGGTGCCAGAGGAACACGGAGTGGCGGTCGTCGTCCTGTCGCCCTCACACGTGCTCATGTCCTCCGACGCGCCCAAGACGACTGAGCTTCTGCGCAGTCTCGGATACGAGGTGACGACCGTGGGCATCAGCCAGTTCGAAGCACTAGAAGGCTGTGTCACCTGCCTCTCAGTCAGGGTGCGTGCTGAATAGATAAAAGATGGTAGGATGAATGAAACATGTTTGCTAGCTGGCTTGCATTCACAGAGATGGTACAGAGTGGGTCGGTATCAGAGTCAGGGTCAGGATCAGGATGGCGGAGCTGCCTCCGCTGGCTCGGCAGCTGCTTCAGGTTGCGGCTCTGATGCAGTCGCTGCATCTGGGGCGGTGGCGGCCGGAGCATCAGCGACCGCGGTCTCGGTCGGAGCGGGAGAAGCTTGAGCAGCTTCAATGGGAACAGCAGCGGGCTCGGACTCGACTGCAGCAGGCGGCGCAGCCTCGCTGGAGGGAGCAGCAGGCCCGTCAGAGACGGTTGCTTGAGTCTGATTCTCGATTGCAGGTTGCGGCTGGGCAGGCGTGGTCGCAGGCTCGACGAGCGCAGCAGCGGAAGGCTCGGAAGCAGGCACATCAGCTGCGACCGGAGCCGTTGGGTTGGTTGGCTGTTCCAAAGGCGCGTCTCCTGTGGGCGCCGGGACCGCGCTGACCGCATCAGCATTAGCAGGGGCAGGGTCAGGTTGGGTCTCTGCAGGTGCTGCGCTGGCATCAGCCATGTTAACGTCTGTCACGGCAGCCGAGGCAGCCTCGGTCGCAGTCTCAGGCTGAGGTTGCGTTTGAGATTGCTGCTGCTGTTGCTGTTGCTGCTGTTGTTGTTGTTGTAGTTGTGGTTGTTCTGGTTGAGGCTGCTGCTGGAGCAGTTGCGCCTGGGTCTGAGGCTGAGGCTGAGGCTGAGGTTGGGGCTGGGGAGGGAGGGGTTGCGGCGGTGGTGTGGGCTCGGGAGCGACAACGCCATGCGCCTGGTTGATCTGCTCGATTTGCTCGAGCTCGAGCCTCTGAGTCTGAGGGTCCTTGTCTTGGTGCATGGGTTGCACCTTGGGCTTGAGCTCGGGCGGAGTCTCGGCACGCACAAAGCCAAGACCAAGGATCTTGCCCCGGCTTGGCTTCTGTGCCCATTCCTCGACCTGTGCGGGTGTCTCGCTGACCGAACCATCGCCCTCCTCGTCCCAGACAGCGCTGTCGACGGGTACTTTGCCTGAGAGTACGTCTTTCAGACGCCTGAGTTTGCGCACGTGCTGGTCTCCGAGCTTTTGCAGCTCGTCCTGGTGATTGGCGAGTCGTGATTTCAAGTCGTCTTGTGACATTTTCGAGTAAGGAGAGGCGGATGGTTGCATCGTATCTGCAAGAAGTGGGCAGGTCGGGCAGGTTAGCACGAGCCGAAAAGAGCAAGGGAGCAACTTGACTCGGCTCAAATTCACTCACCAATACGGCGCGCATCAAAAATCATGCTCAACAGCTCGTGGTTGCGAGCATACCGGGCGACGGCAAGGTCGCGCGGATTAAGGCGATCGAGGTCGTCGAGCACGCTGTCAGGCAGCTCGTCCTGGAGCGTGGGTGGGAGGTTGAGGCCGAGCGGGCCTTGGGGATGAGGAGGTGGTCCGTGACCGGGTGCAATACCAGGGGGAGGAGGAGGGTGTGGGTGTGGGTGTGGGTGTGGGTGTGGGTGTGGGTATGGGTGGTGCGGGTCGTGTGGATACGGAGGAGGGTAGCCATGGGGAAAGCCATGCTGCGGAGGGATGGATGGACGGTTGAGACCCGCCGAGCTCGGGGCGTGCTTGCGCTTGCGTCCGCGGTTGGCTGCGGGAGTCGGGCTGTCCATGTAGGCAGCTGGGTTCATGTTGATGCTAGGTGGATGGTGTGTTGGTGTGCGTGAGGATGCGATGGGTTGGACTGTGTGCAGACTCCATCAGCTGCTGTATCCGCGCTTTGTTGGATTCCTTCACGACGCGGTGCCGTGCGGAGCGGTGGGCGGCGCGGTGCATCGCTGCCAGCGAGAGCGCAATATGACTCGCGCGAGAAGACGCGTTGGCTCACGCTCAGTCAGTGAGATGGGGTGATCGTGTTGCTCCACTTGGATCCTTCACGCACACGACAAGGACCAGCACAAGTACAAGCACCATGGCTCCCGCTCGCAAGGGAGGCGCGGACTACGTCCCGGAAGACGACGACGTAGAGGACGAGGATGACTTTCTCGACGACGACGACAGCGGTGACGAGTACCGCTCTGCCCCGGCGCTCCCGCGCATTGGTGCGGGTGCGGGTGCTGGTGCTGGCAGCCGGCTTGCTGCGAGGTCGGGCATAGGCAGGCAGCAGCAGCCAGGCACTTTACCAGGTAGCGGTGGCGCAGGCGGCGCAGCAGCGACCAAGGGAAAGAACAAGGACAAGCCCAAGTCCAAGTCCAAGGACGCCGGTTACAGCTGGGAGGCGACCTACAAGCGCAGTTGGGACAATGTGCACGAGGACGAGAGCGGCAGTTTGGAGGGTGCCGTTCGCCAGATGATCGAGGGTCAGAAGCGCAAGAGGATCACGCGCGACGTAGCGCCAGTACAGCGCGGTATCATTCGCCACCTCGTGCTCCTGCTCGACCTGAGCTCGAGTATGCTCGAGAAGGACCTGCGCCCGAACCGGTTTGACCTCGCGCTCCAGTACGCGCGCGAGTTTGTGAGCGAGTACTTTGACCAGAACCCAATTGGGCAGCTTGCCATCATTGGTACGCGGGAGGGTATCGCGGAGCGGATTGCCATGATGGGCGGCAACACGGTCGACCACGTCGCTGCGCTCAACAACAAGCGCAAGCTCGAGCCACGCGGAGAGCCGTCACTGCAAAATGCACTAGAGATGGCGCGCTCCACGCTGTCGCATCTGCCGGCCAGCAACTCGCGCGAGGTGCTGGCCATCTTTGGCTCGCTGACGACGTGCGACCCTGGCAACATCCACGACACGGTGCGGCAGCTGCAGAAGGACAGCATCCGCGTGTCGATGGTGTCGCTGGCGGCCGAAGTCAAGATCTTTAAGGACTTGTGTACGCAGACGGGAGGCACGTTCAGCGTCGCACTGAACGAGGCGCACCTGCGTGACTGTCTCTTTGAGCTCGTCCCACCCCCGGCGGTCGAGCAGCGGTCCAAGGCATCGCAGAATGCAGCAGCGGCAGCGGCAGCGAGCGCGGTAGACCTGCTGCAGATGGGCTTTCCGCTGCGTCTGCCTTCGCACTCGGAGCCGACACTTTGCGCATGTCACTCGCGCAGCCGAGCCGGGGGCTACCTCTGTCCGCGATGTGGATGCAAGGTCTGCGACGTGCCGACCGACTGCCCCGTGTGCGGCATCACGATTGTTATGAGCACCCATCTCGCACGATCGTACCACCACCTCTTCCCCGTCAGCAACTGGCTCGCGGTGGGCTGGGACGCAGTCGGCGCCGAGAGCAAGCCGAATTGCCTCGCGTGCCAGCTTGCCTTCCCAGCCAAGCCGGCGGATGCGGATGTTGACTCTGGTCCAGCTCGTGCAGCGGCGGCGGCGGCGGCGGGCGATGACTCGGGCGGCACACTGGCGCCGTCGTCGCGGTACGCATGCCCGCGATGCGGAAACCACTTTTGCCTCGAGTGCGATGCATTCGTGCACGAGCAACTGCACATTTGCCCTGGGTGCTGCTGAGCCATGCACTCTCTCTCTGCGTCACATTCATTCCCGCTTGCATCGCATGCAATCTGTACTTTTAGCTAGAGAGAGAGAGAGAGAGAGAGAGAGAGAGAGAGAGAGAGAGAATATACATGTTGGGGGTAATAGGGTATCAGGCGGCGCGGAGAGCCTCTCCGTGGTCGGGTAGCTTTGGCTCTGCGGAGGGTTCTTCGTCGACAAAGTCCGGGAGGGCGTCAGAGGGCTGCAAGTAAGAGGGGGTAGCATCTGCGTTGGTGAGTTCGTCGTTGAGTTCGTCGCCAAGGGCGTCTAGTTCAGCCTGGAGGTCGTCTTCGTCGACCTCGTCGGGGACGCCGTAGGATCTGGCGAGGGAGTCTTGGACCTCGTTTGCGGATTCGATTAGGTCTTCCATTTCGTCGTGCATCTGGTCAATTTTGTCGATGTTGATTTTGCCGTAGGTGCGTTTCATTTCCTTGTTTGCGGTCTGCATGGCGTCGAAGGTGGCCATGGTGTTGCGGAGGTTTTCGGTGGTCATGGTGGCCTGTTCCATGTTGAACGACTGCTGCTGGAGGGCGGCGAGCTGCTGGTCGTAGAGGCGTTTCTGCTTGAGCACACGGAGCGCGCGCTGCTGGACGGCCGTCTTGCCTGGGCCAGGACGCATCTTGGCCATCTGGTCACGGTAGCGCGCCAGCTCGCTGTCCAGCTTGCGGATCTTGACCTGCACACTGTCCGCGCGCGTCTCGGTGGAGGCTATCGCATCCGCCAGCGAGGGCTTGGGCGCACTCGCCTTGGAGCCAAAGAGCCGGTTCATGTTGGCGAGTTGGCGATGATGATGGTGGTGGTGGTGGTGGTGGGGGTGGGTGGGTTACCAGCACTGCGCTGCGCTGCCCAGCCCTGCCCTGCCCAGCCTGCGCCTTTTTGTGTGCAGTCCAGACTCCAGACCCTCTTTTTGGGATTGGGATTGGGATTGGGATTGGGACCGGGGCCGTGCACTGACTGACAACTGAGCATTTCATTTTGCTGCGCTGCGCGTCAGTTCTCAATGTGGAGAAGGTCAAAAAGCGGCAGTGCAGTGCAGTGCAGTCCGACAGTCAGCCGATCACCACACACCGCACACCGCACACCGCACACCGCACACCACCACCATCTCCATCGCCATACGCCATCAAATACTGTACCATATCACTACCTCCCACCCGCAACTGCGTCTCCTCCTCTCAACATGTCGTGGGGCGGATTTAAAAAGTCGATCAACCGCGCGGGCACGACGCTGATGCAAAAGACGGGCCAGGTCGAAAAGACAGTCGACACGGAATTCTCCGAGCAAGAGACGCGATACAAGACCATGGAGAAGGAGGTCACCGCGCTCCAGAAGGAGGCCAAGGCGTACCTCGATGCTATGCGCTCGCTCGCGTCCGCACAGGCACGCATCGCCGAGACTGTCGATGGCTTCTACAGCGATAGCAGCGACGCCGCCATGGCTGCCAATGCCTACAAGCGCTCCGTCGAGGAGCTCGATACCAAGACCGCACGCGAGATCGACGCCCCCTACCGCGCTACCGTGCTCGAACCCATCGGCAAAATGTGCAGCTACTTTCCAGAAATCAACAAGACCGTAGAGAAGCGACACAAAAAGGTATCTTACATCCCCCATCCCCCATCCCCCCCCTCCTCTCCCCCTGCACAGCCCAGCTTACCCCCCGTGTGTGTGTGTGTGTGTGTTTGATCCGACCCCGACAGCTGCTCGACTATGATGCCGCACGATCCAAGCACCGCAAGCTAATCGACAAACCGTCCGACGACCCCTCAAAGCTCCCACGCGCCGAGAAGGAACTCGAAGACGCCCAGGTCGTCTTTGAGACGCTCAACCGCCAGCTCCTCGACGAGCTCCCCCAGCTCATCGACCTCCGCATCCCCTACCTCGACCCATCCTTCGAAGCCATGGTCCGCATGCAGGCCAAGTTCGCTGAAGACGCCTACGAAAAGATGGGCGGCGTACAGCGCTTCTTCCGAGAAGGCGTGCGCGAACAGTACGCCGAGGGCCAGCTCGACGCTCAGGTCGAAGGCGTCCTCCAGGAAATGAGGGAGCTCTCCATCTGTGGCATAGGACAGTAGTTAGTCTGTCCCATCTCATCTCTTCTCATTGTAAATACACGACGCAAATGTACTCCACTCCAGTATCCACCTTTATCACACTCCTACTCGTTCTGCCAAGTGACCGACTCTTTTCTCAGTATCTACAGTACTGTACGTGCAGCTCAGGCACGCTCGACATAGTTGGCAGGGAACAGGCCCTGGGAGCCCGTACGCTCGTTCGTGCCGCTCCACCAGTCTTCGCTGATCTGGTCGTCGACATGGATGATTGCGTCCCCTTCGCTGAACGTCAGCTCATTGTCCTCGCTCGCGTCAAAGTCGTATAGCGCCGTGCACACCAGTCCACGCTCAGCCGCACCCGCACCCACAGCCGCAGCAGGAATCTCCTCCTCTTCCTGCTGGACAGCTGCAGCTACCGGTGGAGCAGGAGGCGGCGGGGGCGGGGGCGGGGGCGGAATCTCATCGTCTTGCTCAACAGCAGCCGGTGGAGCCGGGGGGGCCGGAGGAGCAGCCGGGGGAGCGGGTGCCTCGTCCTCAACAGCATCACCATCAATCAGCTCGACGTAGCTCGCTGGGAAGAGTCCCTCGCGACCATCAGCATCCACGCCAGACCACCAGCCCTCATCAAGCTGCTCAATGCTCGTGATGATCGCTCCCTCCCGCAAGGTCAGCTCATTGTCCTCAGCCGCCTCGTACTCCCAGACCACCTTGCCCTTGAGTCCACCGCCCGAAATCTGGGCGGCCGCTAGTTGGCTAGTTGCCGACTCGACTGCGGGTTCCTCTGGCGCCACGGGCGGTGCAGGAGGAGCCGGGGGAGCCGGGGGAGCCGGGGGAGCCGGGGGAGCAGGCGGGGGCTCGGGTACCTCGGGCTCAGATGCGGGCGCCGCTGGAGGAGCAGGCGGTGCTGCGGGCGACGTCACGGTTGGGGCAGAAGAGCCTTGGATACCCGCAGTAGTCGCGCGAACTCGTGCCTCTTCCTCCTCACGCTCCTTCTTGGCAGCCTCCTGCCTCTGGCTCCAGGTGAGCTTGCCGGGAGCACCTCCAGAAGGGGCCCGAGGTGCGGGTGCCGGAGTCGACTCGGCTTGTTGCCCAAAGGGGAATCGATTGGCCGAGAGCTTACCAGGCTTGCCAAGGTTGATAGGTGTATAAGCAGTCCCCACAGGCTTGATACGGTCATCCTCGTCAGGCTTGGGAGGGCCGCTGGAGGAAGGCTGAGGTGCAGGCGGCGCAGCCGGAGTGGGAGCAGGAGCAGGCTTGGGAACCGCAGCAGGAGCTGGTACCAGGGCAGGCGCCGGAACGGGGGCAGGGGCGGGCACCGGAGCTGGTGCGGGCGGATTCACTCGGGGTGCAGCAGGAACTGCTGGTTGAGAAGATTGGCCGGAGCGAATCTGCTGAAGCTCATCGCGCTTGGATGCATAGTTGGTGCCCTGTTGGAGTGGTGAGAAAGAGTGAGCAGCGGAAATCAAGAGTGAGACGCAAAGGAGAGAAGATCAAGAGATTACGTACCACGGGAGCAATCGTGTCTCTAGGAGCATTACTCTGCATCGCCTTGATATCAGGGGCTCCGACTGGCTTGTACGAGGTACCAACGGGCGCAATGGGGCCTCCACGATGAGTGTTGGCAGCCGCACCGGCAGCAGAGTAGTTGGCACCGCTGCTCTCGGCGATCCTCTTGATGATCAGTTTGGGGTCAGCATCAGCCTCAGATCGAGCGTTGATGCTGACGTGGTACGCCTTGAGGAAGCTAGCCACATCGGCACTGTGAGAGGCGAAGAGACCCTTGCGGCTCTCGGGGACACCCTCGCCGCACCAGTTGATGAGAGCAAACTTGGCAAGCTGCGTGTTGGGATCCTTGACTCGGACAAACGCATACTGGATGCGGCCGTCCGAGAATTCTTCGTTGAGATCGTCGAGGTCGCCGTTCTCGAGTACCTGAACTCGGAGGTCGTTCGAGGCCTTTTCGTAGGTGAGCACGAGGTAGTCCTTGGCGCCGTCGAGGACCTTTTCGTAGGCGTCGCGGATAGCGGGCGAAGAGAGGTTGACGTGTAGAGACATTGTGAGCTGGATGAGCTCCTACTGCTATACCAGGACAGCAACGGGGATAGTGGTGGTGGTGATGGAGATGGGAGTTTGGGTAGTGGGTCACTTCACTCACTGCACCGCCTCCTGTCTCGCTCGGTCCGGGCCGCGTTCGCGTCTGTGTGGAGAAGGAAGAGAGCAAGTGTGGAGTGGGAAAGCCTCGAGCGTGCGTGCACGGTCCCTTGGCTTGCCCATTTCTCTGGCTGGCCGATCACCCTGGTCAAGCCCGAATCAAGCCCGGCCACGCGCCACGCGCCACGCGCTCTGCTCAATCACGCACCACTCGCATGTGGCTCAGCCGACTCGTAACCTCCACACGCTGCCAGCCAGCAGCCAGCAGCCAGCAAGCAAGCAAGCGCAGCCAGGAAAGCGCTGGCAGGCTGATCCTGCTCACACCTGCTCTTCCGCTCCAGTATCTGCCGCCTCAAGACAAGATGGTATGCACCAAGTGCCAAAAGACACTCTCCAAGTCATCTGCGCCCGATCCATTCGTAAGTGTTGTCAGCCACAACACCCTCTCTGTCACGCTCTGACGGACCGCTCACCGCTCGCCGTGCCTTGTCTCATCGTGTCGTGTGCACAGAGGAATCGCAACTCGGCTGGGTTTCTAGTGTCATCAGGATCGGGTGCCACCAAGAAACCTCAAGCAGGACCGGCTCTGGCTGGTCCATCCTCGAGCGGCAGACAAGTCGGGCAGAACAAGTTGCTGTCCAAGTCGAATCGTTACAGTCCAATGGCGTCCAAGTGCAAGCTTTGCAAGGGGAACGTCAGCCTCGAGAAAGCCACCTACTGCCAAGGTATGTGTTACCCTCCGCTTGATGACTTAGCCCCGACTGATGCTGACCACGACTGTAGGTTGTGCCTACAAGAAGGGTCTCTGTGCCATCTGTGGCAAGCAGATCCTCGATACGACCAAGTACAAGCAATCGTCAGCCTAAGAGGCAGACCTTTGCATGATCGCACAAATAGAGCGGCACCAATTCACGCTCCAAAGCGACTAGCTGCTACCCTGCCCCTTTCCGTCCGGTCCATCCCGAGACGGGGTGAAGCGGATGCTGCTGCGTCGACCTGCCCGAATACTCTACCTACGCCCACGCACTTTCCAGTGACTGCCGCCAAGCCACCTGACTTTGTCCCGACTAGATCATCACCAGAACCAGCAGCATGTACTGTATCATACCAAGCAACATTGTGTACCAGTATGTATCGCCATCAAGTGTTCCTTTTACGAATTGCATGCTCTCCCACCGCGTGCTGGTCTGACTCGTCCGAGAGTTTTTTTCACACGTTGGCCAACAAATGAGCCAAGCCCGGTTTGTTGGTTGGGGCACTGCCAAAGAAAAAACCACAGAGCACGTATCGTTGGGTCCAGGCGGGAAGAATCCGAGAGCGAGCATGGACTGACGGGTCTCTGCGCTCGGGCTGTTGCGTCGATCGATAACTGGGCGGGTCAAGCAAAAGCATGCAATCAATCACGCACGCACGCATGCACAGGCAGACAGGCAGACAGGCAGACAGGCAGACAGGCAGACAGGCAAACTGCACACTGCACACTGATAGAAGATGGATTCCGTCTCGCTCTCTCGCATTCGACCGACCGACCGACGCTTCAAGTCTTCACAGCGCCATTTCTCGTACCTTGCACAAAACTACCATCACCACCACCCTGATTCGTAGAACTCTAGACAAAATGGTCGGAACTCTCGTCCTCACCCGCCACGGCCAGTCCGAGTGGAACAAGCTCAACCTGTTCACCGGCTGGAAGGACCCGCAGCTCACCGAGCTCGGCCGTGAGGAGGCTCTTGCTGGTGCCAAGAAGATCAAGGACACGGGCATCAAGTTTGACGTCGCCTTCACCTCGGCGCTTACGCGTGCCCAGACCACTCTCGGTATCCAGCTCAAGGAGATTGGCCAGGAGGACATCCCGATCAACAAGAACCAGGCGCTCAACGAGCGTGACTATGGTGAGCTCTCGGGCCTGAACAAGGACGATGCCAGGAAGAAGTGGGGCGAGGAGCAGGTCCACATCTGGCGTCGCTCGTACGACATCCCCCCTCCCGGCGGTGAGTCGCTCAAGCTCACTGCCGAGCGTGTGTGGCCCTACTACCACAAGGAGATTCTTCCGCTCGTCAAGGAGGGTAAGAACGTCATCGTTGCTGCCCACGGAAACTCGCTCCGTGCCATGATCAAGGACATTGAGAACATCTCGGACGACGACATTGGTGAGTTCTGGCCCGCCTGCCTGCCTGCCTGCCTGCCTGCCCGCAGATGGCTCATAGATCGCTGACCCTGACCCCGACCCTGTCTCCGTCTCTGCGTCTCTCTCTCTAGTCGGTCTTGAGCTTGCCACCGGTGTCCCGATCATCTTCAAGCTTGACCAGGACGGCAAGGTTGTCTCCAAGGAGATCCTCAACTAAGTGCCGTCTGCGTTGACTGAACTCGCCTTTCTGGCTTGCTACTGGCGCACGAGTCCTGACACTGCAATGTGAAACGTAATGATCTAATGACCAGCCTGAGGGAGAGCGCGCGCGCGAGAGAGAGTGCCATATGCAAACTACAGTATGAGAAGCATGTCGAGCAAGGCAGGGATGGGCTGGCATGCGGGCGCCAAAAGTGTTGCTCTGCTCTATGCGTGCGAGAAAGAGAGGCGGCCAGATGTGGATTGAAACGCGTTCAGACCACTCCTTGGGCAGCAGGCGCCAGGTGAAGGCACACAGGCCCGTCTAGAAAACAGGACAAACACAAGAATGACGCAGCTTGGAAAACAGGCTGGCGAATGTGCCTCCGCTCTCGCTCGGCATGCAGCAGACGCAGCAGAGAAACACACTCACTCACTCGCGGCAAGAGAAGGCTTTTTCTTTGTCACAGACAAGTGTGACTTTACGATGTGTAGGGCATAGGGGTGTGATTTGCCTTACGTTGCTGTGCTGTGCTGTGCTGTGCTTTGGCTAGCTTTTCTCGCACCGCAGATCGTGGCGCGGCGCCCGCAACCCCAAATCTCCCCACATCTTGAACAAAAGACAGACCCTTTCTGCTTGGCTAGACTCGACTCGCCCTGGCCTGGCCTGGCCTGGCCTGGCCTGAGGTTGGTCCCTTTCTCCACCTCCCACCTCAGCTCACCACCAACAAACGCCGCGCTGCGCTGCGCAGCCCTAAACCCAACTCAACTCGCCATCCGTCACTCGGCACTCGGCACTCGGCACCGCTCCCTCCCCTCCTTCTCTCCCACCACCGCCTACGCTTGCAACCCTTCCGCCCTCCAACGGGCACCCCCTGGACCGCAAGCACATTGGCTTCCCCTACTCAAGCTGCCCTCTGTGTTGTGTCCAAGAATCAATCCTACCCGTGGAGTGCGAGCTAGCTAGCTAGCTTGCTAGCTTCTGTCCACCATGGACGGTGCAAGTCTCACCAAGTAAGTCAGCCCCTCTTCCCGCTCATGGCACCACTAAAGCTTTTGCTGACGTCCGCGTCCGCACTCCAGGTCGCGAGCTCAGTGGGATGCCGCGCTAAACACCGCCATCGAGAGCTTCCGTTCATTAGTTGCCGAGTCCAATTCCAAGGCATGGAAGCTCGTTCCCCAGACCACTGGTCCACCCAATGGTGCCGCACAAACAGCATCCAACACTGGTTCACTCCGCAGCACCCTCCCCTTTGCTTCCAGCCCACAGCTCTCAGCCTTGGCAAAGGGCAAAGGCCGTGACCATTCGCTCAAGAATGCACGATCCAACGGCGACCTCGCTGCAGCCCGTGCTCAGTCTGACCAGCGCCAGCTGGCATCAGACCGCCTCCAGCCTCCCTTGTCGTCCGCCAACGGTCACACCGAACTACTTCAACTCGGGCCCCTTACACTTGGCACCCTCAAGTCGGATGCCATCCTTGTTCATCGAAGAAGCGGCAAGGGTGCTGACATCTTCCGCGCCATAGCAGAGGTTCCCTTTGAGGGCGAGGCCGACCTCAAGACCATCCAAGCAACACTCCAGACCTCCGACCTCCGCCCTGTGTGGGATCGTCTCGTCGAGAGCAGTGAGCTCATTGAGCAGCTAGACCCAAACACTCGCATTTCCAAGACAAACTACAAGCTCGGCTGGCCCGCCAGTCCCCGCGATGCCATCACCATCTCCCGGACAATGGCCGACGATTCGACCCTTCTCGACGTCTCCACCTCGCTTCCCCGCTCGCCCGATGCACCAGCCTATCTTCGTCCAGCACCCCCTTGCGTCCGCTCTCATGTCCACCTCATGGCCTGGCTCGTCCAGGTGCTTCCTCCCTCAGATTCCTCCACGTCAAGAAACCAGCCGTCTCGGATCAAATTTAGCGTCTTTTGGTCTTGGGACTTGAAAGGCGCCTGGATGGGTATGCCATCGGGTGGCCTCGCAATGCACATGCCAGACTTGCTCAAAGGCCTCGTCAAGCAGATTCGAGAAGCTGGTAGCCGCATCCCCATGGTGCTCAACTATGGCAACTCGGTCGAGATGCTATCCAGCTCCTTTGACCCAACACGTGACACGCTACACACCGAGTACGCGATCGTCCTTGAGGATGAGGCCGCCAGAGAGGCGCAAGATCGAGCCCAGAAAGACATGGACACCCTCAATCTCATTCGTGCTCGTCGCCGTCTCGACACCGGCATTGAGTTCTCCCTCCCCGCCACGGAGGGCTGGGATGTCCAGGTTTCAGTGCGGACGCAATCCAAGTCTAGCCAGAGCTCGACCTGGAAGACACTTGCCCAGAAGCCAGCCGGCTCACATCGCGTGCTGATGACGCTGAGGCATGCCAAGCTCGAGGACCCGGACGAGATCATCAAGGTCAAGGTCAAAGTACAGCGTGTCGCTGCCAGCACAGATCTCCGACTCAACGACCAGCCGTTCCCCATTGCCCAGAGTGAGCCCCGGACAGCTACCTCGCTAGCTAACCCCGTTGTCGAAGACTCTGCCAGTTACTCTGGCATCTCGGTCGGGACTGCTTCGACGGGCGGAAGCGCTTCTACCTCCCAGGCCATTGGATTGATGGCTAACGCCTCACGAGGCGGCACACCCAACCCTGGCTCGCCTTCCGCGATCAATGCGCTCATTCGCCGCAATTATATTTACTTCACCAGTCTACTCCAGGAACCCGAAGCAAAGTGGAAACCGGTGACAGATACCCGCGGTGTAACTGTGACCCAGCTCGACTCGATCGACCCAACACTGGTCGTTTATCGCGCGGAAGCCACCTTCGTCGGTGTTGGTGTCTGGGACCTGTTCAGCGCAATCAGCAACCCGGGTGCCCGAGCATTTTGGGACAAAGGCCTTGATGATGCACTACTCCTCTCCGATATCAACGACCTGAGCAGTCTTTGGCACCTCAAGACCAAGGCCGCGTGGCCTGTCAGTGCTCGTGATGCGGTCACAGTTCAGACAGCCTACAAGTCGCCCGCCTCTGTCCACGTTTTCTCTTTCTCCACAGATGACAGTGCCCAGTTCCCACAGATTCCAGCTGTCGAAGCCGGCACGATCCGTACGCAGGTAGATCTACGCGGTTGGTCCGTCGAGGCCCTATCGCCAACCACAGTTCACATCACGATGCTCGAGCAGTCTGACCCCAAGGGTTGGACCAGCAAGTCGGCCATCCCGGCCTCGATGGTTAATGCGGTCGCCGGAGTCGGAGATTATGCCATCAAGTTTGGTGGACCTCCCGTGGCAA
Source organism: Fereydounia khargensis (assembly GCA_026413255.1). NCBI lineage: Eukaryota > Fungi > Basidiomycota > Ustilaginomycetes > Urocystidales > Fereydouniaceae > Fereydounia > Fereydounia khargensis. Next base: position 316,208 of record JAOCZO010000010.1, on the reverse strand, counting down.
CTCGACTGCTTGGCGCTCAGGCACTCATCGCCAAGTATGAGCACGAAAAGGCGACCTTCCGCATCGAGTACGAGGCCACAGACCTCGGTGATGACCCTGTGGATGCGCCTAACGTGGAATGCGAGATCCGCTGCGACGTCGAGACCTGGGCGCCCAGCGTCGACCTCGTCGTCGATCCGCCACCGATCTCGGTCTCATGTCTGCGCAGGCACAAGCTCTCTCAGGGAGGAGGCGGACTCTGGCTCACCATTGAGCATGTTGCTGCCTCGCTCGAGGATGACGTTGCCCGAATCACGGTCCGCAAGGGATCTTCTCGCGACAAGGGGTCTGTGACAGTCAACGGTGCTCCAATCAAAGTCGATGTCGACGAGCTCAAGGAAGACCAGGTGCAGCAGCTGACCAAGCAAAAGCGCACCAAACCTCAGCGAGTGCCGCTCGATCTTACCCACGCACCTGTCCGGCAATCTAGCAAGGGTCCCGAAAGCACGGCTTCCCCGCTGTTCGGCAGTGAGGCTGGTGACGCAGCCGGTAGAGGCACAGGGGTGGCTCCCAGTGGAAGCACTCTGACAGTTCGTGGCTCCAAGGCAGATGAGCCTGCATCCGTTCCTGCTAACACCAACACGTTTTTCTCTGACGAGAAGCCGCGTCAGCCGATGACATGCGCACTCGACGTGCTCTTCCTCCTGCGTCGGATTCATGCCGAGCGGAGTCCAGACCCCGCAGGAACACCGGCAGGATGGGCGCTTGTTTCAGAGCGTAACGGTTTGTACGTGCGGAGAAAACTGATGGAGTCCATCTCAAGCACGGTGCTGGTGCAGCGCGGCGACAAGGTAGTGCAGGGCCTGTCAGCCGAAGACATGATTGATGTCGTCTCGAGCCTGGGATGCAGGAAGAAGTGGGACGAGAAGATCGACACTACCACGCTCCTCGAAGGTTATGGTAACGGTGCCAGCACAGGCTTTATCACGACCAAGCCTAGTTTCCCGTTCCGTGGGCGCGCCTTCCATCTGGCCATGCTGACTGCCAAGGCTGCACCTCCAGCGTCGTTCTCGTCTCCATCAGCTGCTGACTCTACTCCGTCCTCGGCCTTGTCAGCTCCCGCAGTCTACTTTCATGCTGCAGCGTCGTTCCCAGAGCAGAACTCGCGGTACCCGGCTTCGAGGCTCAATCCACAAGCGTTGCCCATGGGCAAGGTGCTGATTGATGGCTGGATTCTTGAGACGCTCGATCCGTACAGCTCGACAAACTTTCAGATCCCGTCGACCCGCTGCACACATGTGGTGGCGGTGGACTATGCCGGCTCGCTTCCTGCAGCGGTGAACACGATGTGGAACTCGAGCCTGCCGCGCTCGGTGCTGCTGATCGAGGAGTATCTCAAGGCACGGGGAGCTGTGCCCTCAGTGAAGACACCACCGGCATGCCTGCAAGTGTTGGGTGACGGGCGGGACGAGGACCAGGGGATGGTGTGGGTGCTTGACGACCCTGACCGACGACACCAGCTGCTGTCGACGACGTTTGAGCCCAACGAGCGCGTGTTTACCGTTATGAGCCTAACCAAGGGCTCGGCAGGTGATACACAGGCCGATGGGCTGGCACGCAAGCGTAACTGTGTTTCGGATGCGTCGACGACCAAGGGTGCCGCGATCAAGGCAACGACGCTGCTGACACCCATGTCAACGGGCACGGGCACGGTCACGGTCACAGGCACAGGCACAGGCACAGGCACAGGCACAGGGGCGGGGGTGAGCGAAGAAGCGACGGGACTGTCGCGGGCTACGAGTGTGAATTCAATCACGTCTACCGCGACGCCGTCCACTCTGCGGTCGCGGCCGTCCGCGATCCGCGCGGACTCGCGCCGGCTCACAGACATGCTGCTCATGGAGGTAGAAGTGGAGCTGCGTCACTATTCGAAGGGGTACGATGTGCAGGTGTTCTCAGAGCTCCTCGAGCCCGGTACAGCGGCAGCGGCAGCGCCAGGTGGAGGTGCGGTGGCACTTTCGTCTGCGGGAGAGGGAAAGAGCGAGCTGCCGACCCAGGTGAAGGTGTACGACCTTCCGCCATCGGCGGTGCTTGCGGCGACGCTGGACCCGTCCGCACGGCCGCGCAAGCACCTGATCCGGGTTACACTGCCGACCATGAGTTTTCTTAACCCGATCGAGGACCCGCTCACGGGGCAGAAGGCGCCCGACATTCCGGGTTGGTATACGCGCATCCAGGCTGCGGGGGCGGTGCTGCGCCTCGTGCTGCGCCCGCTAAACCCACACCAACAGCCGCAGCCGGCGGCCGCTTCGGCTTCGGACGCAGCGTCCTCGCTCACGGAGATTTCGGCGGCTTTCTCGACGCCGGCGGGCAAGGTGCCGGTGAAGAGTGCGGGCGCAAAGCTGGACGTCACGCATGTGAACCAGACCTCGGCGATGCTGCAGAAGGAACAGGTGGGCGGGGGTACGCTGGCGCAGTTGAGACGGGCGCCGCCTCCGCCGACGCAGAATGGAGAGGGGGATGGGAGTGGGGACCCGGACGAGCGGCTGCCATGGCTGCTGCGGGAACCGCTGGCAGCTGACCTGGAGCTCAAGAAGGTGCCGGACCAACCGGCGGGCGGGAACGGGGGTGCGGCTGCTGCAATTAGGCCCACGAGCGAGGCCAAGACGGCCGAGGACGAGGGCAAGCCCAAGCCCAACTCGAAGCCTGAGGCAGGGGCAGGGGCAGGGGCAGGGGCAGGGGTAGGGGCGAGTTGCGCCGGCGCGAGTAGCGAGGCGACCAGCAAGCCAGCGTCGACGTCGACGTCAGACCAGCTGAAGGCGCTGGACCCGTCGTCAGCCGGCGCGCATCTGATGAACATCCTCGGCTCGTACCCACGCGCGCTGGCATCCGTGTCGAGTGTCACGGCGACCGGGCGCCCCTCGACGGGCCGCGAGGCATGCGACACGCCGCAGGATGGAGCTGGGTCCGGGTCTGGGACGGGGACGGGGACGGGGCTCGGGGGCAGGGTGAGCACGCTCCTCCCGCCCGCGCACGGAGGCGGGGAGCGCGCACGCTTCTCGACCACGTCACTGCTCGTGACGGCGCTGATCGCGTTTCTGATTGGCTCGCTGTGCCGCTCGCTGCTAGCGCCCACAGACTACATTCTGATCCCAGACGCGCACGGCGACACGGCGGGCTGGCGCCAGCTCACACGGCTGCTCGACCTGCCCCTCGCGCGGGGCGGGGGTGGTCGACGGGTTCTGCTGGCACTTGTAAAGCAAGAGTAATAGGCTAGTAGCAAGCAGAGTAGTGTAGTGTATCATACAGACGTGTGTGGGTGGCTGTGGCCGGTGATGTAAAAGCTCATGCGACGGAGTGCGTGCTCCGAGTAGGCGGGGATGTTGGATACCGCGAGGGCCAGGAGGGCCAGGAGGCCTGCGTATAGTGTGACTGTGGTGGGGTGAGCCGAGCGCCGGAGAGGGGGAGGGGGAGGGGGGGGGGGCGTGTGACGTACGCGTAAAGAGCTGCTCCCACGGTTCCATGACGCCAAAGCCCCAGGTGCCGACGAACGCGACCCACAGGCGCCAGGTGTAGGCGTGTCGCTGCTTGGCCATGGTATCGTACCCGTACCCGTACCCGTACCCGTACCGGTGGTGGTGGTGGTGGCGGTGGCGGTGGTTGTTTGGCAAGCGCCTGACGGGGCCGACATGGTGGGTGGGTCTCGAGTAGAGGCAAGGCGAGCTGCAAGCTGCGATGCGCGACAGCTACAGCTACAGCTACAGCGCGAGGCCCGTGACACGCAGGTTCCTAAACTCCGAGGTGTCAGTTCGGCACGCCCCGGCACGGCACGGCACGGCACGGTGCGGTGCGGCAACTCACTCGCGTAAAATAGTGTCGTTGACACTCTGCAGGATTGCGCGGATCTGACGCGTCGACTGGGGGGGTTGGGGTGTGGGGAGGGGGGAGGGGGGATCAGTGAGCCGCACGGCGCAGCGGAACGGCACGGCACGGCACGGCACGACACGCAACTTACGGTGGCGACGGTCGTGTGTACGTAGATCGGGCGCTTGGGCGCCACGCTGCGGCTCGAGGCGACGAGGGCACGGAAGCGGCCGCGGAACCAGCGCCACACGTCCTCGAACGAATTGTCGCCGCTGTACTCGCGAAAGTGGTGCGCCACCTGCACCCCCTGGCGCAGCTTGCGCTCGAGCACATCCACCTTGTTCAGAAACAGGACCAGCGACACGTCCCGCAGCAGCCGGTTACCCACCACCTGCTCAAAGAGCGCCAGACTGTCCACCACCCGGTTCACCGCCCCGTCCTCCACCAGCGCCTGGTCAAACGCCGAAATGGGCGCAAGAAATATTATCGCCTGCGCATCGTCAAAGTACGAGGCCCACCGGTGCCGCTGCGACCGGCTGCCCCCCACGTCGTAGATGCGGTACACGCTCTGCTTGTCGACCCGGAAGCGCTCCTCGGTAATCCCGACTGTGCGCACACGCGCGTGCAGGATGTCCTCTGCCCCCAGCACATGGTCAGCCACGAACCTGGTCGTCGTCGTCGTCGTCGTCGTCGTCGTCCACTCACCGTCGCTTGGCCTGTATCCCGGCTGGGCAATGCGCTCATAGTTGTCCAGGAAGCTAGTTCGAGTCAGCAGACTAGGCAGCCACGTAGACTTTGAGGAAAACAGGGCACGGTACTCACTAGACGGTAGAGTCGATCGCGTCGAGCTTGCCGCGCTTTCGCACTCGCTTTGCCGCCGCGTCGTTCCAGAGTGAAAGCACGTCGTCCTTGAATGCAGACAGGAGGTACTCTGGATCTTGTGACTGCGGCTGCTGTCTCGGCTTGGAGGTGTTGCCGAGTGTCGGAGACGAGTTCTTGCGGTCGAGGCCGGGCAGCTTGAAAGACCTGACGCTGCCACGTGTAGATTCTGCGATCGACTTTGCGTCACTGTCGTCCCTGAGGGTACCGGCGAGACCACGGAGGGCGTCCATGAGCCGTTCCTGCCATCCGGCTCTGAGCAGGATACCGCTGCTATCAAAGCGACCGTGCGGGCAACTCGGCTCGGACCGCCAAGACCAGGGCACGGGAGAGGCAGAGCACTTGGCATCAACCAGGTCCTCTTCACCGACGGCACCGAGGCGGCGACGGAGCACACTCTCGAGCGAGAGGATGGGCGCCATGCGGAGGTGCTCGAGCCGGACTCTGCTGCTGCTGCTGCTTGCGCTGCCGTTGGTGCTAGTGCTTGTTTTGGGATCGGGATCGGGTTCGTCTGTGGCAGTGGCAGTGGCAGTGGCAGTGTCAGTGGTAGTTTCTAGATTCTCGATCAGGGCACGGATAGCGACGACGAGATTGAGGTGAATGACGGCCTTCCATGAGGTGCGCTCCTTCTCGTGTGCGTCGGGGTTGTAGAGGAGACGCATCTGCTTGAGTACGGTGGTCTTTCCAGCGGCAGCCTGGCCGAGGAGCAGGATGCGGTACTCGGCGGCGGTCTCCTTTTTGCGCTGCTGCGCATCGTGTTTGAGGCGCTTGTCGATCTCGTCGTTTATTTTCTTGGCGTGGGCCTCGCGTTTCAGGCGTTCGTTCTTCTCTGAGAGCGTCTCTCGAGCGGGTGGGCGGAGCGCTAGGCTGATGGGGTCGTCCATGGGTGGCATGCGTGGGTGGGGGTAACCCAAGCGTCCGAGGAAGGGTGGTGCTTATTATGAGCAACCAAGGGCCAGGGCCAGGGGGCAGGGGCAAGATAAGTGCGAGGCTGCCTCTGCTGCTGGCCTGCCACGTCTGGGTCTGGCCGACTGACTGGGAGTGGCGTGCAAGAGGTGGGTTATAAGGTTTCACCGTCGGACTGAGGAGCTCGAGTTAATAGCGGATGTCAGCGCAGGTCTCGACAAGTGGGCAACAAGTTGATTGGTGCGTCCGAGCTAGCCACGTTGCGTGAAGAGCAGAGAGAGTACCGCTGCTGCTGCGGCTGCTGCTGCGGCTGCTGCTGCTGCTGTGGGTAAGGAGAAAAGGGTCCGAGACAGAGACAGGGAAAAGCGGGGTGTCGGATAGAGTTGGCAAGTTACTGTATTGTTGGTAACTTAGGGCGCTCACGGATCGAGACAAAGGTTTATGACGGTGCCCAGGCGGAGGCGGAGGCGGCGGCGGCGGCGGCGGCGGAATGGAATTGCAGTCGCAGTCGCCATCTGTCTCTGTCTGCAAGGCCAGGCGAGGCTGGCAGTAGCGCAGCAGGGCAAGAGTGGAGGGTTACAAGGGAGGGCCCCCCCATCCGGCCAGTCGGGGTCCAGTCGGGGTCCAGTCCAGTCCAGTCCAGTCCAGTCCAGTCCAGTCCAGTCCAGCCCAGCCCAGCGAGACAAAGACAGATTCTGGACAGGCAAAGAAAGGGTTGCGTCGCGTCCCCCGCGCTTGCAGCCAGCTAGCTAGCTTACAGTGGCCCAGACCGACCCGAACCGGAGCGCAACGCAACGCAACGCAACGCAACGCAACGCAACGCAACGCACAGACTCTGCCCAACTGCCGCCGCTGCATTCTCAAAGCGCTAAACTTTACTCCAAGAATTACTGCGCATGCCGTCTTACCCTCCCGTGCGTGACTCTCTCGCCTCGCTTCATCCCTTGCCTTGGTCTCCTCTTGCCACACACAGCTCATGCACGTGTCTAAACCCGAATCGAATAGAGAGTGTATACAAGTACATTGTGCCATGACAACCTGTCAAGAGGCTAGTGACGTGCGCCCTAATACGAGCGCGATAATGCAAAAAGACAATACTCCAGTCAACGCTGCCCAACTCACCTGACCTGCCCACGCTCAGAGACCCATGATCGCTGCACATGCCGCATTGATCACATCCGCAACCCCAGCCAACGGCGATGGTCCCCGTCCCCGTCCCGCTCCCAGCCTCTCATTCTCGCCCGACAGCTCTAGCTCTGGCTCGCCAACGATTCCAAGCGCTGTCCAGCCCTCTGAAACCATCTCAATCCCGTGGCTACCGTTGCAAAAGCCGAGCACCACCGGAAATGTTCCCGGTTCCGGCAGCCGCGCGTCCACAGGCGCCGCCTCCGCCTCCTCGCCTGGCTTGAGCGGTGCTTCAAGAACCACGCCCGACACCCGGAACGCCTGGAATCCAGAACGACCATCAGCGCCAGCCTTGCAACGCTCAAGCCCCATCGAGCGCTTTGATGCCGACGTGGCCAGCGCCAGCTCGCCCGCCTCTTTGGTCGTCGGTCGCTTTGTCGTCGTCGTCGTCGAGCTGCCATTGCGCGAGATCGAATTGAGACCAAGCTTTCGGTACCACGCCGAGGATGCTCCGGGTGCTCCTCCTCCTGGTCCTCCTGGTCCTCCCGGTCCTCCCACGCCGCCCGACCCAACTTGCAATTCTTGTGCTCCCGCAACTTGTTGCGCCGTCGGCCAGACAAGAGACGAGGCCTCAGTGCTGCTTGCTGCGTACAGCGCCTCCCTCTCAGGTGTCGGGCGGTCAAACGGTACAAAGATCACCCTCAGGTAGCGACGAGTTGCCGGCGCCTTACGACTCCGTCCGAGTAGTGGCAGAGGAATCAGCATCGTCAGAGCTTCGGCAGCAACCTTGTCCATTCCAAGCAGAGAGTCCATCTCGGCCGGGTTGCGGAAATGCGAGCCAGGCGCACGTCGCTTGCCATCCATCACCCCATCCTCTTCTCGCGGCCCTCGCATCGCAACCACATCGTCCGACCAGCCGTAGATTCGTGCAAGCGACGTGGCAACTGCCTGCCTCGACTCTTCCATCGTCAGTCTCCCACGGTCCGCCTTGTCTCCATGCCCGAAACGGTCACGAGTGCCAACGTCTGCCGCATACCTCGACCGGGGCCGAGGCGGAGAGACACCCACCTCCCGATGAGAGTGAGAGATCGCGCGTGCCCGTCCATTACCCGCCTGTTGTTCAGTCACTGTCGCCTGCGTCACCACCTCAGAGCCGCGTCGCGAACCCATGATGGTAGACTCGGGCGAGCCAGCGCGGTCGACCAGCGTGTCAATCTGGTCCAAGGCAGCACGAGTCAGTGCCATGGTTCGCTTCGATCCATCAGCCGATGCAGACGATGCAGACATTGACGAATCCTCCAGCAGCTCTTCCTGCTCCGTTGCCAGCGACGGGGGCGAGTAGACGAGTGAAGGCGCACCAGGCATGCCCGCAAACTGCGGCATGCTCTGTGCAATGCCCACCTTCCTCTTGAACCACTCGCTCAGCCTCCGGTCCTTGCACGGCCCAGATCGGCTCGATCCTGTCTTGAGTCGGTTCGAGTCGACGCTCATATCCGCCTGTGACATGCCAGATTCCGAGGCCGAGGCCGGGGTCAAAGCAATCGCGACCTTGTCCCCATAGCCAGCCTCGGATGAAGAAATGCGAGGGCTGAGCACCTCCTGAGACATGCGCACCGACCCATCGTCTGACTCGCCAGGTGCAGACTCTGACTGGAGCGAGATCGAGTGCCTTGGTGAGGGCCCAGAGGGAGAGCTGACATGAGAACGGCTCATGTTCTCATCCTTCTCACCCTGCGTCCCAAGCGGGTCCGGGTCCTCCCGAGTCTGAGTCTGGAAAGGAGAACCGGGGAAACCAGGAAAGCTACTGGATTGCGATGCATCCGAGTCGGGCGAGCCAGCGGATGGGTGAGCTTGTGCAGCTTTGCCACCGGACGAGGTGGCCGACGGAGCTTCAGATACGCCACACGTCGATGCGTGGCTGCAAGTGGTTGCAACTGGTCCAAGCGACGAACGGCTGCTGTTCGTGCCACTGCTCGTTCGCGTGCTGGCTGAACCTGGAGAGACTGCGCGTCGTGCGGACGGCCAGCTGACGTCGGGTTGGTACTGCGAGCCGGGCGGGCCAGGGAGGCTAGGTGCAAAAGAGTCGGCCAGGTCCGCGTTCTGGTGCTTCTGCGAGTAGCGCATATAAGGCTTGGACCGAGAGCGACGCAGCGGGCGTGGCTCTGCTCGCAGGTAGGGGCGCGAGCGAGATCGCCTGAGCACGGGATAGACAGACTGAGCCGGCTGGCTGTTGGAAGAGGATTCCGAGGCCAAGGGCGAGGCCGGAACACTGATGGCAGCCCCAGCTGACCGAGGTGTGCCGTTGCGGAAGCTGTGAATGATGCGGTGCGTCTCGGGGTTGGCAAGGTAGAGAGTCGGCATGCATGTACCAGGCTCACTTCTCAACACCTTGAACTCGTAGCCAGCTCGGCCAGAGAAGGGCGAGGGTGACTGTGCCACAGCGTCGGCCTCAGGATCCTGATCGATCCACAAGGGACGCTCGGTGACAATCATGGTGCGGTATCCGCGGCGTTCGGCGTCGAGCTCAAGAAAGGTATCGCGATTGAGTCCGGGAACGACAACCCACCTTTTCTTTGGCTTTTTGCTTGTTGCGACGAGCCACTCGGCCTTGGTTCTCCTGGGTGCCCTAAGCGGGCACATGATCTCTGCAGAGAGTGACGTGCCTTGCCATTCGTGCACGTTGCCAACGTCGACTGAATGCTGGCCCATTTCATCGATTGACATGACATCGAGAATAGCGAGAGGATCCGAAGGGTTGGCTGAAAAGAACGCCCACTTGTCCATGGGGATGGGAGACGGCCGCTTGACAGGTGTAGTGGTGGTCTGGGTTGGAGAGCCAGAGGCAGAGGCAGGATTGCTTGGCTCTGAGCCGGGAGATGGTCGCTGCTGAGGGTCGTCGAGCTGACATGATGGGCCGTCGTTACTCGGAGCGAGGCCGAGACTGGCAAAGCCACCTAGAACCTGCTTGGTTTCAGCAGTGCCTGACGCTTGGGTACTCGAGGGAAGAGGAGCGGGCAAGGCAGCGTGCTTGGAATCGACGCGATGAAGAACGGCGTGAGATGACATGATCTCGTGAAACTCGGCGCACTCGGCACGGAGGTGGGCGGCAAAGCTGTCCTCCTTGAGGCAGCAGTCGAAAGTGTTGGATTTGGATGCAGGTGTGTCATCAGACGAGCTGCGCCACATGGATGGCGCCTCGGAGGATGTCGAGGCGACAATGGAAGCAATGTTGCCGCCGGATTGGGATCGGAGGTGCGGGTCGAAAGAGGTAGCGGAAAACTCGGATGCGGGTGAGCGGACGAGATCGTCGAAAGAGGACTTTGCACTAGGTCCAGAGCTGCCTCCGAGATCGAGACCATCGAGGTCAAGCACAAGACTCTGAGCGGAGAGTCGCTGGGCTTTGGGGGTGCGTCGTTTGCTGGAAGAGGCTCTGGATGATATTGATTTGGAAGCATACTGGGGTGTCACGGAGGTGCTGGGGGCTGCAAAGTTGGTGCGCATGGTGCTGGCAATGATAGAGGCTCGGCTCGCTTCGGGCCTCGTGCGATGGACATTGCGTGTGGATGAAGGTGAGGTTGTGTTGGACTTCATGCTGGCGCCCGCCTTGCTGCAAGGCTGTATGGAAGAGTGTCAAAAAGCCACCCGGTCGTCAGATGCAGCCCATGCTCCTCGCCAGGATTAAGTAGGTGAACGGGTCGATGGATGTAAGGATGAATGGAGTGGATGAATGAGGATGATTTGAGAAGACGGTGCCTTGTGTGTTGTGTGTAGATGAGACAGACAAGACGAGTGCGATGGCGATGGCAATGGCAATGGCAATGGCGATGGAGAGGGAAGGGTCAAGATGACCAGCTGCGCATTCGGAGCGAATATAGAGCGAGGCAAGGGAGGGAAGGTAGGGAGGGAGGGAGAGAGTGAGAGAGAGAGAGGGAAGCAGGTGAGGTCAAGACTGGGCTAGCCGAGGTGAGGCGAGTGAGAGGGTAAGGGCTGCAGACAAGAAGAGCGTAGGGTGCGTGAGAGGCGGCGAGAGAGAAAGGGAGAGAGAAAGGGAGAGAGAAAGGGAGAGAGACCCTATACAGTATACAGTGCTGGTCAGTTGTGAGTGAGTGAGTGAGTGAGTGAGTACGTACAGAACTGTTTGGCAGCTGCTTGCCTCTGCGACCTCTGCAACCTGCGTCGGGCTGGGGGACCGCAACAGTCACTGCGACTGCAACTGCGACAGCCTCGGCTCAAACGCGTGCGGTGGCAATCTCTGTTTCCTGCGTCGACCCGGCTGGGTGGGTGCCCAAATTCAGCCAGCCAGCCAGCGAGTTCCCTCTCTTTTTTCTCCTCTGGCCAGACAGGACCGAGACCCCGTTCCTCCGCCCGCCCTTTCTTTGACAATCAAATTTGATTTCCTAATTTCGAGGACCCACACCTGCGTGCGTGGGTGCGTGCGTGCGTGCGTGCCCAGACCCTCCAACGCCTCACGCCTCGTGGCTGGTTCCTTCTGATTTTGAAACCCAGCGCGCAACCCGACTGAGGCGTCAGACACGCAGGCTGGCCGTCCATCCACAAATGCCCTTCTTGCTCTTTGTGAAATCACTCGACTCGAAACCACTCTGACCACATACAAACACACTGACTCACTGAGCCAAAGAAAGAACAGCACTACAGTATTGTACAGTACAGTACACCGCACAGGAGGTGCGAGGTCAACAGAGCGCAATGATGCAGAAACAAAATGCTGCAATGTGTGAGACACACGCCAGAGCACTCGGCACTCCACTGTTGATACAGCTCCATCCGCAAGGGGGTACCGGTACCAGAAGCAGCGACGCATCGTTGACGGGCCGATACAGTACTGCACTCCAAGTTCGATACGGATGGAAGCGGGCGTCGAGCGGCCACAAAGCAGCGAGCGGGACGGCGGGCACTGAAAAGGTGGGCAGGTGGTAAAAGGCCACACAACGGTAAGGCGAAGCGAGACAGGCAACAAAGGAAGAGAGGCAAAATACTTCTTATGTACTGTACAGTAGCCAGATGGCGTTATATCCACGGCCACGGCCACGGGTCGGGTCGGCGGATCCTCCGCGGCCAAGCTGAGAAGCTGCCTCGGCTAGGGTGCCACGCAAGTGGAGTGCCTTGTTTGGGCAGGAACAAAGGGAGCAATGGGCGAGCAAAGAGGTGGGATGAAATCATCCCAGCCTCGGCTCGAGCGCGACCGCCGCGCATCCCCTTTTTCTTGATCTTTTTCTCCTTCCAGCTCGCGTGGCCAGCCAGCCAGCCAGCCAGCCGGCCAGGCAGTGTGTCGATTCAGTCGATTGATTCAAATCCGCCATTGCAGCGACAGGGTTGCCAACCCACGCGCCTTGCGATTGGCGAGGCGTGGGGAGCAGCCGGGCTCAAACTTTTTTTTTTTTTTGTTTTTTTTTTTTTTTTCTGTTCTATTTTTCATGCCGCTCAGCCATCGAGCTGTTGCTTGCAACGACGATTCAGAGGCCAACCAACCCCCGGAGTCCGCAGACCCACGCCCACGCGCTGGCGACAGTCAATGCAAGTCGGTGCCGACGCTCCAGATTCCATCTCGTGCGAGAAACGCACGCAAGTCGCGCCAAATGTGGCACGTGACCTCTCTCTTGTACAAAGTGGAAGGATTTTTCTGTCCCCCTTTTTTTTTTTTTTTTTTTTTTTTTTTTTGGCAGAAAGTGAAACGCAGCAGCTTGAGAGGTGGATGGCAAAGACCACGTTCTGGCATACCAACACCAACATCAACAGCATTACCACGGTCAGGCCAACATGTCAGCCTCGGACGATCTAGTATGGTCCGTGATCGGGCACCAGTTCTGCTCGTACAAGATCAAGTCAACGACCCACTCTACGTTCTGTCGCAACGAGTACAATCTCACGGGCCTGTGTAACCGCTCCTCGTGTCCGCTCGCCAACTCTCAGTATGCCACGGTGCGCGAGAAGCAAGGTGTGGTCTACCTCTACATCAAGACCGCCGAGCGTGCCCACAGTCCCCGCCGGCAGTGGGAGCGTGTCAAGCTCAGCGGCAACTACACGCGCGCACTCGAACAGGTGGACAAGGAGCTGCAGTTCTGGAGCCCCTTTGTGATCCACAAGGCCAAGCAACGTCTCACCAAGATCACACAGTATCTGATCAAGATGCGCAGGATTCGTCTAAAGGCCGACCAACAGTAAGTCTAGCTCGACTCAGATTCGCAAACATCATGCCCAGTCCCAGAGCAAACACTGACGTAATGTGCAACAGACCTGAACTCGTCGGAATCAAGCGCAAGACCGAGCGTCGTGAAGCCACACGAGAAGCCAAGGCGCTCAAAGCTGCACGCCTCGAAAAGTCAATCGAAAAGGAGCTTCTCGAACGACTCAAGTCCGGCGCGTACGGCGACGCGCCGCTCAACGTGAACGAGGACGTGTGGAACGCTGTCCTCGAGCAGCGTGACCAGGCCGAGCGTGAAGCCGAGCTCGGGCTCGAGCTCCAAGACGAAGAGTCTGAGGAAGAGGACGAAGAAGACATTGACGAGATGGACCGTCTCCTGGAAGACGAGGACGAGGAGGACGTGGGACAGCGCGAGTTTGTCAGCGACGACGAGGAGGATAGCGATATCGAAGATCTGTACGACTCGGATGGAAACACGATTCGCTCTGACAGCGACGAGGACGAGGACGGGGACGGGGACGGGGACGATGACGAGCAGGATGACGACCAGCCCCCACCGTCAAAGAAGAAGAAGGGTCCCTCCTCCGATCCCAAGGCCAAGGGCAAGCCCACAAAACCGCAGGCAAAGAAGGGCAAGGGTGGCGCCCGGGTCGAAATCGAGTACGAGTACGAAACCGAACCTCTTACCAAGGAGACGCTTGCCAACTGGTAAAGATTCGTCACTTCACCTTGTCCCGCTCCTATCTCTTTCACTCTGCATTTACCACCATGTCATGTAATACTACTCGTCTATGCATATACGACCCAAACCAAAGTTCTGTCTTTCGCACACGCACACGAGACCCAAAATCAAATCGAGAGAGCTTGTTTGATTCAAAGGAAGAGAGAGGGAGAGAGAGAGAGATACAAAGACCAGCGGCGCAGGAGAGGAGGCACACTCGAGCCGTCCCTTGTCAAAAGGGCAGCGAGCACTTGCAATGAACGTAAGGAGTGTGTCCGTGCGTGGGGGCGCGGGGGCGCTCGCAAAGGCGATAGAAAAATGGGAAAGGAGAAAGTGCAAAGAGGGGACACCAGGCTACATGGAAGGATGGGAGAGAGGACCGTGACGAACAGAAAAGGGGCGAGACAAGTTTGAATGTTTAGTAGACGCCACCGTACGCGTCTTCGGGGTCAGCAAACGAGCTGGCCGTCGAGACGGGCCTCTGCTGCGCCTGGGTGCCGGCACCGCCGGGGGGCATGAGGTTCCTCACACTCAGCGGGGCGGGGGCAGCGAGCTCGTCGCGAGGGCTGGCGAACGGGTCTGCCGAGGAGCCGGCAGCAGGAGGTGACATGGCCGTGCTGCGCAGAAGGTCCTGGCTCGACACGCTCGCTCGGTCGCTAGTGACCATGTGTCCTTCGTCCGAGGCGTTGCCGATCGCATACGTCTGCTGGACGTTGGGCAGGTCAGGTGTGCCGCTGCGGCCCTCCGAAGTGCCCGGGCGACCCGCGGTCTGGCTATGCGGGTTCTCAAAAGGAGACTGGCTTCGCTGTTGCAGCTGCGACTGGTGCGCCAGCCCAGCAACCAGAGCATCGGCGGCGGCAGACTCGCGCTGGTGGTCAAAGCGACCCGAGCCACTGTGGCTGCCGGTCGAGGCACTGTCACGCTGCATGGGCGGCTGTGGGAAGGCCGCCTGCTGCTGGAACGAACCCTGAGTCGAGGCCGAGCCGTTACGCGACACAGTGGCGGGCGACTGGGGCGCATGGCCACGGTCGAGGTGGGCGTAGGGGTTGGCGATGTTGTTGTTCATCCGGGCACCAACACCAGCAATCGAGTAGGGGTCACCGCCGAACGCAGCGAGAGGAGGCAGCTGGGGTGCAGGGCTAATGCTGCGCTGAGCAGTCATGGGCTCGTCCAGATGACGGTTGCCGAACGCGGCCATGGGGGGAGCGTTGAACTCTGCGTTTTGAGGAGAAGCCTGGCTCATGGTGTATTCACCATTGGCGTCGGGCTTGTAGTAGGCACCAATCTGGGGAGCGTTAAACCCGGCCTGCTGGTCGTACTGGTCAAACTGGGCGGCAGGACCATTGACGTGACGAGCAAACATGGTCGGCGGGCGCGGGCCACCCTCGTTGTGAGCAAGCATGGCAGCAGCGCCGGCGCCGACAGCCACGCCGCTCTCGTACGAGGGACCAAAGTTGTGGTGCTCTGACATCTCAGGGACGCCGCCGTGGCCATCATCGCTGTCAAACGTGTCGGGGAGCATGGTCGAGTGGCGTCGGGAGAAGGGGTTGGCCTCGAAGGGATCCGCCTGGCGCTTGTTGTACTTCTTGAACAGGAAGCCAACAATACCAGACAGAAGCACAACACCGAGCAGAGAACCAGCCACGATTCCGACGATAGGTCCAGCGCCAGGTCCATCGTTGGAAGCCTTGGTCTCGGTGGGCTGCGAGGCTGCAATGCTTCGGGAAGGGGTCGAGGTCACAAAGCTGACAGCCGTGATAGGTCCGACTGATGATGAAGGAGTCGTTGAAGTCGAGGACGTCTGAGCAAAGGAAAGGGTGTGTCGTAAGAGACGTTGTCAGCAGCGAATTCTGGTAGTCTGATTGGACAAAAGTCTCGAAAAACGTGGAGAGGGATAATGAAACTGAAACGGTAGGGGTAAAACAAAGAGGGGAATAGAGGAGTGGGAGTGGGAGGGAAGGAAGGAGACCTAATCAGGAGTACTAATTGGTTTGCTCCGTACATATAGAGTCCAGCCTTCGAAGCTTGGGTTGTTCCCAGATGCGTGCTCTCGCATGAATTTGGGAGTTTTGCAAGGTTCGTTCCATCTGCAGGCAATTGGGGCCGCAGTAGACTTGCGCTTTGCAAGGACGGATGCACCTCCGGCAGCAGGATGGTTGACGACAGCGACGGTGAAATTTTGACAAAGGACGCCATGTGAATGTGCGCGCGATTGCCTTGTTCATCGAGGCCATGATGACAAACATCGAGATGCACGAATGCGGACCGCCTCGGATAGGGCATGACATGGGTGCGGAGTGGGTTCAAGGCCTGAAGTGGACAAGCGCACAAGGGGGTATACTCTATCACCAACCATCTGTTCTTCTTCAGTAGTCCGCTCTTCCGAACTTGTGGTTCTCACAGAGCTAGTAGTCCTGGTACTTGTGCTGGTTGTGCTGGTGCTGGTGCTAGTGGTGGTGGGCGTAGTCGAAGTAGAAGTGGGGGTGGTCCTGGTGGAGGACGACGAGGAGGTAGTACTACGGGAGGAGGTGGTGGTGGTCTCGTCGTCACCAAAGATATCAGTGAGAGAGGGCCTTGTCGAAGTGTTACGGGTAGAGGTCGAGACAGCCCTTGACGAGGACGACGATGATGATGATGTATCGTCACCGGCGCCGAAAATGTCGCCAAAGTCGAATGGATCATCATCTTCAGCGTTAGGCCTGTTGGGAACGTTGTTGCCTCCAGCGCCGAGGCCCTCGGATGCCTGCCTCTCGTAGACGTCACGCTTGACGCTGTCGACAAATTGGCCGCCGTCCCTGCTCTCAAGCTGGTTGGCCTCGACAGCGAGGCGACGCTTGTGGCGCTCCATGCGGCGCTTCATGCCGGCGCTAGAATCCTGAGCGAAAGACATGGCGATGATGATCTATGGTTGGCCCGTTGCGTAAACAAAGTAGAAGAAAAGAGTGTTGAGCGAAAGGCGTCCGAGCCAGCGAGCGTCGTTCGTTCGAAGAAAGAAAAAGAGGTCGTTACTCTGTCACTGGTGACAGTGTGTCAATGTCCGTGACGGGGACGAATTGCGAGTGGTGACCGTTAACAAAGACTTTTGGGGGTTGGGAAGCGAAAGAGCGTGAGTTGTTGGTAAACAGTCGTATAGAGAAAGTGTGGTCGTACGGGAGAAAGGAGGTGGGAGAGGGTTGTGACTCGGGGAGGACGAGGGAGTGATGGGAGCAAGGGGGAGTGTAGATGAAAAGACGAGGGATAGGGTGAGATAGTGGTAAGGTAGAGATGGTGTGGGAGAAGGTGAGAGCGGGCAGAGCAGCGCAACGATACCGCACAGTACTGTACTCTACTGTACTGTACAGCACTCTCTCGCGTTGGCAGGCAGGTAGGAAGAGACAGGCGCCGAGGCTGAGGACGGGTCAGAGACAGACAGGCGCCCGCGCCAGCCCCCGCTCCAGCCGTTGGCTCGCTCGGATTGGCACGCAATGCAAGGCAAAAGAGGGCAGGCAGAGCGTCGGCATGGACTGACGCGACTCTCCCTCTCCAAATAGAAAACATGAAAGACAGACAGAAAGGGGACAATTCAAACTTGAACCGGACTGCCATTTGGAATGTGAGCTGTGCGTCCTTGGCTGCTTGCTGCCAGCAACAATTCGAATACAATGCAGCACAGTTGCTTTGCTTTGGAACCATGCATCCATCCTTTTCCTGTCCCTTTATTGCGAGTCTATACCGTACTGTACAGCCTCGTGCCTTGCGAGACGGCGAAGGGTGTCATGTCCCTGTTTTGACTACCGACCCAACAGGGGAAAACAGGGGGTCGGTCTCGCTCGGGCTCCTTCCGCCTGCGCCCGGGATGCGTTGTGAGTACAGAATACAAGAGTATACGACTAAAAGTTATAAGCGTATGCATGCTGTATGCAAGCGAAGCACTTAGCGCAGGCAAGGCGGCAGGAACCCTCAAAACAACGCACGCAGTCGGGGCCAGTTTCCAGCCAGTCTGGCCGAACCACAGAGCCGAGCGCGCGAGCGAACAAACGAACGAACGAGCTGCCTTGTTGTGCTGAACAGTACAGTACTGTACTGTATTCGCGCTCGCTTTCTTTGTCTCCTCCCCTTGTCTCCCACAGTGCGAGATCAGCCAAGCTCTCTTCTATGCCCCTGGGAGAAGGGGCACCTGCGCGAGATTCGGGGTTGGATGGTCCCGCTATGCTTTACAATGTCCCATCGATAGGGTCACTCGCGGCGCGGGTCGATAGCCCCTGCGCTGCGCCGGATGGGGCGGGCGTTGCTCGAGGATTTGCAAGGTGCAGCCCATCCAGACGCAGCGTTGGTTAGGAACTGCAACTGCGCATGCTGCATACCCTTCTGTATCCCGCCCCGGCTGACTGGACTGGACTGGACTGGACTGGACTGGACTAGACTGGCCTGGTCGTTTTGGCACAGAAAGCAAAATTCCGGCTCTCGCGGGGGATCGGCGGGCGCGTGTGAGGATTTACTGACAACTCATCTGCAATGCAAAAGAAAAGAATGATCGGCAACGGAGCTTGAAAAAATTCCTGCACACGCCCCCTCTGGCCAGAACAAAGCGCAGCAAAGCAAATCTCGTCATCAGATGATCACATCCGCGCCTTGCCACCAATACAGCACCCAACTCTCAGTCAGATCCCATACATGCATTCAACACCGAGCAGCAGCCAGTACTCTACTGTATTGTGTTGTGTTGTGACCAAGTGTGGAGAGACCCGGGGCAAAATGTAAGGGGGGGCGGGAAAGGCACACCCAAGCAGTCGTGTGTGCACGCTGCAGCGCACGCGAGGGGCAGAAAATAGACACCCCAAATCCAAAGCCGCGCGGACGGGCGCCCCCATTCGGCAGGACGGCAGCGATGCCTGCAGCGCAGCACTGTCGCTCCAGCCGGCCGAGTGGTCTGACCTCTCTGGCAGATCTGCCGCAGCTTTTCATGCCAACACATCCCTCTGATCACTACCAAGACAACCCCCCACTTACTCTGTTAGTACGGGTCGTGGCTCGCAGCCGCTATAGCATTTTTACTGCTGTTTTATTGATGCATTTCGTGGATTTATGAGGTGTCAGTGTGGCGTGACGTCTGTGTCAACATCATAAAATGGGGTCGCCAGGAATCGAAAATCGGATGCAACGTTAAAGTCGGGCGCTCATTCAAACGACAAGAGAAAAAGGAAAGAAAAACGCGAGTAAATCAGTGCCTGGTCGACGTCGGGCCACTGTGTTCACTATGGTGCCTAGCCTTGTCGACAAAGTGTTCGACCAGTGCACCGACAGCAGCGCCGCCGAGGGCATCCTTCGCGCGCGTCGACAAGCGTTCCCTCGATCGCGAGCGGCTGCGCGACCTCGAACGCGATCGCGAGTAACTCCTACTCCTACCTCGATGGTGGTGGTGGTGACCAGAGTCTGTCCGACAGAGAGAACTGACGCATGAGCTGCGAGTCTTCCTTTCTTTTGGTCAGAAGGGACACTTACGGTGGTGGTGGTGGTGGCGACGGTGCAGGCCCTCGCTATATCCCTCTGCATATCCACGAGCAATGGCTGCACGCGTGCCGTAGGCCTCGTACGGTGCAGAGGTGAGGAGTGTGCCTGCGGCCGTGCTGTTGAAGGGGACCTGAGCGCCATATGGCACCTGTGGGACAGGGCTGTATCCATACGCAGGTGGTGGCACTTGGGCATAGGCGCCCATGGCTCCAGGCAGCAGGATGGCGTTGGCAGTTGGCGGGGGCGGGTAGTATCCCGTCTGCGTCTGCGGTGGGTAGAGGGCTGGCTGGTAGGGGGCCGGCGCGAGTCCTGGAACCACAGCGGGAGGAGGTACAAAGCCACTTGGGATTGGCTGGGAGGGCATCACCGTCGCTCTCTGCACGCCGAACGGGCTGTCGTACTGCCTAGGGTCGGGCGGTGGCGGGTTCATCGTCGACGTCCTCTGTCCAGGATAGGTGGACTGCGATGGGTACATGACTAGCAAACTACAGGGAATATGAAGACGAACACCGGGGGGCAGGGGTCGAGACGAGCTGCGGGATTATAAGGCAAAAGAGCGCGCTCCTAATCTCCACGGAAAAGTGCAAAGAACCTCTGTTTGCTTGACACAGCGCACCAAGACAGTCTCGAGGTGGCGTGGTCGGAGGTCTCCGGTGATGACGCTCGCCTGTCCCAAGACAAGACAAGACAAGACAGAAACTGACCGTGCGGCTCCAAACATAAATTAAAGGGCAAAGACAAGGGCCGAGAGAAACGGTGGGTCCCTCCTTGTATCCCTTATGCTCAAGGTTCAGGCATCCCATCCCGAGAGCCAAAAAGGATAGACCAGGGAACAGCGGAGGGCGAGTGACTGCGCAGGCGCAGCCAAGCCACAGAGAAAACTTTCACCTATCTTCGGTTCACATCCGTTTCTGCGCGGACAACTCGGGGGCCCTTTCTGGTCAAGAGAGGTGCTGCTGCAGTGCCATGAGTATCCTGTATTGCCAAGGGAAGGGGGAAAGGGAGGGAAAGAAGAAAGGGTCGAGAAAAGAGGGTTCGACATCGACAAGCATGCGAGAGAAGGCCTTCTTTCCCTGCCTGACGGCGGCCATGCGTCCAAGTCTCTATTCGTTGTGCCAGAACAGGTTCCGGAGACTTTGAGAGGGAAATGGCAATGCGATTTACAGATCAGTCGTCTGAGCTATATTGCGTCTTTGTTCAGGCCAAGCCAGAACGAGTGACTCACCTGTCCCATCTCTCGCACTTCTTGTACAGGTCTTGATTGCGCAAAGCCAGAGTGGTCGGATCCGAGAAGAGAAGACATTAGCAGCTACGCAAAGAATAGGACACTCCGGTCAGTACGTACAGTCCATCGAGTTGACCAGACCGGTCTGGAGCGTCTCCCGTCGCTGGTCGTGGCACCACATGACCAGACCCCAGGTGATTGTCGCAAAGACAGCAAATGCCTTTGCGTCTGTGGGTTTTGGCTTGGTGGGCGGGTAGTTTGACGGCGTCTCTGCGCGCGGGAGCATGGAAGACAGCACACGCGATGCAGAGTAGAGTACGATCTACGCAGGGCAGAACTGAGTGAGTACGAGCGCAACAGGTGCGAAGAACAGTGGAAAAAACGCAAACTGACCTGTTCGTTGACTGGTGTCCGTTCACCAAAGACAGCGTAACCGAGGATGCTACCGGCGAGGAGCGAGTGCCAGCCGGGAGCGGGACCCTTGAGCGGGCCGGTGAAGCTTTCTTGGATGCGTCGGAGAGCGATGGTGATGATCTTGTAGAGGGGCGCAAACTTGCCTAGGTTGACGGCGTGCATGCGGGTGGCACGGAGGATGAAGGTGAGCTTCTCGCGTGGTGTGCCGCGGCCAAAGAGGAAGGTCATGACCAGCGCATGTGGGAAGCGGATCTTGGCACCATATACGAGACCATTTCGACACGCCTTGGCTACGGTCAGGATGTCATGGTATGCTGGGTTGAGCGCGATCTCTGTGAGTCTCTGTTCGATACCGGACATGGTGGGCGATCCAATCGACAGCCTCGTGGTCGTTCTCGTTCCTCGTGGATAATTAGGAGGTGGTGCAGGTGGGGAGCAGGGTAGAGACGTCCTTTTCTCTCCGTTGACTTGTTCTTCTCGTGGATGATAATGTTGGAGTGGAAGGAGTGTCGTCACTGACACTGCCGAACAGTGATTCGGAGCCAGACCGGGAGGCAGAACAACTAGACATGCAGACAGGCAGACAGGCAGACGGGGGAACAGCCAAGACGCCTCCCTCCATCGGCTTGTGTTTGGGCCATTAGCCGAAATCCGGGGAGGCCAGACGGCCGTGGGCGTTCAAGCTCGAGTTTCTCCACTTTAGGCGCGATCCTCCCTACCAGCCGCCTGCCCTCCTCTATCGTGCCGTTTCTTTCTCTCTCTCCCTCTGGGGGTCGTCACCCCGTACTTTCATTCCGTTAACCCCACGAGCTAGATGCCTGTCCAAAACATGCTCATTGACTGACATATCAGTTTCTCCATCAAGCGCGTCAACTACTGTGCTCATCTAACTTACAAGTCAACTGAGTGGGTTATCTGCTCTGGGTGGATTGATTCCCCGGTTCGAACGTGAAAACGCGCCTCGGCTGGGCTGATTGCGCTGCTGGCTGAGCAACTCGCGTGTAGCTAAAACCCCCCGATTATCCCTGATCTTCCGCCTCTCTCAACCACCCTACGCCCTTTAGTGACCAAAGCGAACGCACCGCGACCGCGACAACACAAACTCATGATCGTTTCTCTGCGTGGAATTGCTTTTACTAATACTAACTTAGACGACAGCAAGTCTCGCCATCTCCCCCATCGCGAGAGAGACGCCAACACATGAGGGGGAGGGAGGCAAAGAAAAAAAAAGTACCGTAACACCAAGAAACGAAGGCCGAACAGGAACATCCGGGTAATATGCAAAGAGAGAGAGAGAGAGAGAGAGAGAGAGATAGAGAGAGACTAAGACAACAGAGACAAGAGAGAGCGTATTCGTGCCTGGATCATGCTATCGACGTCAAGCCGAGTGATCATCGCCAACAGGCTGGCAGGCTTCTTTCAGAGGCGGATGAGCAAACACGAAAAAAGGAAAAAAAAAAGGGGGAAACATAAAAGGTAACGTTGAAAGAGGGGACGGGAAAGGCGGGTATCATTGCCTGACCCTAGCTCTGCCAAAGCCTTGACACCAAGCCCAACTTGCAAACTTTAGCGCGTGTGACCGTGGTCGATCATCTCGTTGTAGCCCACAACGTCGTCCTCATTCAGGCTCGAGCCCGCTAGGCTCGACTGTGTTCGGTGACCAGACAGCGCATCAGGCGTGTAGAGCGAGCGCATGCTGTTCGGACCGGGCGACGGTCCTGTAGCACGCATTGACGCGTACTGCTTCATCGCCTCATCTGGCGACGTCGCGTTCGTCGGAGGCGCCATGCCCGTCGAGGGGCTGAATGCCTGGGGCGCGCCGCGAGTCAGCTGCGTCTG
Source organism: Fereydounia khargensis (assembly GCA_026413255.1). NCBI lineage: Eukaryota > Fungi > Basidiomycota > Ustilaginomycetes > Urocystidales > Fereydouniaceae > Fereydounia > Fereydounia khargensis. The sequence continues at coordinate 293,603 of JAOCZO010000010.1, read as the reverse complement.
GCCCTGGTTGCTCTGGTAGTGCTGGTGGCTGATGTAGTCGTCGTCGTCCGTGACGGTCGAGATGGGTCGCTCCGAGGTCATGGCCGAGAGCATATCTGTGCCGTCACTCTCTTCTCGCCCGGACGAGACCATGCTCAGTGCCGGGTATTGAAGCATCGAGTTGCGCAGCTGGCTGTCATACTCCTCGTCGTTCTTCTGCTTGCGCTTGGGCGAGCCATCGAGTGCACGGCCAGCGTCCAGGCTCTCACGCATGCGGTCGACGTCGCTGGCGCCGAGGGGAGTAGGTCCATCGTTCTGGGTGGGGCTCATGAGAATCTCGTCATCCTCGTCGGCGTACACGAGACCATCGCTGAAGCGGCTCTCGCGGCGAGTGTCGTGGCTAGAGCGGTAACGATCATCGAGCTGGGGCACAGCGGGGGCATCGGGGTCGTAGTACGAGTCGGTAGCCAGTTGGGACCTGCGGTTCTGTCCAAGTCGAGGCAGCGATGCGCTGCTCTTGTGTCCCGCCGAGTGCATGCCAAAGCCGCGACCGTGAGCCTCACTCGAGTTGGCAAAACTGATGCGCGAGATACGGTCACCACGCGTGTTATCGGCAAAGCTGATGCGGCTGGTACGGTTACCGTCCTCGTAGAGAGACATACCGCGAGGGCGAGCTTCGGACATCTCAGCATCGGACGCAAAGGCAGGGGTAACGTCGGCCATCTGGCGCGGAACACGAGTGCCGGCACCAAAGCCAGCCATGTTTCCTCCCATGTCGTGCGAGGGTCGCGACATGTACGAGGCAGGGCGAGTACCGGGGATGGGGCCGGCCGAACCGTCACCGCCGCTGGTCCAGTCGACGGAGATCCTGCTCATGCGCTTGTCCATCTGCTCAGCCCAGTCGGCGGTCTTGTTGTTGCGCTTGATGTGAAGCTTTCGAATCAAGACACCGAGAATGACAGCAACAACGACGATGGGGCAGACGATGGCAGCCACCTTACCGGCAGGCGTGAGGCTACCGTTGGAGGAGAAGGCACTGAGGATCTTGGCAGTGATGCCCGCGGGACGGACGGCGTCCTGGGGAAGCTTGCCATCGGCGGGAACATTGTAAAGAGCGTACCATGCAGGGCCCATGGGGTTGGCACTGTCCCAAGGCTCATTGCCCTCGGGGATAATGTTGAGACTGAGCGAGACGTTGGAAGACTGGTGAGGGTCCTCAACCCACCAGTAGGGCTTGAGCTTGGTCTTGAGCTCGCCCTGGGAAGCCTTGACACCAGGCCACTTGAAGATGGGGCCACCGGGCACGACGAGCGAGTCGGCTGGCTGGATAGGTGCGTAGAGGAAGATGTCGATCTTGTCAATTTTGGTCTTGAAAGCGTCCTTGAGACAGTTCTTGTCCCAGCCGATGACGATCTCCGAGGCTGAGTCAATAACGTCGTTGGCAGCAGGCAGGGTGTAGAGGCCACCAGAGAGACAGCTGTCCGGGGTCTGGTTGGTGGACTGCCTGCGAATCATCTTGTGACCATTCTTGACATGGTTAAGAAAGTTGTTCTTTTCGAGCATGATGGAAGATGTTGGCCGAGTGTCGTCAGATGGGGGCGAGGCGATCAGATAGAGTTGAGCCAGCAACAGGTGGGTGGTTGTGAATGTGCGATGTTTGATGTTCGCTGTGGATGTGCTAGATGGAGAGAAAGCAAAGTAAAAGAGCGGGACCCAGCCGTGAATAGTCGATGCGTGTAGCGAGGTGTAGAGAGTGAGATTGGTGGTACAAAAAGAAGGTGGACGTTGGCCGATGTCGGGTGGGTGCTGATGGATAGGGGAGAAGAGACGGAGGGTTGGATACCCGTGGAGGAGGGGAAGGGTAGGGAGGGAGGGACGGTGGATTGATGATGGTGTGGAAAGAGAATGGAAGGGGAGGGGAGTGGGTATGGTCGAGATTGGGGCGGGAAACACAACGAGAGAGGAGGGGGAGGGGGAAAATGGGGGGAGAATTGGTGCGGAGGGAGAGAGAGAGGGGAATCAGCAAAAGGGACGACGACGACCAGGGCTGCTCTTGCCCCTGCTGCTGCTGCCGCTGCTCAGCCAAGTTTGGCAGGTGCTCAACAAAGACAGCACTGGGAGCGGCGCGCGCGCGTTTCCGCTCTGCACTCGGCGTAGAGGGTAAGCCAAGTCAGTCAGCAGCTCTGCTCTGCTCGTGTGCCTCGCCGACGCGCGTCTGTCGCGGACGGGCTTGCTCGGCGAACCCACATTGCTGCAATTGGTGGGCACTAGGCCAGTGTGGGATCGACAAAATCCCAAGAGTCAAACAAGACAAAGGCGCAGCACCAGAGGCGTTGGATGGAATGGAATGGATGGATGATCTGCGACCTGCACACCTCTCTCGCAAAAGAAGCGCTTGGCACTCGAGCCCGCAACAAACGAACCCACCAGCACTACATGCAACTGCGTTGCCCTGCTCCTGCCCCAGCTGCCTGGCGCCTGGCGCCTGCCGCCTGCCGCCTGTTGCCTGTTGCCTGCTACTCGCATGGTCGATGCCGGGTAGCCTCTTCCCACAGCAAAGAAAAACAAATCAGCCGAAACTGCTGAAGCTCAACACACTGCAGATACAGTACAGTACAGTACAGTACTTGACGGTCCTGTCGTTGCCTTTCGGTCGGTTGGCGCAGTCCCTAGGCTCTCAAGTTTCCTGCTTCGATTGGACTGATGGTGAGGGGACGGGCAGCCACAGGACAGCTACCAAATGCATGCATAGAAGACCAGGTAGAATTCGCAAACACATCGTGGAGGCACGGCACAGCACAGGACAGCACTGTACAAGCTGTTCGCTTGGTTGGTCTGACAGCCTTGTTTGGCGAACCCTCTCACCTCGGCGTGTGTTCCTGATGGTCAACCCTGCCGATCCAGACCGCAGCTCTGCTCAACAGTGACGATGACCAGTCATGAAAAGAGTGCGTGTTCACCTGCCAAGGAAATGGTCAATGTGCGTGTCGAGACAGAAGGGGGTGATGCGAGACCGGATGGCAGAGAGGCGGTCGCGGGACACCGGAGATGAGGCTGGCATGCGTCGGCTCTCTGGGCCCGCTTGCCTCTTCCAGCAGGCAGTCAAGCGCCAAAAATGCCTTGTGCCTGCAGGCTGGACGGCGCGCTCGAGATGGAGCCCTTTCGTACGAAACATGTACCCTATCACGTGAGGGACTCCTAATCGGTACCGGGGATTTACTTTAATTTCATTTGTCTTCCCATTTTTTTTTTTTTTTTTTTTTTATTTTTTTTTTTTTCCATCTTGGTTGGTGGTGAGCACAGGCGGGAAAGATTTTTCGCTCAGACAGGCAGAACAGACCCCTTTCGATTGATTTGGCTGGCTGTGGGCGGAGCGTCGAGGATGTCGACAGCTGCTCGCCTGCCCTTACACCGCACCTCTTCAACCACATCCACACACCATTACAAGATGGGGAAGAAAAAGCAGTCCAAGCAGCCTTTAGAGCCAGAGGTACCAGCCGCCACCGCCGCCGTCTCAGGTCCCTTTGCAGTCTCCAAGTCTGGCGCCTCCTTCGACAGCGAGCTCGACGCTTTTTTCAAGACCCCAGCAGTAACACCTCCACAGCCAGCAAGCTCAGCTTCGACACGCAGCTCCAAGCGCAAGGCTGCTTCCCAGCCCTCTTCTAGCACTTCTTCCGCCAAGAAGGCCAAGGCTGCCGCAGTGACGCAGTCTGACAGCAATGAGGAGCCAGGCCAGCCCTCCGAGCTGGACAGCGATGCTGATGAGGACGAAGAGGAGCTAGGTCAACTCTCAGAGCCAGACAGCGACGAGCAGCTCCCTTCGGACAGTGACTCAGACGATGACCAAGACGATAAAGACGCGGAGAATGTAGGCGATTCTACGGTTGAAGCTCTCGAGGTAGAATACCACACCCGAACGGCGCAGCAGCAAGCGCTACCAGAGGTCGATAGCGATGGCGACGAGTTGCCTGTGCACGAGTCGCTCGCCAGCTCCAAGGGGAAGAGCAGCAGCAGCAGCAAGAGCAAGAAGAAGAAGAAGCTCTTCGCCGAGACCGATGACGAGACGCCCGAGGAGCAGGAGCGTCGCACACTCTTCATCGGCAACGTGACCGTCGAGGCAGTCAAGTCGCGCTCTCTCCAGAAGCAGCTCCGCAAGCTTATCGAGGAGTCCTCGCCCTACCCGTCTGTGACTCGAGTCAGCAGCCTGCGCTTCCGCTCGATTGCGTTCGCTGTCCCCACGGACGACTTTTCCGGCGAGTCGAGCAAGGCCAAGGCCGACAGGCGCAAGGAGCGCTCGCAGAACTATCGCGAAGCCGTGGCTGCTGTCGACGGCAAGCCTGAGGGATCTCACGACTTTCTCAACCCCAAGCAGAAGCGAAAGGTCGCCTACATCAACCAGCAGCTCAACACCCACGCCGACACGGTCAACGCCTACGTCACACTCGCGCATCCGGACGCCGTGTTTAACCACTACAACCGAGACGGCGCGGGCAACTTTGACGAGCGCCTCACTGGACCGGTCCTCACTGCGCTCGTGGCGAGTTCGTCCGACGGCCGACTGTTCGAGAACCACCACCTGCGTGTCGATATGGCCAAGCCGCTCGAGCCGGCTGAGGTGCTCTCTGCTGGCCTCGACAAGGCGACCGGCCCCGACGGCAGCCTTCTTCTCTCTTCGTCTACTGGCGGCTCGAACGACCCCAAGCGAACCGTGTTTGTGGGCAACCTCGACTTTGAAGCCAAGGAGGAGGATCTGCGCGCGTTCTTTGAAAAGCTCCTCACCGCTGAGCGAGGGCCAGCGCCCAGTACATCAGTTGACGTGCTTGGTCTGGACGGCAAGGCACCTGTGCAGCCGTTTGGCGAGACAGTCCTGCCAGCGCCCGTAGAGCGTAGGGAGTGGGTGCGCAGTGTGCGTATCGTGCGGGACCGAGCTACGCAGATGGGCAAGGGATTCGCGTACGTTCGGTTCATTGACACGGAGAGCGTGGACGAAGTGGTTGCGCTGCACGATGCGGAGAAGGCTTTCCTGGATGCAGCGAAGGCGATCAAGCCCCAGGGAGGCGGGGGCGGCAGCTTCAGGCGCAAGTTCAAGTTCCAGGGCCGACCGCTGCGTGTGTCGCGATGCAAGGCTGGTGGCCAAGCATCGACACAACGACCGCGCTCGCTTCCCACCAAGGCCCAGCCTGCCAAGGCTAAGGCGAAAGCCAAGTCGTTCACACCGGCACCCAAGCTGTCGGAAACCGAGATCAAGGAACGTGCTGAGATGCTCTCCAAGCTAGGCAAGGAGGACCGCGCGGCTGTCAAGCGATCCGACAAGGACCGACAGGCTCGACGAATGGAAAAGAAGTTGGCAAAACAGGCTGCCGAACGTGTCGCGCGTGCCGAATCGTCGGCCAAGACCAAGGTCAAGACCAAGTCCAAGGCTGGCCCAAAGAGCAAAGGCAAGGCCAAGGCAAAGAAGGGTCAGCCTAAGCCGGGCAAGAAGTAGCCTAGCTAGCGCACAGAGACGTGAATTGATGAAATCAATGGTGCAGATGATGCCTCACACGCAAGGATGCGATTTCTTTCTTTTCTATCAGAGTTTGTTTCCACGAGAGATTAGTGCGCAGGGAGAGATAGAGTATGGTACTGTACAGACGGAAGGGATCAGATAAAGTGAAGTGAGGTGGCTGCTCTACTGCTTTTGCTGAGCAGCAGCCTGCAACTGTTGAGAGATCTTGGATCTTGCGCGAATCGCGCTGCCCCATCTGAAAAGAATGAACGGTACGACACCGAGCACGAGGCCGAGGAAGGCAGCTAGGGAGCTAGCCCACTGGTATCCAAGGCGTTTGTACATAGGTTCCACGAAGAGGGGGAAAGCAAAGCCGAACACATTTCGCGCAAACGACTGGGCAGCGAGGGCTGAGGAGGCGTAGGTGAGGTACGAGTCCGCGAGATAGTTGAAGACGGCGAGGTAGATGTGGTAGATGCCTGTCATGAGTACGACGATACCGACGATGGGGCCGGCGATGGAGACATGGTCGTAAGCTGTCCAGCCGTAGATGAAGCATCCGATCGGGAAGAGGAGGGCGCCCACGCACGCGAGGTACAGGCGCGCCTCTGGGCCTCGTGTGGCAAAGTTGCGGCGGTACAGTGCCTCCTGGATCGGGTTGGTGATGTTGCCGATCAACGCGGCCACACAGATAGCAAGGAACACAAGACCCGTCTGGCCAGGTGTAAACGCGTGCAGTCGGGTAATGAGTCCGACCGAATCAAGAAGCATGTACATGAATCCCCAGACGAACGCGATCCACAGCGAAAAGGACGTCACGATGGGCTCCGTGATGAGGAAGACCAGCGGTCGCGTGAGGCTGTTTCGAATGAGAACGGGAATCGAAGCTCGTTGCTCCTCTTCCGCCCGCGCACGGTAGCGCGAGTCGCCTGTCTGCTTGCGCATTCGTGCCGCTCGTCGAATGAGAATGATACTGCCCCGCGTCTCCTTGAGGAAGATGAGGATGAGCACAAACGCTCCACCGGTAAAGATGGCCTGGATCCACTGGATCCAGCGCCACTCGAGAGATGCGTTCTGCTCCACCCAACCGGCCCACACCGGTCCGACTCCAGTGCCAAAAATGGCAGCGGTGGCAAAGATCGCCATGGGTGTTCCGCGTTCTGACGAACTCCAAATATCTGCAATCGTGCCACCCACCATGGTGCTGCCCGTGGACCCAAATGCTCCGCCTAGGAAGCGACAGATGAGGACTGTCTGAATGTTCTGCGCGGCCCCGACGCCGATGAAGAAGAGGGTGTAGCATAGGTGGCATACAATGTAGATGATGTTGCGTCCGAACACCTCGGAGAGAGGCGCGAGGACCAGAGGTGGAATGGAAAAGCCGAGCGCGTAGATCGAGATGCCGAGGAGCGACAGCGTGTGGTTATCGTAGGCCAGATCTCGCTCCATACTTGGGATGCCGGGCACGTATGCCGATGCCGTGGCTGCCACCTCGGCAGTGAAGAAGACAGCAAAAGCGGTGATCGTCCATTTGCGGGCCTTGGAAAAGTTGAACGGGTTCTCGGGATCGTTTTCAGCGAACTCTACCCAGATAATGTCGTTCTTGTTGGCAGCTGGGTTAGAGACCGACTTTTCGAGGTCTGGCTGTTGGCCGTCGACGCCAGAGCCAATAGGCACCCCGATGGCACCTGCGGCGGCGGCGTCCGGGTCAGATGACCGTCTTGACGGGGTTATTGGTATGGAGTCGGAGTCACTCCGTGTCATTTGGGAAGGAGTCGTTGCTTGCGATGTGTATGGCATGGCTTGTCCAGGAGGGAGGGAATATGAGGGCCATGAACGGTGTACCTTTCTCTGCCTCGAAAGTCGGTCTCAATATATAGGCGAGAAAGGACCTCCCTCTTGGAGCAAGGCAGGGCAAAGAATAGGGTGGTCTCTAGCTCGGTGACCAGTTCGGTCTCACAAATAGCAAATTTTGTCCTTGTGTACCGGTGGTGTAGCGTGGCTTGGCCGAAGATCAGATCCAATCCAAGGAAAAAGGGATGGGTTTGACAAGGGAAGTCAAGTTTAACCGCTGTCTAGAGTATCTTTGGACCGAACCGGAGGATTTTTGAGTTTGTTGCTGGCCCGGCGGGTTGGTGTTTCGGTATCGGAGAGAAAAGTGAAGCGACAAGCGGGAAAGGGGAAACGTGGTGTTGCGGCAGAGCAGGTGAGGTGTCGATCTTGTGTGTTAGTTACCGGTTTGGCATGTGTCGGTCAGGGTCAGGGGTTTGGAACAAGAGTTTCGTTTGATTGGATTGGACCCTGGTCGAGTCAGGTGAGATGCGCCACGATCCAATCCTATTGTTCCAGTGCAGAACGTCGCAAGTGGTGGACGGTGTGGGATGTCGAACGGATCGATCGGACCCAGAGACGGTGATGGTAGTCAAAAGGCAACATAAGGAACAAGCTGATTCCATCTGCCCATGCTTTCCTCGTCTCTCTCTCTTGGGCCCTTGCGGCGTTAGTGTGTTTAGCGAGATGGTGTGAGTGGAGTCACGGTCAGTCAGTCACACCTTCGCTTGATGCCCGCAAATGCCGGAGCGAACACGAACGTCGGACGGCTGGCTACAGTACAGTACAGTACTGTACTGTACCTGTTGCTGCATTTCGAAATCGAAAATTCGACGGTGCGGCAGGTAAAAACCGTTGCGTCCAGTCAGCCAGCCACATTTTCTTATCCCTTCCCGGTGTAATGAGCGGGCAATTAAAGTCATCTCTGACACTCACACATTTACAGGGCAGAGTGTTTGTATACCCGGCATCTCTGTCTCACTGACTTTTCCCCGTGTTCGCTGACCAGGTCGGGACCGGCACCCTGTCCACTACCGCTGCCGGACCTGCATCACAGCCCCCCTTGGCGAGTCGTGTCGGATACTGCACTGAGCTTAGTGACGGCTCAACGTCCGTCATGATGACTTGAACATGACTCGTCGTGACTCGGTGTGCTGCAGTCGACCCATGCCCTGGCGTCACTTGCTTTCAAACTAGCAAGTTGCACTGCAGCTCAAAGTCATGGCTTGTTATTTGCAATAGATGTAGACACTGTCATCGAGCGGGGGTTTAGCTCAGTTGGTAGAGCGTTCGCTTAGCATTCAAAAGGTGCTGAATGCGAAAGGTCGCGTGTTCGACTCATGCAGTCTCCACTGTCATTTTTTTTCCTTTTCCTTTTTTGCCAGTCCAAGTATGCATTTGTTGCGAGCCTGTTTCTTGTCTTGCCTGATATAAGGATCACATGCTGTTGGTCACAGAGCGGGGCGGGGGCCGGCACACAAGAGGATGTTTATGGGATGGTAGATTTGAATTTCTACCTGGCTCTCAACAGACTCGATGCACGTTTCTCGAACGCACCCATCACTTCGGAACTCATGCGTTCAAACACGCCTCCGGCCACGGCAGCATAGAGCGGGTTACGGAACTTGTAGGCGAGATGAAAGTGAACGTGGGTGTTGTGCTGGTCGATGGATCTGAAGGACCAGGTGGTGGTGAGGTGTTCAAAGACCGGGTTGGGTTGTTCTGCCTGTGCCGTGACCCAGTCCGGGTCCTGCTTGCGTACCTGCGACGTGTAGGCCTCGGTGAACGAGCCAAAGCCGACCTTCAACTCGGCTCGCTCGCCACCCGCGCCATCGGAGCCGAGCATTGTCGATGCCTTACAGTAGGGGACAAACTGGTTGTACGACGATACGTCAGCTACCGTCTTGAAGAGCGCCTTGTGCGGCAGATTGATCACCTTCTCCGCCTCGTACACCTGACGCCCCTGCTTGTCCGTGTAGCTCTTTGTCTCCTGTCCGTCGCTGCTGCCGCCACTTGTTCCCTGAGCTGCACTCAACGTGTCGGCAGCAAGTTTGCCGAGATCTGGAAGACCGAAAAAAGCGGCCGAAGTTGACGTGGAAAAGCTGCGGTGGTGCGGCTGCGACACAGAGGCAAAGGGACTTGGCGGACGCTTGATCTCAGTGGTACTCGGGCGATGGCCAGTCTGTAGCGTGCCCGGCACTTCAGTGGCAGGAGCGGGTGAGGGAGCGCCGTCCTCCTTCCATCCAGCAAGTCGGCGAATCGCCGCAACGTCAATAGCGCCATGTACGCTGGGATCCTCGATGGCCTTGCACACGGCTTTAGCGACAGTGTCGATGTGGAGTGGAGGCGTAGTGAGCAGCTTGGCGAGAGGGCGGAGGGATGCGGGCGCCAGTGAGCTCGAGAGGAGTGCGGCGGGTGTCGGGAGGGGCAGAGGGAGGGGCGGCGACTTGTGGAACGCGGCCGAGGCTTCGAGAAGCGCAGCGGGCAGCGTGGAGATTGGCCGTGTGTGTGGGTGGTACATGAGCCCCGGGCGGATAAAGATGGGTCGGAGCGATGGAGCTGTGAGAGTCTGACTCGGGCTGGTGCTGCTGCTCTCTGCCATCTCGAGGCCGAGACCAGCTCCGTCAGAGTCGGAGAGCACTTCAGCCAGGGGGGCGGGGTTTCCTGCTTGTGCTGGTTGCTGGGGAGGGTGAGCGAGAAGAGCGATCATGGCTTCAGCCTGTCGCTTTGTTGAAATGTACCTGGGATCCACGATGGGACGGAAGAGGTCCTCTGCCGAGATGTATACGAAGGGAGCCGGGGTGGAGTTGGGGTTGTCGGCCTGAGCGTGGAGGAATGTGGCAGCGACCTGGACGGCCGTGTCTCGGTTCATGACCTCGTAGCTCTGGGACTTGTTGCTCTTTGCTGCTGCTGCTGCGAGCGGGTTGGGCTGGTTGATGGCGAGGCCCCATCCCTTGGCCACGCCACGCACGGCGCCAGCGAGGAGATCAAGCGGGCCCTTGTCGGCTCGGTGCTTGTAGTCGGACTCGAGGAGGATACCGACGGTGTGCACGGCTGCGGTAGCACGCTTGGCAAGGTGGGCGTAGCTGCCTGGGTCGAGGGCGTCGGCGGCATGCCACTCAATGTTGGGCGACGAGGACCAGGCTGGCCGGTGACCGGCGGGAGAGACGTACGGCTTGCCCGTTGGACTGATGCTGATCACCTTCCATCCCTTGGCAAGAGCATGCTTGGATATTGACGAGCCGAGGAATCCGTTCCCGCCCACGACCAGCACAGTGTGCGCCAGAGAGGTGGACATTGTGGAGGATCACGCCGTGTTGATGTGTGGTGATGGCAAGAGGTTGCTGTGCGGTATCTTTTCTTTGGCTTCTGTCTGCTCTCTGCGTCTCTGCTGCGCCTTTATTCGCTTACTTAACTGAGCCGCAACCCGCAACCCGCAACCCGAAGACCAGACCGCGTCGTCACAGCGGCGAGGCCGAAACAGAGACCTCAACCTCAACCTCAACCTCAACCTCCACAAGACCACTCGCCATTCCCGCGTTGACCGGAACCCATCACACTTTCTCACATCACACTCCCACATGTGACAATACAATTGCAGTGCCAGTGCCGCATCAACGATACTAAACTGTACAGCACAGCACTGCACATCACAGCACAGCACAGCACTGAACACTGCGTTCTCGGAGCCGAGAAAGACGAGAGAAGAGGTAGGGAAAGCAGCGGAGCGACCGTCTACCAGTACGGCCCATTTGTCTGCGACACGCCGAGAAGGTATCGAAGCAGAGGGTACGCTGCCGTCGGGGACCACGGGTGCCAGTGCTCCTGCTCCTGCTCCTGCTCCTGCTCCTGCTCCTCGGATCGAGTCGAGCCCATCAGTCTGCTTGACTCGGGCTGCGGCTGGATGTGCGTTCGATCGGCTTGGCGGTACTGTTGCAGTGCGTAGTAGGCGCGCAGACTTCTTTCATCCCGCTCCATGGATACTGGCACGGGGCTATCGCTGCCTTGCGGGATGGGTGCTGCTGAGATGCACGAGAGAGTTACAAGTAGGATGGTGCAGCAGGCCTTGAGAACCATCTTGCAGAGTCGTGCGGGGGAGATAAGGGGGGGGGGGGCAAAGGAATGGTGTGGCCTGGCTCAACTCGTTTTATGCGTCGCTGTCGGCCGTGCTTCACGTCCAAGGAAGCCGAATCGAATCACATGGCAAGCGCAGGGGTCTCTTGAATCACACGCTGGCTCCGTGGCTTGCTTGCCTCGGACGGCTGGCTCGGACAGTCTGCGTGGCTGAGGCAAGGTATTGAGGGAAAAAAGGCAATCCGGGGGTGGAGCGAGGTCAGCAGCCCAGCACATCCGTGTTCAGTCCAGCCTTGTATAGTCTGCGGTGAATGTGGCTGTGAGGCTGTACATGGGTATGGCGGAGCGGGGATGGTGAAGTTGCAGATAATTGTTCGTTACCGATATTGTGTTGCGGCTCGGGTGTCGGATATGCGGGGATGGGAGCTGAGTCGCACTTTGGAAATTGACAGGGCAGGGTGAGAGAGACGCGGTGCGACTTGGCGATTGACCACGACGACGAGGACGATGAAGGAAGCATTTTCGCTCCCGCTGAGCGGGTTTGATGCACTGCGCAGTGTGTCGCAGATAGCAGCGCTGCAGGCCATGCACTACATGTATCTGAGTGTGGTGCTCCCGCCGCTGCTGGGGATAGCGTCTGTCGCTGTGGTGCTCGACTGGCGCGAGATGGCGGGCAGCGCTTCCGCCCCCGTGTGGATCAACGACGACCTCGTCACGCCCGTACGGTCCTCACGCCCCAGCTGGACCATCGCCGCCGCCTGGCTCTCTTCCATCTTGATCGAGTAAGTCCCACTCCCCATCCCCCCGCACCAGGCACCCACTAACCCACCCACCCCGCTTCACAACAGCGTACTCGTGCTCGTCTTCATCGTCCGACGCCCCACTCACATGCTCGACCACACCCTCACCCTCCACTTTATCCACCTCGTCCTCACTACCTACTACGCCGCCTCCCTCCCCACCTCCCTCTTCTACTGGCTCACCATCGCCCTCCACGCCGGCATCACCATCGTATGGGCAGAACAGCTCTCCGTCAAACGTGAACTCAACCGCACCCTCGGCTTCAACCTCGTCGGCTCGGGCCGTCCACCCCCCGCTCCCGCCTCCTCCTCCCCCATTTTTGATAGCACTGAAAAGGACGACATGCCCACAGATAGAATCGAACTCGAAAGACTAGCCTAGCCTAGCGTAATGTAACGTCATCTCTTGCAATCCATATCAAGCCCCACTCTATCGTTTGTAATACAGATCACCAACGGTTCTTGACTCGAGGCCCTAGTGACACGCCATGCCGTGCCTCGAGCCAGCCAGTCTCCTTCGACTTGAACCGCATTGATGTGGCACCTGTCGTCGGCGCCAAATCCTGCTTAGCCCGTTTGGGCGAGACCCCGGGCATCGGATACAGGCTGTCCTGAAACAGCTCTTCGTCCAGGTTCTGGCTCTCGATCAGCACGGTTGGCCCAGGCCTCGGCCGCTTGTGGTCGTTCTCTTTCTGAGGCGCCACCTGGCGCAGGGACAGAGGAGCTTTAGCTTTCGCTGCTGCCGACGGTGCCGGTGGCGTCTCTTCAGCCTGTTTCTGGAGCTTGAGGCGATACTTCTTGACTTGGCTTTGGAGCGTCCGCATCTGATCAGCGAGGATCACATTCTTCTTTGCCGTGGCGTCTCGTTCGCGTTCAGCCTCGACCTGTTTGCGTTCAGCAAGGGTCAATCTCTCCTCCATCTCTGCAATACTGCTCCGCGCCGTCTCCTGTGCCGACCGGATCTGATGGGCAGCCTGGATACGCGTCGTCCGCATCTCAGCCTCGACTTGGGATTCACGTTCCTTGACGCTGGCTGCCAGCCTATCTAGTTCGTCTTTCCGCTTCTGTTGTACTTCCTGCCGCGATGACAGCTCCTTGGCAACACCATCCAGTTCCGAGTGCTGGCGTGACAGACTCTCAGCCCAGGCTTCGAGCTTGCTTCGTTTCTTGGAGATCTGGGCGCGGTCCTGCTCAAGACTCTTGCGTTTGGTGTCCATCTCGTTCTGGACCAGAGTGAGATTCTCTGCGCGAGTGGAGAGGAGGGCAGCAGCCGAGTCGAGAGCAGTAAGGGCGGCAAGCAGGTCGTTCCTTTCCTGGCCCTCGCGGGCGAGCTGAGCGACCAGTTGCCGTATCCGTGTCCCTGCGCTTCTGAGTGTTTCCAAGCGCACGCCGTGGACGGCCATGACATAGCTCTGAAGAAGGTGGTTGAGATCGAGCAGCGAACTGAGAAGCTGGTCTGCGTCGGGGCGGTCGAGGAGGTCAGCAGAGAGACCGGCCCCGTCGAGCTGGCGTTCCTGGAGGTAGCGGTCGAGGTCGGTGCTGTCGGAGGGGTAGAGTTTGATGACATGTTTGCTGCCTGTCTTGCAGATTGGACAGAGCTTTTTTGACGAGGAGGACTTGCTGCTGCTGGATGCGGCGGAGGTGGTAAACCACTGCTGAACGCAACTGTGGTGGAAGAGATGGCCGCAGGCGAGTGTGGTGGGGCGGAGCGCATCCGAGTCATCTATGCCGAAACCATCCAGACAGATGGCACAGCCCATGGTGACGGCAGCAGCACTCGCCCTTGTATTGTGCTTGTGGTGGAGGTGTCTTGGGTTGGATGGTGGTGGTTGTGAGCGAATGTGTGATGCGCAGCCAGCCAGCGCAACCAGCCGGCGCAAAGGGTGCTGCTGTGTGATAATACAGTAACTTGATACAGTAACTTACAGCGCGAGAGTTACTTTTTTCGCGTCGCGCCGGGGTCGGGTCTGGCGTCGCTGTTTCGTGTGGAGAAGAGAGGGTGATCGTTTGTTGCATTACAGTATGTACTGTGTTCTGCATGAAAAAATTCAACGTTTCCGTGTCTTTTTCCACCTCTTCTTCTTACCAACGCAACGCAACGCAAGAAACGCAACACTACGCAGCCCTGTGACGTTCACGTAGCGAGCAGCAGGCAAGAAAGAGGCAAGAGACAGACTCAGATGCTGGCACGCAAGAGCACACACAAGCGCAAGCGCTCATCGTCGCGTGCTGATGCCTCCCGGACCTCGCATCCCTCTCGCTGTGTAGCCAACTGGCTCCCTGGCCAGCACGCCGACTCGCGCCTCGACTCGCTCATCCAGCAGCATCCCTTCAACTATACCCTCGAGCTGCTTCTACCCTTCTACGAAACGTCGCAGCACTCTCAGGAACAACAGAAACAGCTCGTAAAGCGTCTCCAGTCCCTCACCCAAGAGCAACGCTTCAGTGCCTGTCGTGCCCGCGTTCCGCTTGCTCTCTTTCTCGACCCCATCTTTGTCTCGGCGTACATCAAGAATGGCCAGCTGACGGCACTCAGTGCAGGCGCAATAGATGCCCAGGACGTCGTCTGTCTGGATGGACAGGGCACTCTGGTGCTCTCCTTGACCAAGGATACCTACCAGACGCTTGGCCTCACAGGTCGTGCGAGTCACTTTTCCCGCATGGCATCTGGTCGATCTGCAGACCGTACGAGCGGAAAGGATACCCGATACATTGTCGAGCTGCCACTTGCGAGTCCGTCCTTTGTTCCTGGGAAAAAAGGTTACAAGCAGGCGCTCGAGTGTCTTCGGCGCTGGGATGCTTCGAGGTGCGCCGGCCCGCGTACAGTCCAGGAGAGCCACCTGGTCAGCCAGATGCACAACGCGAATGTATCGCGCTCGGCCTCGTCCTCGTCCTCGTCTCGCACGGGTGCTTCGAATGCGTCGTGGGATATGCTCTTTTCATGGACGCCGACGGACGACAGCGTGCCCAGCGTAATCCAGTTCCCCTCGTATCAGGTGGATGCCTCGAGCGTGGAAGCGATCCAGCACGTTCCAACGATGGACGTGATTCGAGACGTCTGGATTCCTGAGCTGACTGGCAAGACGACGTCGTCATCCAAGGCGGAGCGGCTGTCAGATCCCCTGCCAGGGATTGAGCAGCTGCGGGACGGCTGGTCTCGGATCGGCTTTGAAGAGTGGGCACTGCTGGCGCAAGAGACGCTCGAATGGGCTGGGCTAGTCTCGCTAGGCTCGGATGCAGTGAGGACGTATACGCGGCCGGACAACTTTTGCGTCTACCAGACACCAACGCCGTGCACAGCGGGATCGGTGTTACGAATGCGCTGGAAGGGTCTTGTTCCGAACCGGCTCGTAAGCTTGATCGCCGCAGAGACAGCACGATTACGAGACAGCCAAGGCTGGGCAGCTCTCACTTGCACTGGGTACAGCGATGCGCCCGTGGCATGGCGAAGCAAGGTTGCACTCTCAAGTCGCACGGGGACGCAGTCAGAAGCACCTGCTCACCAGGGCGAGGAAACTCGATCCGAGTCCGAGTCTGAATTGGATGACGGCTCAACTAGCAGCGGCAGCAGCGGGAGCGATGGCGATTGCTACTCTGAAGAGGAACCAAGGAAAAGCATAACGGGGCCAGCAGCACGACGACGACGGGCCAAGCGAGTCAAGCGGAGAGGGCATGTGCGAAAGAATGAAGCAGAACACGGATTCACGCTCACGGGTCACAATGGCTGGACAGCGCTGTCGCTTGGAGGAGCCACAGGAGCTCGTTGGATTCTGGTCGAGAATATGGAGAGGGAGCTGAGGAGCTGAGCCAGCCAAGTCACGTGCAGACGAACGCGTTGCGCGGTGCGTCTGAGGCGGGAGTACGGTTTGTTTTTTTCTGCATACTGTACAGTACAGTTACTGTAGTAACGCACACTTGCGGAAATCACAAAGTGGGCACCGAGAATAATTAATGTGCTGTATTGAAAGGCGAGAGAGGAGAGAAAGAGTGTGCCTTTGCCGAATTGCAGATGCGGTCACAGTCGCAGTGGCTGCTGGAGGGGACTTGGCCTGTCTCCCCGTAGTCGGTCACTCAACACACAGTGGAGAGAGCACTTAGCACTTGTCGGCATCGACTGCCTGTGTCTCTCGAGAAAGACTTGTCCGTGTCCATTTTCAATTCAGCTCAACCAGAAGAGCACACTCGACTCGGTCACAGTCAGTCACAGTCAGCACTTGCGAGTCAAAGTCAATCATCGCGGCTGAGTCGAGTCGACACTCTTCCAGCCCGACTCACTCGCCACCATCATCTCTACCAACACCACCCAGCCAACCAGTCCTACTCTCCCTCCTCCCTTCCATCGCCGCCAATAGGCATGGTGAGCCACCCTCACTATTGCCTCTGCCTCTGCCACCAACAGCACAAGCACCACCAACAGTAGCATCAACGCGCGCAACAAGGTCAACAACAACAACAACAACAACAACAACAACAACAACAACAACAACAACAACAACAACAACATCAACCACAACAAGATCACCACTTAGCAAGCCTTCATCAGCAAGTATTTACAGTCACCTCCTTCCAAAGTATCCTTATACCATTATCATCCTTGCTCGCGTATAGATCCCTGAGAATGACCGCGGTATCAAGGCACACTGCCCTCCCACCATCCACCCCGGTGCATCCTGCCCTCCGTCGCATGGCCACCGCCGGTGCAAGCTCTTCTAGCCCGCATTCGGGTGTAGATGCCACGGCGCCACCCAGTCCAATCACCGATAGCCCTCTTCCGCCGGCACCTGTCAGTGCGTTCATTGTCGACGATGAGGAGAGTGACTTGCATGCCCATAGGCGCAACCAGCGGCAACATCACTATTCCCACGCATCCGACGAAGACTCCCCTGGTATCGGCCGAAGGGCTGCCCCCGCCCCAACCTCCTCTCGTCTCGACGACCTTGCCATCCCGCGCGTCTCGTATCACCAGTCTTCCCTCCAAGACAGCAAGCCACGCCAACCAGGTACACGCTCTTCTCCTCTTCTTCCCAGCGAGCATCACCTGCACGACATGTACGCACACGAGCGCAAGTCGAGCCCAGTTCTCCCCTCTGCCGCACGGTCAACATCCAATCGGTACCGAACCAGCAGCAATGCCAATCCAATCAGCACACGAACTGGAGAGTCCTCTCGTGTCCCTTCCCGTGTGGAGCAGCCAATCAGCCGGTCCCCTCCGATTGCGTCAACCCGCTTTGCCATCGACGAGTCGGATGAGCTTCCTCCTGCACCGATTCCTTCATCCCTCCACGATGCCGATCCCATTCGCACCGTCCCCCGCATCTCGGACCAGGCGAATGATCTCAACCTTAGCCGGCGAAGGGCCAGTGGCGACGAAAGACCTTCACCAAGAGATGCGGAAGAGGAGCACTACAGGCCTGCTTCTGCAGAACGTTCCCCACCACCAACATTGAACTCGGATGTGCGCCAGCAGGACGCCCATCCAGCTGGCTACCGCACTCCTGCCATGGGCGGACGAGCACTCCGCTCCAGTTTGGCTGCCAGCAGCAACGGCGCAGCTCGCAGTGCCGGCAGAAGTCTTCGCAAACTGACTCGCCCGACACAACACCATGTGCCTGCTCGTCGAGTACAACGGTATCAGGATGACGAAGAGGATGAGGACCTGGATGATGCAAAGGGGGAGAATGGCTCGGAGGAAAAGCCCAACGGTGTCAGCGGCTCTCCACATGCGGACGAGAACCACAGCCCGCCAGTCCATCCCTATGGATACGATCCTGAGCAGGCTCGCGAGCGTGCCGAAATCATGGATCGTGCCTCACTGGTCAGATCTCCCAGTCCGCCCGCCCATATCTACGAGGACGGCGCGCCCCAACCTCACAGGAGTGAGCATTATCCCTACGCACAGCGCCGTCTCGCTTCGGGTGCCTCCGCTGTTTCATCCCTCGGTGCCGGTAGTGGTCATGCCAGTCGTGCAGCGATTGACGACATTTTGGCTGCCAAGGTGCCCCAACCCGCTGCTAACGCTGCACGACGCGCTCAGCCTCTTGACGAGCCTCATCTCGCTGCTTCTCGACCTGTGCCGGCCGTCTCGGCAGCGCCACCAGTGCCAGTGCCAGTGCCGGCTGCAGCCGCCCAAAGGCAGACCCAGGAGGAGGAGATGGACGAAGAGGTCTACAAGCAGTACAGCGACTGTCGTCCTGACCTCATCTGGGGCGAGGCAGCAAGGCAGCGTGAGCAGCCGCTCACCAATCATTCCAGCCTGATGGAGTTTGTCAAGGGCCCACCCAAAGCCACGGCGATGCAAG
Organism: Fereydounia khargensis; assembly: GCA_026413255.1. Lineage (NCBI taxonomy): Eukaryota > Fungi > Basidiomycota > Ustilaginomycetes > Urocystidales > Fereydouniaceae > Fereydounia > Fereydounia khargensis. The sequence goes on along the minus strand of JAOCZO010000010.1, from coordinate 275,133 downwards.
GACTCAAGTACCGCAAAGTTCGCAAGGCCGGCCGTGGAGGCTTTTCCGTTGTCTGGGTCGTCCGTGGGCCACTATACGAGCCCTCTGCCAACAACCCGGCAGAGCTAGAGGAGGTGCCTGAGGAGCGACAAGCATTCTTTGCACTCAAACAGGTCTCGCTCAAGGAGGTGGAGAGTGAGCAAAACCGACAGGAGCTCATCTCGGAAGCCAACACGCTACGAACGCTCGACAGTCTTCCGGGGAGTGAAAAGTACCTCTTGCGCTACTTTGGCCATCGAGTCTCGAGCGACAAGCTCAAGATCTTGCTCGAGCTGGGAGACGGTGATTTCAACGGAATCCTTGCCACCCAGGCGCCATTGAGTACCGAACGAATCGCGCACTACTGGCGCGAGATGCTCGAGGCGGTGCAGTTCATCCACGACGCCAACCTGGTCCACACGGACCTCAAGCCGGCCAACTTTTTGGTGGTCAAGAACCGCATCAAACTGATTGACTTTGGAATTGCGCAGAACATTCCCAAGGGCACGGTGCACATCTCGCGTGATGCGATCATTGGTACACCCAACTACATGGCACCCGAAGCGATCAAGATTGCCAAGGCCAAGGGACGACGCGTGTACAAGGCGGGCAAGGCGAGCGACGTGTGGAGCCTGGGATGCATTCTGTACCAGATGGTGTACGGCCGACCACCGTTCGACAAGCTGCCGGCTGACCGCAAGCTGGAGGGCATCATGGACCCGAACCATCGGATTGCGTATCCAACATACCGGGACCCTCGGGACCCAGACTCGCTGGATGCCGACCCGGACATGATCGACTGTCTTCAGTCTGCACTGCGCTACAGTGTCGAGGAGCGTGCCACGATCCCGCAGCTGCTGGCCCACCCGTTCCTGCGCGAACCCTCGGTATGTATTTCGCGGCAGCGTCTGCGCGACCTTGTCGGCCGGCTGCGCGTCCTGGCTCTGCAGGGCGAGCTGACTGAAGACAATGTCGAGCAGCGTGCCGATCTGCTGTTTGCCAACCTGCTCAAGCAACAGCAACAGCAGCAGCAGCAGCAACCGTAACATACTTTCCTCATCTCTTGTTCCGTATACCCCATCCTCACCATTTCCCCCTCCCTCTCTTTCTCTTTCAAGGATGGCACCACACGTTTCAGTACAGCACTGTACTGTAGTTAGACACACACGCAAAAGGCAAAGGAGAGACCTGCACTTTTTCTCTTGATTTCATTTCATTCCGTTCGAATCACTGTTGCTGCGACTGGGAGAATGCGTCCCAGATCTGGGTGGCGTAGCCGAGCACAGCTTCTTCGGTGTACCGACGCGTGATGACCTGGATGCCGACGGGGCCGCCGTGGTGCAAGTCCGGGTTGTAGATGTCGTACCACTGTCTGTCCAGGTCGCTGAGGAACGACGCGGGGGCCGGTGGTTTGGGATCGAGTGTCTTGTCCGTCTTGGTGATGGGGAGTACGACCACTGGGTAATCGACGAGGTTGAACTGCAGTACAAAACAATGTAATACGGTGTGTCGCCGCGCGTCAGAGCGCTCAGTTTCATCAGTTTTAGTCTGTGCTGGGGGGAGGGTGGACGGGTACTTACGATACCAGTATACGAGATGTAGAGCTCGGATCCGTGCTCGAGGGCCGTGTAGGCGCTTGTGGGTGCGAGGATGCAGTCGACGCCCGCCTGCACCCAGTTGTCGAGGAAGGCCTTGCGGAACGTGTTCTTGCGGTCATTGATGAGCCAGGTGTCGTGAGCGCCTAGTTGCTTCTTTCCGACGCCTGTGACGTTGGGGCCGAGGGGTTCGCCGGACGCCTTGATGGCGTTGAGGACGTCTTGGCCGCCGTCGGCGTTGAAAGCGTCTGCGAGGATGGCGAGGGCGGTGGGGGTGTCAAAGGCGGGAAAGTCGGTGACGCTGTGTCCTTGGGCCTCGAGTGTGGCTTTGAGGGTAGCCAGGGCGCGTGTGTACGCGGGGAAGGGGCGGACGAGGCCGTCGTGCCACATGATGCCGACGCTCAGTTTGTGCTTGGCACGGGCGGCGTCAAACATGTGCTGGCGCCATGGCATTTCGGGGGTGAGCGGGTCGTATAGCCACGGCTGTTGTTCGAGCACGGCGCGCGTAAAGGTAGCCAGGGCGCCCACCGAGCGCGCGAGGGGTCCCAGGACGCTCGGGACCGTCTCCTGCCCGACGAGCGTGTTCACGGCCCCCTCGTACGGCAGACGGTGCTGCGAGGGCCGCAGACCAAACACGCCACACAGGGCGGCGGGGATACGCACGCTCCCGCCCACATCGGTACCCACGCCCACAGGGCTGCCGCGGAACGACACGAGCGCCCCCTCTCCCCCCGAGCTCCCGCCCGCATGCAGCAGCCGGTTGTGTGGGTTGCTGGTAACCCCCCACACCTCGTTCGACGTCTCGGCATACATGAGCGTCTGCGGCACATTCGTCTTGACATACGGCACGGCGCCACACGATCGCAGCAGCCTCACCAACACGCTCTCCCCACCCGCATTGCCCACGTACGACACGTAGCCAATCGTTGCATCCGTTCCCGCCAGCCGGAACTGGTCCTTGAGCGAAATAGGCAGCCCGTGCAGCGGTCCCACCGTCCGGCCCGTAGAGGCAAAGTGCGCATCCAGCTCTCCAGCCCACCGGCGCGCGTCGGCAAAGTGCACCTCCGTCACCGGGTTGAGCAGCTGGTGCGCCTGCACCGTGCGCTTGATGTAGGCCTCCAGCACCTCCGTGGCACTGTACGTTCCCGCCGCGATCTGGCCAAGCAGTTCGTCCACGTCGTCCTGTGTCACGATCGCACGCTCCCGCTCCGTCAGAGCATCGAGGCCAAAGTCGACAACGCTAGACGCGTCGAGGGCGGGAAGCGACGACTCGGGCAGCTTGTACTCAGCGGGCATGAGCGCCTCCCGCTCCGAGCGCTTGCGGGCCACTGTGGATTGCCAGGTGGTTGTCATGCCGAATACTTTGATGCGATAATGATACTGTACAGTAGATGAGGATGATGGTTATGGATGGCGATGGGATCGTACCCCCTGTCACAGCCTTTTTATCCGCCGTGTCTTCTGACAGCTGCACAGTAACTTGCGGGACGGTGTGCAGCAGCGCGGTCAGACCACCCTCGGCAAATTGGACGGGGCAACGCATATCCACTTGCAATTACGTTACGGCATTACGGTACAGTGCAGTACAGTAATTTACAGTAATTTACTCTGCGATACGAGTCCACATGACCTGCACTCGCCTCTTGGTCGTTTAGTTCCGAGTCGCACTCGCACTCGCACTCGCGGCCGCAGCCGCAGCCGCAGCCGCAGCCGCAACTGAGGAGGCTCTGGCGACACTCTTGCTCGACGCCAGGCGTTCAATGCTCGACGCTACCGGCCGCGGGTCTCCCCAGGGCCTGACGGTATCCGTGGGTGCAGGGGCCGTCCACCGGCCGCTCTGCAGCCCCGTGCGGTACGAGTCGTCAAGCACACGTCCGAGCCTATCGTGCTGTGTGTCTCGCCAGCCTGTAGGGCGTGCTGTTATCTCGGCGCTGAACGAGTCCGACGGGAGCGTATCGAGACCTTCGAGCAGGATCGCCATCATGCCTTCGATCTACAATCCAGTATGGTACGGTGCAGTGCAGGGGTGGATGTAAGCAGGCGCCCCGGAATAAGCATGGGAATCGACAAGGCAACGTACTGCGTGGTCGTCAATGTGGCCTGTGTCGAGACGAGTTGAGTCGGGTCGGGTTGGGTCGGCTCAGTCGTTGCGGGCAATGCTTGGGTCGTGATTGGTGGACTTACAGTGTAGCACTGCGAGAGGCAAAGTAAAACACATGGCGTCTCAGTGGCCCGAACGAAGGGGAGGGGGGAAAGTGAACGTACCATTTGCAGCTGGATGATCTACCGTGTACCGAATGACGACCCAGCTATTTGGGTCAGTATCGAACCCGTCTCTCAGGGGTGGGTTGTCGAGCTCGAACCTGACGCCCGCCTGCATGGCCTGGGAGACGTTGTCGAAGCCAAACTCGCCCGCGCCCTTTCCGATGACCCAGAAGCGCCTCGAGTGCAGGTGGAACGGGTGGGGCGAGTTGGGCCCGCCCACGATCGAGAGGGCCTTGTTCTGCACCACAAGGTCCACCGTCGTGCCCAGGGGTATGCGGACGTACGGGTTTCGCCCCGGCTCCGAGTCGGCCTCCGACTCGGACGAGGCGTTGAAGAGCATCGGGCGCGCGTCGGAAAGAACGTTGGCGTCCAGGGGCACCGAGGCGATCTGCCAGACGTTCAGACTCCCCTGCGACGCGACGGCGTGCAGCGTCATATTCGACTCGCGCCGAGCCCGGCGCGCCTCAGGACCAAACGGTACAGAGGTGTTCTGGCGCCACTGAATCACGCTGTCGTTCGCGGAGAGGATGCCATGCAGCGGCACGTGCGCACCTGTCCGCGAACGCGAGAGCATGTACTCAAAGTCTTCTGCCAGTGACGGCGTGTACGTTTCTCGAATGTATGGCTAGCCAGGCCCCAACATGGGTCAGTGAGAAGAAGAACAAGAATGAGGTACCGGCACGAGCGAGTGAACGACTCACGTTGTACGAAAGGAATGCGTGCCCCTCAATTGGTTGGAGCGCCCTCGTGCCCGTTAGCCGGATCGGGATCAGACTGCCCGTGTGTGTGGGATCAAGCTCTACCATGACGCTCAGACGGCTTCCGATCGTCACTTGGGCAAACTGCAGTCTTGTTTCAGCTCACAAAGCCACTTTGCCAACAGCGAGATCCACCTTGTTTCGACTCACCTCTACTTGCTGCGGAACAGTGTACCTGCTAAGGGGTCAGCATCTGAACCCAACGTGCTGTGCGCTGCGATACCGGTGGCGGAGAGCACTCACTGTCCGTCTACAGCAACGATCCACATTTTATGCGCATCAATACTGATTCCATCTACAAATTCCACTACCTCGTGAGCCACCGTAGCCATACAAGTGCTGTACCGTACCCCCTGCGCGGTGTTATACACTTACAGTACCAATTCGTAGCCCCGTCTTGTATCTGCAAATTCATCCACTTCCGTCCGGACTGCAGCACGTCGGCGGCACTGAACACCGTGAGCGGCGCGGTCGTGTTTCGGCACTCGCCGCCGTAACGCGAATCCAGGACCGTCTTGAGATTGTACCCCGCTTTCGCGGGGACCAGTGAGATGCATCCTATCCCAGCCTTCAGTACTGTGTCCAGCCCTGTGCGGTGCATAGAGTACGGCGTGTTGCGCGCTCACCTACCTTTGGACGTGTACCCGTCTGGGTTAGTGGCGCTAAAGTTGGACAGCAAGCTCCTGAAGCGACACGGCACGGTCAGCGCCGAGGAGAGGAGGAGGGAACTTGAGGCCGGGGACTCACTTTTGCACAGGACTAGCAATGCGACTCCAGTCAGGGAGACAGTACTGTCTCCCTCGGCCGTTGATGAGGAGCGAGTCGAAGCAAGCTGGAGGAACCCTGCTCCGTTTGTGAGTGGGTCGCGTCTTAATTGAAGCGAAGGGCGGGACTCACCCGGTTTCGTGGACCGTCAGGAGCATCTGTGTATGGTTGATGTGCCAGTGACTGCGCCCCCGCCCCCTGGTCTAAGTATCGTGCTCGAGAATCGCCACGCGTACTCAACTTACTCGGTCATGACGAGTATCTCAGTCTCTCGTTCAGCTGCATCCCACCGCGGCGTCAGTCGGTCGATTCGGACTCTCGCTCCGCCCTTGGATCCAACTCACCCTGTTCCATCTGCGCAATGTCGTCCGGGTCGCTGCTGATCAGGCTCCATGGCTTCTCTCGACCCGGCTTGGGGCGCACGTAGATTGTTCCACGAAGTCCTGTTCAGTCGCACTTTAGTACTGGACAGTACGGCACAGTGGGGTATCGTGTGTTGTCTCACGGCACGTACCGTCTGCGTAGTAGCCGCGTTCGTGGCTATGAAACCAGTAGGATCCACTACAGTCTCCCATCTGCGTCAGCTTCTCGCTCTTTCTGGGCGGTAGTGCACACTCACTGTTGCGACCCGACCTTGAAGCGGTAGCGATACTCTGCGCCGGGATAGATGTTCCACTGCGACACACCAGGCACCCCGTCCATGTGCGGCGAGCCGATCTGGTGCATTCCGTGCCAGTGAATCGCAAACTAACCGTGCCTATTCAATATCACAGTACTGTACTGTGCAGTAAAGTAGTTTGTGGGTGATGGTACAGTACTTACGGGTACGGAAGCGTTATTGACCACTGTGACTTGCACGTCGTCCTGTTCGTCCCAGAAGAGCGGGCGGGACGGGTACTCGCCGTTCACGAGGAAGCCGTCGCGCTCAAAGCCGTCGGGCGCGATCCGCCCCTCGCTGACGATGAGTGTCGTCGCCTTGTCAGGACCAGGATCAGGAGCGGGTCGGGTGCGAGGGGGATATCGCAGACTGTGCGACGATACGAGCGTAGCGAACGCGACGATGGCGAGGAGGCACGACACGTTCATCGTAGGATGTGTGAGTGTGCGTTGGGGGCCGTGGACCTGACCTTGGTCTTCGTTGTATTTGTACCTTCGCACGTGCTGCACGGGTCATACAATACAATACTGCATGTATGTAATGGCACCGCCTTCAGTGCGACTGAGCGCAAGGCTGTGGAAAACGGGCGCAAGTTTCGAACGGGAACACAGGTCGAGCTGTGTGACACAGACCGTAGCACAGCACACAGTCTTTAAAAACGAACAAAAAGATAAGAGGCATGACATGTTCAATTCCAAACCGAGCCCAAACGAGAGTGGCAGTGTGGTATGAAGGCAGATACAGAGAGTGTGTGTGGGGGGTGTATGATGGTGCGTGCGGCTCGACCCATTTTCGGTGTCCGAGACAGGGACGCGGTACGATGGGACCGAGCAAGTGAGTGCACGCCAAAAAAACGCTACAGTGTAGGGGGGCATTATCGAACAAGGAAAGGGGTATACCGGGACAGTCGGTATCCGAGGACACAGGAGCTATCCTCGATCGAGCACAGATCCGTTCTGGGTCTTTTCTTCTTTTTCTTCAAAGACTTAGGTAGTCTTGACGCCGGGAGTCACGATAGCTCCGGGAGCGGTCGTGCCGTTCGCCGTGCTGTATGCGCCGGGGATGGCAGCGGCAGCGACGGCACCGTTGGGAGCGCCAGCGGTCGTGCCAACACCAGCAGCCGCGGTGGTGGCGGTGGCAGCGGCAGCAGATCCGTTCGCGACACCGTTGGCAGCGGTCGCCTTGGCGCTGGTCGTGTTGCTGGGGTTGGGCTGATTCTCCGACACAATCGAGAACGCAGGAGAGTACCACTCCTTGTCGGCGTGGGCGGGAGCCTTGGCCTTGGCAGCCTCAGCGCGCTCGTCGATGCGCTGGACCCATCCCTCAGGGTGACCGAGGTTGGGAAGCAGCGAGTGCCTCTTGGAGGTGGTGAAGCGGAACGAGCCCTTGGACTCGGTGGTCGACTTCTCCTTCTGGAAGGTCTCCTTGAAGGCATCACCGACACCCTTGCCCTCGATCTCCTTGTTGCGCTCAATGCGGTCACGGAGCTCGACGAGCTGGCGGTCGAGGTCCTCAAGGCCACCACGGATACCCTGCTCAGCAGCCTTGCAGATCTGCTTCTTGATCAGGCTCGTGGCGAGGGGACGGAGAACCTTGATGAGCGTGTCGTGCTTCGAGCCTCGGATGGCAAAGTTGAGCTTGTCAACCTTGGCCTTGACCGTCTTAACGGTGAACATGTGGGCCGACTTCTTGCCAGGAGGAGCGTTGGCAGCGTTGAGCTCGACAGTGACGCTGAGGCCGTTGCCGCCGAGGAAGACATCGGCGGTACCGTGCTCGCTGAGCTTGGGGAAGCCAACCTTCTTCTTGAAGTAGAAGTGAATATCGCGCATGTCGGCCTGGATCTGGTGGAGCGAGATCTTGAACGTGTGGTTGTGCACGTCGTTGATCTTCTTGTAAGCTGAGAGCTTGAAGTAGTTTCGGGCATCAACCTCAACCGAGTTGGGAAGGAGGTTGACACCAGAGATGGCGAGGTTCTCGACAACGAGGTCGACCATGTTATCCGTGTACTCAATACGGGGGATGGGAAGGACACCAGCGTGCTTCAGCAGCTCAGGCAGGATAGGGTCACGGATGTCCGACCAGAGGTGGGGCTTGAAGGTAGGCTTGCCCTCCGAGTCGAGGAAGAGGTCCGAGCTGAGTCGCTTCCAGTCCTCGCCAAACTTCTTGTTGAGCGGGTCCTCGCCCATACCCTTGAAGAAGTGGGTAACCTCACGGAAGAGGGCATCCTTGTGAGGGACATACTTGCCCTGGTCGCGGCCCTCGGCAGCGACGAAGAACTTCTTGCCGGACTCGACAAGCTGGCGAGCCTGAGTGTTGGCCTCATCCTTCATGATGAAGCCGGGCTCCTGGAGAGTCTTGCGAACATAGGTGTCAAGGCGCTTGAACCAGTCCTTGAGCTCGGGGTCGTTCTTGGCATCCGTGTAAAGCTGGTCGATAGCATCGATGATGGGCTGAGTGGGGCGGCCGTTAGCGAAGCGCTCGATCAGCCTGTGGAAGGTGGTCTCTGCGGTGGCAACGTTAGCCTCCGAGCGGACGTTGGCGGCACTGCCGACAGCCTGGTCGTGAACGGTCGAGGCGTGGCCCTTGTACTGCTCAAAGGTGGTAAGGAAGTACTCCATAGCATCCTGGTAGTCGCGGTGGCGCTGGCACTCGACAACGACCTTCTTGAGGCGGTAGATGAACTGGTCACGGCGCTCCTTGGGGAACTTCTCCTTTAGGTAGTCCCTGCTCTTGTCGAGGTGCTCCTTGGCGAGGTCCTTGTGCTTCTGGGGGATCTTGTCCGAGAGAGCCTGAGCCTTCTGCTTGGCCTGCTCGGCAACGGCAGCCTGGTTCTGCTCGGCGGTGGCGTTGGGGTCAACAACGTTGGCCACATCGTTGGCGTGGTCCTTAGCGGCCTGAGAAGCCTCTTTCTTGGCAGCGGTGGCCTTCTCGAGGTTCTTCTTCTTGAGGGCCTCGGGAACGTCGTCGTGGAACTCGTTGTCGGGGGTGGGCTGGTCGACCTGGGCGAGCTTCTCCTCGTCAGGGCGAGTGAGCTCCGCGGCCTTGGCAGCGCCGTCAGCGAACATGTCGCGTCCAATGTAGCCAACATCCTGGAAGAGCTTGCGAAGCTCGCCGTTGCGGAGGAAGAGGGTGATGAGGGTGCGGAAAGCCTCGCCGGCAGTCTCTCCATCCTTCTTGGCCTCGTCCTTGGAGACGGGGGCCTTGACGTTGATGTTGGTGGCAATGTCCGACTTCTTGCTGGCGTGGAGGAAGTTCTGGAGCTCCTCGTTCTGGTTCTTCTCGAGGACGATCTGCCTGGCGGTCTCGATCAGCTCGCGAACATCCTGGATGAGCTTCTTGCCGTCGGGCGAGAGCTTCTCAATCTCGATGGGGCTGGAGGAGAGAGTGTACTTGAGAGTGTCCTGTTACAGGCAAGTAGGAAGATGCAAGGTGTCGTCAGTCCGTCTGTCAGAGTCTGGAGAAGAGGAGAGATCTCAAGCGGGTCCAAGCGCAGCGTTGTTGCATGCTGCTGCAGCGGGGAGAGAATTCCAAAAGAAGAGCGGACGCGCATGCAGAAGTTTTGCGTACCAGTCGAGCCGAGAAAAAGCGCAAATTCCCCAAAACCCAAAATTGGAAACGCGCTTTCGTCTCGCTCCACATTAGCCAACGACCACAGGCCCGCTGGCCCGCGCGCCCGCGCGTCCGCTTCCCTGCAATTCCAACGTCCATGCACGTAGCCTGTACCGCGCGAATCGGTGCAGCTGATTCTGACGCTTGATCCAAGCTAATTCAACATCCAGCAAGGCCGCAGCAGTAGCGACCGCCAGCCAGAGGAAGAAGCCGCCATTCAGCTGGCCAGCTCACCTAAGGCGACTGCTGAATGGCACGCAACTCAACGCCTCACTGAGAGCACCGCTCAGAAAATACTCACGTCAATCTGCTTGTTCTCGGGGTATCGGCCCTCACGGAAAGCTGAATGAGGAAGAAGCAAATTAATCGAGTTAGTGAAACGTTCCCACAGACGTGATATATTTGTCCGCGCTCCTGACAGCTACTCACCCTGGATGACACCAAAGAAGCGCATCTTGCGGTCGACATCGGCGTTAAACTCCTTGGGGTTGACGGCCTGGGTCACGGCGTTGGAGGAAGGGTGCTCCGAGACCTCAGACTTGGCGGGAGGAAGCTTCGACATGATGGTAGATGAACGTGGAAAAGATTCAAGTAGAGAAAGGTACCGAAGCTAGTCCAACGACGTGAAAATTTAAAGACGCTGGGGTATTAACTGTTCCGGTCGTAATGTAACGCTGGTATGCGTAGTATCAATCGCGATGGGACTTGAGACAAAGTCGCAAAGCGAGGGCTGGGTAAACGTTTGGTTTGTGTGGGTAGTGTGCTGTAATGACCAAGACAGGTGATTGAGCAGCAATAGTAGAGTAAGTGCGTGTGTATAGGGCACTCGTAGTTATGTGGTATCAAAGTGTGTGGAAGAAGGAAATGAAAGAAGCATGCACGGTGGAGACTTGGTTTTATACATCTGCTCGACGGACGAGGCATGGATGGTTTCAGCTGACTTGCGAGGTAGGTTCAGTCAGCAGCGAACGAGCCGCACAGACATAGAGATAGACAGGGCTTCTACTGGCCGCAAGCGGAGGGAGCGAACGATTCGGGGGGACTGGGCTGTCAGAGCTCGGCTGCGATCGCGCCACCCAAGCAAGAAAGCAGCCTTGGGGCTAGATGTGCTGAGTAGGCTGACCGGCGAGTCGTTTTGACTGAGGAATGCCTGCAGCAAGTGCTCGGGGGGAGGGCAAGGCGAGGCAAGGTGCAAGCTGGCGTCATTTCCGCAAGCAGGGTGCAGCAACTTGGTCGCTAGGCTAGGCTAGGCCAGGAAGTAAAGGCTGGCTGGGTTTGGATTGAGTCTACAGAACGTGAGAATAGACTGGCTGGCTGGCTGTCGGCTGAGGCGGCGGCGGCTGCACGGTCACTCAGAAGAGAGAGATCCCATGACGGCAGGGCGTCGGTCGCGCATGGGAAGTTCTAGCTGACAGACAGCTGCTGTTGCTGCTGCACCCCGATTGCCTCTGGCTGGCATTCCGTGTGGAGGAGCTGCAGCAAAGCAGACGCGGTCGCGCTGGGTGGGTTGGGGTTGGGTTGCCGTGCTCATTCATTCTCTGTCCAGCCGCCCTATCATTCCCGCCTTGGCATGCAAGCGACTCGGCCGCCGCCCGCCGCATCCAGCCCTCCACACATGCAGAACAGAAAAATGTCAAAAAAAGGGAATGGGAATGATCCTGCGCTCACGTCCCGCCGATCGAGACGCAGACGCAGTCACGACCATCCCACTCATTCACACTCAACAGCAACCCAAATTCGCGCTGCGCTCACCAACCGAACGGCGATCCCCTCCTCCATGGCGTCAGCGTGCATCCCCTCCTCGCCACTCTGACTGCTCCCACCCAACTCCATCATATTTCCCGCCCAATCACTCATTCCCCCCTCACGTCAATACGTCATCGACCCTGTCCTGTCCCACAATTAGCACACTGCCTTGCCTTCAAACCCCGGCCATCAAGAAAGAGAGAGTCTGGACCCTCCCACCGGAACGGTACAGTACATTACAGGACAGTATTATCATACATACTGTACCCAATCATTTCCGTTCGCTGTACCGTACTCTACCTTACCCTCCTTGCCGAGCCAGCTTGCCGCAGCAGCCGGATGGCCTCATTGCCAATCCTCTTGCACCATGTGAAACAGAACACCACTCGCCTCGCCCCAGTCACTACCCGAACCCGAACACGAACCAACAAACTAGCCTGTCATGCAGGTCAACTTTCTTTTGGCAGGTTTGATCCTCATCTTTGGGAATCATGTGCATCCCATATCCAAGTCCCCTTCCCCAACCAAATGAGACACTCCCAGACAAACCCTGCGGCGATATACTCCCGTTTCGGTAGTATCTTCTAAAAGTAGCGATTTCATATTCATGCTTTTGACACCTTGAGAATAAAGTAACTACGTACAGTACACTGCAAGGTACAGTGGCCAGCCAAAACAACCCAAACTTTGCCAGCAAGCCGTAAAATTACCTCGGCAACGGCTGCGCACTGCCGTTCTTTGTTCCGACCCAAAATAGGGCTGCTCAGCGCTCAAGCTCCTCCTCTTCATAGTCGCGCAGAATCTGAAAGTAACCGGACAAGTCACACGTCAGCTACCAGCCCATCTGCATCGCTCTCGGTGCGAAATGCTTCCGACTCACCTCAGCATCCTCGTCGGTTGACACGTTGCGGTAACCGCCGTACGATCCACGCGATCGTCGCAGTCGGTTCCGGATGAATGGCAGATTCTCGGCCACTTCCATCACTCTCGACCAGCCCAGACTGGCCAGGCCCAGCACAAAGCGTGGCACAGATGCCAGGTTCTGCGCAAACTCCGAGTCTGTATAGCGTCCCGAGTCTGGCAGACGGATGCTTCTGAACGTGCACAATCCAAAATCCATGTTAGTATCGCATAAATCAATCAATCATCGCTTGAGCTCCTCAGCCCCACAGGCTCTAGGCTGTCACTCACCCTCTTCCGGCACGGATCTGCTTTTGGTTCCACCACCACCCAACGAAGCCTGCCAGTGCAAACGGACAGGCAATCACGGTGGCCCACCAGAAGAAGCCGTGGCTCCTTGGGTTGTTGCTGCAGATGTGTCGAGTGCCGCGGTCCAGTCGGTTGCCCCCATCGCACGAAGAGTAGGGAATCTTGCGCATGTTGGTTCGCTCGTACCAATAACCGTCGTTGTCCGCCGCCCAGCACTGTCCCACCTCGTCCGTAGCCAGCGCCGTAGCGCCAGGATACAGCACGCACTTGTTCGTCTGCGGATCCCGGTAGTGGTTGAACTCGCACTCAAAGTCTGCCTCTGTGCAACTGCAGTTCTTCTGGATCAGGTGCGGCTGTACAATCTCCCGACCCACATAGCAGTCAGCACGGCGGCGGCGGCGGTAGTAGAAGGTCTGCCGTCCGAACAGGCACGACTCTTGTCGCTCTTCGCTCGGACTCCATAGCTCGAAGTCGTCCTGCTCGGGGTGTGCCGGATCCAGTTTGCACTTGCGCGTTTGCAGCGTGCTGAAATCGAGATACACCGCGGCCGTGCGGCCAGGCGAGTCGACAGGCGCACCCAGCAGGATAAACTTGCGGTGAGTGTCCTCTGGCACGGTCATGATGCTGGTCACTCGGACCTTGGTGCCAAACGAGTAGGTCTCCCATGTGATACCCTCGTTGAGCGTGTAGATCACCGTGTCGGTCGCCTCCTCGTCGTTGACCAGGATGATAATGGAGCCCTGGTCGCCAAACTCCCATCGGTGCGCATCCTTGTGGACCTCTTCCCAGGTGAATCCACCGTCGCGGGTGAGGAACGTGTCGCTGTCCCGGTACGGAGCCAGTTTGCGGCCGACATTGCCGACACCGAGCATCAGGCCCACCGCTGACGGGCTGCTGAAGGTCGCCTTGGGGTCATCTTTCTCGGTAAAGCCGTGAATATGAAGACTGCAGCCCACCTGGTTGCACTCGTAGGGGTTGCCGTGTACGTCACGCGCCGGCGGAGTGATGGCCTTCCATCGGCCGCCATCGTTATGCGTGATGCGAGTGACGAGGTCTTTCTGACCCGAGATGGCAGCGTCGTCTGGGTTGCCCACGGCGTTGATCAGCGCCACGCCATCGAGACCTAGCATCTTTTCAAAGTCGACAAAGCCCTTGCTGTTGCGATTGACGTACTCGAGCGACGAAGAGTAGTAAGTCCCGTTCGAGTTGCTCTTGAGCAGAGTGCCCCACTCGCTACCGGCACCGGTGTGGGTGGTAAAGTGGAGGAAGATCGAGTCAGTGACCGAGTCGAGCACCGTGTAGGCTCGCGTGTGCAGATCCATGCCGGGAGGGAAGTGCAGACGGGAAAAGTCGCGACCGTTGAGCGACACCTGGATCCGGAGCGAGATCTGTGGACTCGAGTCGTCGTACTCGGCTACAATCAGGTACTGCTCAAAGGTAGCGAATCCAACAACGTTCGGGAAGAGCACCGTCTTCTTGTCGTAGTAGTTGCTGCCAGAGATGAGTTGCAGGTTGTTGGACGGAGTGAAGGACCTTTGGTCTCCGCTCTTGTTCTTGTAGCTCTCGCAGAAGATGGTCCGTGGGTCCATCTTGAGCCTCTTGTCTCGGCCCCAAGAGCAGATACGGACGTACTTGTCAATCACATTAAAACGGCCACCATTGTTGGTGGTGTAGAACGCCTCTGCATGGCAGTCGCCGGATTCAGTCGACGTGACGCAGTTGCGGCTGCCAGTCCAAATGAGCCAGTCGCTCTTTTCTGGGTGGAAGTCCAGTACTGGGATGCCCAGCCCGTTCGCGGGGAGAGGAGCCGAGAACCAGTCCCAGGAGGCACCACTGTTGGTTGTGTAGTAGACACGCTGTCCGGCCGTGATCAGGTATGCGCGGCTCTTGTCGTAGCTGTGGAGTGCCATGGTCAGAATGCGGGTATCTGGGTTGTTCTCCGAGCCAGCAGGGAGCCTCAGATTCCAAGAACGCCCATCATCCAGCGACTGCCACACGACCCCGTCCGAAGTTTGAACGAGTACGCTGGATGACTCTGGGAAGTAGATCTGGTCAACCACCAATCCGTCAAACTGATGAACTTGATGAGCAACCTTGCCGGGCGCCGGCTGGCCCTGTTTGCACTGTTTCTCTACTGGATCATCGAGGCGGACGCCCTTGGAACGGTCGCAGCTGTTTCCGGGGACCTTGCGGTACCCCGAAGAGCCCATGTAGGTCTTCTTGGAGGTGCACTCGCCAGCCGGAATCTTTTCGAGGCCAGTGACCACGCACTTGCCCGATGAGTCACGGACGTAGCCAAAATCGCATTCGTAATCGGCCTCGGAACACGGACAAGGATCATCGTGGCCGACGGGGTCGTTGAACTTGTCGGCAACCACACAGTCCGCATCGGCCTTTCTGCGCTTATACCACTGACAGTGGCCCATGAGACATCCGGAACTTCCAGATCCCTGGGCATACCAACGCTCCATGTCCCTGTCGCCGCACTTGCGCTTAGAGAGTGTGGCAAAGTCGATAAAGATGCCAACGTGACGGTCCTTGTCGCCGGCGTCTTTTCGCGTCTGGGTGCCAACGAGGAAAAACTTGAGCGAAGTGCTGTCGGGGATAGTGGTCAGGAGCTTGGCCCGCATCTTGACGCCCAGATTCAACTTTTTCCAGTCCTTGCCGTGGTTGAACGAGTAGCTGATGTGATCCGTGGTGTCTTCGTCGTCAACGATGACGAGCACAGAGCCTTGGTCGCCAAACTCGTACTTGTGCGCATCGAAGGACACCATCTTCCACGTCTTTCCGGCGTCTGTGCTGAGGAACGTGTCGCATTCCTCGTATGGCAGCAGTCCACGACCGATTGAGCCAACGCCCATGACGAAGCCCGGGGCAGTTGAGGAGAAGACGCGGCCCTGGTTGTGGCGATTGGTGACCGAGTAGAGGTGAAGCGCACATCGGCCAGGGTCGTTTGGGTCGCAGTTGATGCGCTTGCCCGCTGCGTCGACGCTCGGAGGTTGGAGAGTGTGCCAGTTGCTGCCATCATCAAAGGTAATCATGGTGCGGATGGCACCATCCGACTCGTCCTTGATGTTGGCGAGTCCAATACCATCAATGTTCTGGAGATGCTCAAAGTCTACAATGCCGCGATTGCTGCGATGAGTGCCTTCAAGGCTCTTGACAAAGTGAACGCCCTCGCTATCGCTGGTGAACAGGACCCCGGTGCCCGAACTGGGCGAATCGAGCACGTCGACCATGAGCGAGTGAACCGTCGAGTCGACGACAGTGTAGGCATTTTCATGCAGCTCAGAGCCATGAGGGAACTTGGCGCGCTTCCATTCAACCCCGTCCGTGGTAACAAAGAGGGCCATCTCAGAGCTCGAGCCACTGGAGGAGCCCTGATCGTTCCTAAGTGCGGTGACGAGGTATTTGCGGGAGGGACCGAGGCCGACAAAGCTGCGCGCATTACGTCCGAGATCAAGCTCAACAAACTTTCGGCTCGCAAAGAAGTCATCGCTCTGGAAAAGGCGTGTGGCTGAGGCGCCGCTGACCGCAGCACGCTTGCCGAACAAGGAGGCAGTGGACGAGGTTGGGGCGTCCTCCCAGGCGATGCAAAAGATGCGCTTCATAGCCTCAGACTTGACCTCGATGCCGGGAGTGGCCTTTGCCCAGGAGCAGTGCATGACAAACTCGATGAGCGGCTTGAGGGCGGTAGCGAATGCATCAGTAGTGTAGTAGGCCTGATCGTGGCAGATGGACCCACCCCAAGGGGTCCACATGGAGCACTTTTTGCCGGTGAAGATGATGTGGTCCCAGTGCTTGGGGTCGGCATGGAACTCGAGGGGGGCTCCAGCGCGGACAGCAGGTGGCTCGGGCGTCTTGAACTGCTGCCAAGTCTTGCCTCGGTTGGTGGTGCGCCAGTGTGTGCGCTGGGCGGAGAGGATGTAGGCCTGCTTTACGTCGTGAGGATGAGGGACGAGCATGTAAGCGTCGCCCTTGGTAGGACCGTCGGCGAGCTTCCAGCTCTTACCTTCATCCTCGCTGAGATACACGTTGCCCTCCTGGGAGTCATGATACATGAGGACGGTGCTGTCGTCAAAGTATGCGACTTTTGCTGGGAGGTGGGCAAAGCGGCTGACAGTGACGCCTGGTTCGGCAGCATGTGTGACGGGGATCGCAGATAGTGTTAATGATAGATAGGCGAGGGATGCGAGCCAGAAGAGCAGCCCGATCGCCCTTCGAGGTCGCGCAGATGGGCGCTTTGACGCTGATGGCGGTGTCCGTGTTCTGTCGAGTAGCATGGCTGTGGTTGTGTGTGGGTGGTTGGACATCTGGGATTGGAGCGCCAGCTCAGAGCAGCAGAGCCTCGGAGTTGATACTGTAGCTGAATCCAGGCTTGTTTCGATTCTCTCTTGAGTTCATCCAGCAAGGAGAGGACAGGCCACAGACCAGAACAGACTAGACCAGACCAGCTGAGGTGATCGAGTCGATGCCGAATCCCGAATCCAGTAAGGTGGGCCCTTAGTAGCACAGGAGAGCAGAAAAGACGGCCAGTTGAACGGGATTGAACGAGTTGACACTGGCACTGATGATGGAGGAGTGGAAGAAAGTGAGGCAGCTCCGTAGTGCCAGCGCAGACTGCTCCGCCTGCGAGATGTGTTGGTTTATCTCATTCACTCACTGAGCAGCTGTGCCGCTGCGCACTCTGCAGACAGACAGACACGCGGCTCGAGCTGACGTGCCTGCCATGCCAGAAGCAACACTCCACACACATACGCGCAGAGTCACTCCCCTCCCGCGACGCCACGCTGTCGCTGCATTTGGATAGAGAACCGTGCATGCGAAGAAGCCCAAGCCGCAGAGCAGCGCACTCTACTCCACAACGTCACACTCGTCCAAGTCACATTCTCACGAGGTTCACACAGCGGAAGAAAGAGACAGAGAGAATTTAGGTCGAGAACGCAACCTGGATTATTTATGTATAGACAGAGTGAGACGCTTGGCAAAATCTAAATGGTAACCGGATCGACTCCCGTCAGCAGTCACAACGCTGACCGCCCGAGAACATGCAGTGGCGAGTCCCGCCCTTTTTCTAAAGACCGAAACATTGTTGGAGAGTGAGTGAGCCATGAGTATGAAGAGCCAATACAAATACACAGGGATGACCGCAGAGCACAGAGCTCCTGACCCTCCCCGAATAGTTGAAGCACAACAATAATGTGATGAGGGGGAATGAGAATGCCGGGGCCCATGCTGGTGATAGCAGCAGAGGCTATGTTGTTGATAGCAATAATGATAAGTAGTAATTATGTCAGTCGTGGTGAGAGCGAGTATCGGTGAATGTCCAAGATGAATTGATCCCGATCATGCAAGCCGTTCTGAGTGGCTCGGGGCTTGACGACGACCATCTAGACGCCGCGATGGACCGCAATCATCTGTTCATCAAAGCCGGCTGGGTGCGAAAGCACCGCAGCCGGTGCGTGATGGCCAAACTGCACAGCGACCGGCTGCATCATTATCGCGTTTGCCGGTAGTGCTTGCTTGACCGAGCCATACCCAGCTTCTGCTGTGGAGCCAGCCACTAGCATGCTGGTGTCGAGAGCACCGGAATGAACAAGGCTGGCCAGCGACGCATCACTGTCCGAGGAGGAGAAGGTGGATGCAGATGAGCTAGCCGGCATCGTTCCTTCCGTGTTGATCGTCAGATTGCCGTTGGGATAGGCAGTGTTGCTGGTCAGTGTCGTGTTGTCTGGAGTGGCCGTGGTCGACATTCCATCCACTGGCGTTCCTCCGACGCTTGTGCTCACTCCCGTATGCGCCCCGTTCGAACTCGGTGCCGGTCCACTCTCGCCTGCCATCATGGGCGTCGATGAGGAGGCCACTGACCCTTGCATCGACGGCGTGGGTGACACAGAGGCTGGGCCCAGACCACTTGTCCCGAACGACGCTCCGGGTGGCGCCAGGTGGCCGGCGGCAAAGTCGCCGCTCGCAGTGTACGGACGCGCAATCTTGACAGCCGTCGGCGACGCGCTACTAGTAGGTCGAACAGCAGGTGAGCCAGCGTAATGTGCGTACGTCATAGATCCAAGGCTGTGATGGGGCCGATGGTGACCAGTCGACGCCGGGCGGGCGACCAGATGTCCTTCGTTTATGCCGTCGTCCGAAGGCATGGCGAGGTTAAAGCCACGCGCAACGGCTCCCTTGGCAGCGTACGCCGCGGCGGCGGTGGCTGCTTGGATCGCTTGTTCCTGACCCTGTTGCTGACGCGCGGCATGAGCAGCAAAGTTGGGCATGGGAGAAATGCTTTGAGGTTGGGGCACCAGGAACTGGTGTTGACCCATAACAGCATTAGCTGTCACGGGGCGCTGCATTGCAGCTGAACCACCATTGCCGCCGCCAGGTCCGCTTGGGGCCGGGCCCATGGCATTGGCAAAGCTGCTTCGACGCGCGGACCCAAACCCACCAACGGCACCGCTGCTTCCAGGCGTGACCGCCCCGGGAGTCGCGGGCGAGATGACGATCGGGAGCCCTGCGGGATGACCCTCACCCATAGCGCCAAAGGCAGGGATTGGCTGTGGCATGGAAAGATTGGTCACATCCTGAGGGAAGCTTCCGGATCTCGAAATCGTCTGCATTCCGGTCATCATGAGTTCGGAGCTTGATCCAGGCATACTGGGAACCCCTGCAATCGAGTGAGCTCGAGGCATGGCCAGACCTGAACCGGGTGGAGGGAATGCGCTAGGTGGCCCCACAAGCGGGCCAGGCTGACCGGGTGGGAAGATGGAGAAAGGCATGCCAGGGACGGCAGCGGCAGCCAAGTCAGCATTCTCCTTACCGTGGTTGCGTTGTCGCAATGCAGCTTGGATTGTTTGCTTGTTGGCCGCCGACTGGGCTGCCAACTCGACTGAGTCTGCGGCGGGGTCAGGCTTCAGGGAGAGATGTCCGTTGAGACCTAGTCCTGCTGCAGTCTTTGCGTGCTTGGAATCTTTCGAGGCAGCGAATGCGTCGTTGGCTTTCCTCTTTCCGTTTGAGGTGCCATCGCCGCCGCCAGAAGCGCCGTTGTGGCCACCACCGTTGGATCCTGCGCCGGAAGCACCTCCTCCGTTGCTTGAATCCGCGCCAGCGCCAGGGCCGTCCCCAGAGGGCCCGTCGTCTCCGTCTTCGTCATCAGAATCCTTGTCTAGGCCAATGTAGTGCTGAGGACCTTTGCGTTCGGCAACTCCCTCGTACTGTGCGATGAAAGGCATAAAGGTGTCAGTTGGGTATTTGCGTTTCGAGAGAACAGAAAAAGTCGATGCCATCAAAGCGGCCAGGTGGCAAAGGAGCAAGGAAGGAGACAGATGGACGAGTAACTCACCTCGGTGTACCGCAGTAGGACCTGGTCAATGTCGCCAGAGCAGAACTCAGCAAGCTTGCCATTGTGGCCAAAGACAATGACAGCGACGTCAGAGTCGGTCAGTACGGCGAGCTCGTGCGCCTTTTTGAAGAGACCAGCTTTGCGCTTGAGGTAGGTGACAGATCGGTTGCGATCCTCCTTAATGGGTTGGATCTTGATCTTCTTCCTGCCCATGATGGATTATGGAGCCACGAGGCTATTCGACGACAAGCAGGGGGTGAGAGTGAAATAGAGAGAGGGCTAGAGAGCAACAAGCCGGACAACAGCGGACAAGGTGTGTCAACGCTTGAGCTTGAGGCTAAATCTGTGCCGTATCGGGACAGACAGTGACCCTGGCTTTGTATCAGAGTCAACGAATGGCTGGATCCGAGGGATCGGCTCAAGCCAGTCGGGGTCGAGACTCTAGGATCCTTTCGGTCAGTTCCGAAGTGGTTGCAGCAACTCGTAGCTCTGTAGGATTAACTCGAGATACAAGTGCCTTTCAACGCAGGTTCCGAGGCGGAGAGAGTTGAAGGAGACGTTTATCCTCTCTGGCTTCTTTCCATATGCTTGCGGATTGGGTTGCCAAGAGTGTCGGGATGGATCCAGCACGCCCTGAAGAGAGGCGAATTGTAAAGCTGACAGTAGCAAATCAAGCTCCAAAAGGTGACAACTTGACAAGAGAGAATGCGCAGCTTGGTCGGTCGGTATGAGACACCTGCGCAAAGGGGTGAACTGGCGATGACAGGCCAAGGTTGTCTGTACCGGTGTTGAAGTGCCAGAATGTAAAGGACGGAACTTGTCTGGAGAAGGCAGGGAAGCGCGGGTTGGGCGCAGCAACGAGAAAGCGGGGCGTCCCAGTCGGATGTGCGGGTCCCAGGGTGTTCTGACACGACAAGGGGGAATGGATACGAGTGTGGTTTGGTTTAGTATGGTTTCGTCGTGGTGTAAGGGAAAGGTGGGAGGAAGTTGGTGGGGATAGGGTTGTGGGATAGGGAAGAGTCAAGGGGATACAGGATCACGGCGAAACGTGAATATTGGACTGTGACTTGTGCTTTGCAGAAAAGACCGCACAGCCGGGGTTGGGTTGGGTTGGGATGCCTTCAGTTGAGAGGAGGGTGCGAGGGCGAAGGGAACGAAGTGGGAGGGGGGCGGGCACAGGGGAGAGAGAGAGGCAAACTGGACAGACAGAACGCGGCGCAGCGGACGCCGGATGGTCACCGTGGGCAGGGGCGAACGAGCGGTGGGGCGCGAGTGAGGCGCAGAGGGCAAAAACGCGAGCCGGTCGAAAGGCGCGTCGGCTTGGTTGGGGCTACACACGATGACGCTTGCCTGGCAGCCCTGAACGTGTCTCTCGGCCTTTGAGCCTTCTCGTTTGTATCCTTTTTTTTCTTTTCTTCTCCTTGGTCTAGCCCGCGATGGGTGAGAAACCAGATGCTGTCATCCACAGTTCTGGTACAGCCCAAATGCAAAAGTTTACGATTCGAGCGGCACTATAACGGGTGAATAAGAGGAGTTCGTTAAGAGCAAACAGCGAAGCAAACAGAAATTTGGAGGGGCGCTCGGGAGGGGCTCGAGCTCATTTGGTTTGAATCAGACTGGTTTGGCGGGCCCGGACTGGCAAGGAGGCATACCTTACCCGCAGTCTCCAGTCGCAGACGCAGCGAGCGAGCGAGCGAGCGAGCGAGCATGCAAGCAAGCAAGGTTTTGACGGCTCTGGGGATGGGAGGCGTGCCTGAACCGGACGGAGGTTTTAGCCCAGCGGCGTGAATTTCGAAGCTCGCCCATGCATGATGTCACCTTGCTTTGCAGCACCGACCGGCAACGAGCTCTGACCCTACGCGTTTTTTGCCGCAGCCTCTTTGTACGGTAATCAAAGCCCATCCAGCCTGCCTGCTAGCCAGCAAGCTTGCGTTTCATTTTGTCCGGCCATGCCACGACCTGGCCAGCGCCTGGCTTCAGCCCATACGCAACGCCACGTAGCAGAGCGGGCCTGCCTTGTGGCATCCATCCGCACCGAGTTTCACCCTCTGTCGTGCGACTGAAACATTCAAATCATTGGCGGTGCTCAGGTTTTGGCAGGTCAGACAACAACACGCCAGAAGTACAACGCTTTTACTGTATCCCCAAACAGCGAGCAAAGAGAACAAACAAAAAAAAAGATTAAAAAAAAACCTAGCATCATACAATACTGTACTGTAAGTGGGAGACTATTGGTAAGATCGGGCAAGGTCAACCAGGGTCGGAAAGGCCACGACAAGAGAAATGAGAGGAGGATGAAATCTTCACGATGACAAGTTCCCTCCCGCGTGACCTGAAGGTGAGATTTGCGGGGGCCCTTCCGGCTGCTTGACACTTCGAAGTCACACATCACAGCAGATGGCATAGCGGAGGTGCACGACCACGCGAGCTTGTCATCCACTCACTCAGACAGGTCAGCCTCTGCCTGCCCCAGCTGGCATTTGAGAAGCGGATGGTTGAATTGCCTGGCAACGAGTGTGGCCTGTGTGTGATCGATCTGCGCCTGTCCCCCTTTTTTTCGGTGACTTCTGCTTGGTGCAAAATCGAGGTCGAGCGAGGGCACCCTTTTCTGACAGGCACACAGCCCCGGGCTTGATGGCCGGCACGGCCTGCACGCTAGCTGCGTGTCGCTGCTCGTTTCAAAAAATTTCGACCGTGACCGCATGGCAGGCAGGCACTGAGCAAGGCCAGCTGAGAGACTGGCGCGAGAGAGCGCGACTTGGTGACAGTGTGATTTCAACGTGTGAGGCCGACTCAAAGATCAATCAAGAAGCATGTCAAGCCACGTCGTGACTAGTCAGCGACATTTCAACGCAAACCTTGCCTACAATCCGCGTTTTATCGGAGGGTGGCAAGACAACTAGACAACCAAGCAAGCAACTGCTGTAGCTGGGATGGTGACTGAGCTAGAGGGAGAGAAATGATCGGACCGTCGACAACAGAACAGTCCCTGATGGAGAGATAGGGCTGCACGTCTGCACACAAAGGAAAGGGTGAGCAGACCGGGTGTGTTGGTTTGAGCGCATCTGTGGCCCGAATTTGCATGCACGCCAAATAGGATTGCGCGCACCGACTTGCATGCCCCTCTTGCTGGCTTAGGCTTGGCTCTCGCGATGGAGCCCAACAGCCCACCTGCTGCTTCTGACAACTTCCTTGCTTCCATCATCATCACCACCATTACCGACAGCCCATCCCCATCACACCACCAACATCGCCCCGGACTCTGTCTCGACAGCGCACAGACAGGCTCTTGCTGCGACTGGCACCAGAAGAACCCACCACCTTCCGTAGAACACAAATCAGCGTACAAAGTGGAAGGCCGGTCTTTCCCTGTTCACGCTCATCCTTTCTTCCATCCGTCTCGACTTTGCATGGCTCCCTGATAGAGTAAACACATCCGCAATGACTTCGCTTCCGTACCGTGGCAGCGATGGCGACCCATCCGAAATTCCACTAGACAGCCTCCAGACGCCACGCGGCTACACCATGGAGCGCCAACCCAGCTCGACTTCATCTGTTGGCGGGCCGCCTCCGCCGCACCACGTGCATCATCACAGTCTTGGAGACCCAAACTTTATCCAAGGCTTTGATCCGGGCAATCAGGGTCCCCCGCAGGGCAACTCGGACGAGTACCCGCCCCAAAGCAGCGGCAGTGGCTCCTCCCGCCAGGGCTGGGGTCAGTACGACACCCTAGTCGATCGCAATCGTGATGAAAAGGCAGCCATCCAATTCCAGGATGACGCTAAGAACGACTTTGAACCCCCGCAGGCACCCTTCGTCTCGCAAAGCCGTATGCACAGCCGTGCTGGCTCCATCGCGAGTAGTGCCGATGACACGGATGACTTTGATTGGGACACATCTAGTGATGAGGATGAAAACGAAAAGGATGCGAACGGTAAACAAATTCGTGCCAGGAGAGGCCGAAAGGTTTACCTGTCATGTATGCGTCTCGCTCGTCCCATCCGTATCTTCCTCTTCGGTGTTATCGGTACCGCCATCTGCCTGATTCCTTTCATCGTCATGCTCTCCGCGTACAAGGGCAACCCGGCCCGCCCACAGGTTCAGGTCTGGAGTATCTGGATTGCTATCATCTGGGCCGCTGCATGCGGTACCTTCCTCATTGTCGACTGGATCCCCCAACTTGTCCTCAAGCTCGTCATTGCTGTATACGGAAAGGCACCTGTGGTGTTCATGACGTATATTGAAGCCATCCTTGCTACCAGATTTTACTTCAAGCTCGTCCTCTGCATTACCTGGGCCTGGATCAGTCTCAGCGGTGTGGTTGCAATCGAGTTTTCTGGCGGCTCTCGTCCCGCATACTTCAAGTGGGTCTTTTTGGTACTCAAGGCACTCTTCGCCACCTCTATTATCCTCCTGGTCGAGAAGATTATCCTCCAGTTTGTTGCCATCAACTTCCACAAGACGGCTGTCAAGGACCGCCTCGAGACCAACCAGAAGGCGCTCAAGGCACTCGAAAAGCTTCACGAGTCCAAGTACCTCCAGCAGCGAGCCAAGCGCTCCGCGTGGAACCCGATGCGCAGCCGTCCTACGACGCCCGGTGCTACGAATGCCTATTCTCACCACGCCAAGCCCTCCCGAGATGGTCTCGGCGGCTACTTCCCTCCGGCGGCACAGGCCGAGACCGGAAGCGGCAACGAGCACGGGGAGAAGCAGTCCAATGAAGAGCATCATCACAAGCATCCTTCGCTTCACCTTCACCGCCGACACAATGCAGACGGCACTCTGACCGAGCACGAGAAGCGCAAGTCTGAGCGCCGCGCCAACTTTGCCTCGCAGATCTCGGATGCGATTGCCACTGCCACGCTCAAGAACAGCAAGCTGTACAAGGGTACTGGATATGGCTCAGCTCGCCAGGCCCGCAAGCTTGCTAAGCTGCTCTTCACCAACCTTTCCAGCCAAAGATCGACGCTGGTTGCCGAGGACTTTATCCCTTACTTCAAGAGTGAGGAAGAGGCTCGCGAGGCATTCTCCTTCTTCGACGCCGACAAGAATGGCGACATCACCAAGGCAGAGATGCTCGATGCCGTCCAGCGTATTTACAGCGAACGCAAGTCACTGAGCACCAGTCTCAAGGACATGAGCAGTGCTATCTCCAAGCTGGACAAGGTTCTCATGTTCATTGGCCTTATCATTGTTATTTTCATTTGGTTGCTCATCTTTAACGGCGACTCGACGGTTGCCAACATTGTGCCGCTGTCCACATTCGTCGTCGGTTTCTCGTTCATCTTTGGTAACTCGGCCAAGAACATTTTCGAGAGTATGATCTTCATCTTTGCCACGCATCCGTACGACGTGGGTGATCTGGTGTGCATCGACGACGAGTGGATGTACGTCAAGGAGTTTGGTCTTCTCTCGACCACCTTCCGAACCGTTTTCAACCAGGAGTCGGTCGCGCCCAACGCGCTGCTTGCCACGTCCAAGTACATCTACAACTCGCGCCGCTCTGGTGCGCAGTGGGAGGTCACCTTCCTCCAGGTCAGCTTTGACACCTCGCTCGAGACGCTGGAGAACCTGAGGACCAAGCTGCGCGCCTGGACCAAGGAGAACGACCGTGAGTTTGGCGGACCGCTGGACCTCAACTTTAACACGATCTCGCAGCAGAATGCAATCGAGCTCGTCATTGCATTCGAGCACAAGGGCAACTGGCAGGACTGGGGAGCTCGTTGGGCACGCAGGACCAAGCTCATGCGCCACGTAAAGACGACGTGCGAGGAACTGGGCATCAAGTACGAGCTTCCACCCCAGCCTATTTCGTTCCAGCCTCGAAGCGGACCTGCTCCGTTCAACCTTTCTCGTCGTGGCGGCCCCGCTGCATCCCGTCTCTCGGGGCCTGCCGTCTAAGTTCATTGCTTGCATCGTTTTTCACGCCCCCGCCCCCGCCGCCGCAGAGCTGGTCTCTTTCTTTCTTTCTTTCTCACTGCATCCTTTCCCACAATGCATCCGCAACCCCCTCGCCGCGCCTCCTGCACAGTCAATCAAAGCCAGCCAACCCTAGCATCTCTCATCTCATCTTTACTCAGCATCTGCACGTTTCTTCTTCCTCTTCCTTTTGGATCTCTTGCCCTGGAAATACTGGTCTTGCAACGTCTGTTCTTTGTGGCCCCTTTTTTGAAATCCAAACCCTTGTTCTTTGTCTGGTCGTTTCGCCAACGTTATCATTTCGGTTTCTTTATACAGGATGGTATGTTAAGAAGGGAGGGGAGGGAAGGCTTTCGACGAGGGTGACCATTTTTGTGCAACAGAGACGGGAGGGAGGGGGTGTTACTCTTCGAGAGGCTCCTCTTCGGGGGCGTAACCCTCCTCCTCGACGTACTCCTGCTCGTAGAGCTCCTCTTCGTCGCCCTCGACACCAGCCGTCTCGTACTGCTGGTACTCGGCAATCAGGTCCATGAGGTTGGACTCTGCCTCGGTAAACTCCATCTCGTCCATGCCCTCCTGCGTGTACCAGTGCAAGAAAGCCTTGCGCCTAAACATGAGGGAGAACTGATCATGCGTCCTCTTGAACAGCTCCTGAATCGAGGTCGTGTTGCCAATAAACGTGGCCGACATCTTGAGGTTCGGAGGCGCAATGTTACACAGGGAGGTAAGTACGTTGTTCGGAATCCACTCGATAAAGCCCGAGCCGTTCTTCTCCTTGAGGTTGACCATCTCGTTTTCCACGTCTCGGCCGTTCACCTCGCCTCGAAAGATAGCGGCAACAGTAAGGTACTTGCCAAGACGAGGGTCAATGGCGGCCATAATGTTCTTGGGGTCAAAGCCTTGCGCGATGAGCTCATTCGTCTTGATCGACTGGTAGGCCTTGCTGTTGGGCGCAACGAGAGGGGCAAAGCCGACAGTGAAGAAGTGGAGACGAGGGAAGGGGACGAGGTTGACACCCATCTTCCTCAGGTCCGAGTTGAGTTGACCGGGGAACTGTAAGGGCATGTAGAAAAAGGCATCGTTAAGTTTCGTTCTCTCTCAGAGCGCGCGCGCCGGTGGGGAAAGAAAAACATACCCTGAGGGTGGTGGAGCATCCGCTCATTGCGTAGCTGATAATGTTGTTCAGGTCGCTGTACTTGGGCTCCTTGGTACGAAGAGTTCGCTGGCAGATGTCGTAAAGGGCCTCGTTGTCAAGACAGAAAGTCATGTCCGAGTTCTCAACAAGCTGGTGGAAGGAGAGGGTGGCG
Source organism: Fereydounia khargensis (assembly GCA_026413255.1). Classification (NCBI taxonomy): domain Eukaryota; kingdom Fungi; phylum Basidiomycota; class Ustilaginomycetes; order Urocystidales; family Fereydouniaceae; genus Fereydounia; species Fereydounia khargensis. The sequence goes on along the minus strand of JAOCZO010000010.1, from coordinate 247,945 downwards.
TTGTATGGCTCGACAACGGTGTCCGAGACCTTGGGGGAAGGGAGGACGGACCAGGTGGCGAGCATACGGTCGGGGAACTCTTCGCGGAGCTTGGTGAGGAGGTTGGTGCCGAGACCGGAACCGGTACCACCACCGAGGGAGTGGACAAGCTGGAAGCCCTGGAGCATGTCAGCACGCTCGGCCTCCTTTCTGGCGACGTCGAGGACAGAGTCGAGAAGCTCGGCACCCTCGGTGTAGTAGCCCTTGGAGAAGTTGTTACCGGCACCAGACTCGCCGTGGATGTAGTTGTCGGGACGGAAGAGCTTGCCGAGGGGGCCAGAGCGCATGGTGTCCATCGTTCCAGGCTCGAGGTCGACCTGGATCGATCTGTGTTCGGAGAGGAAGCGATGATGCGGTCAGGCGGCGAAGGCGAAGGAGATGCAGATGGAGCGAAGTGCTTGCTTACCGAGGAACAAACTTGCCCTCCGTGCCTGAGGGCTCGAAGAAAACGCCAACCTTGCTCAGCTGAGAAGCCTCGTCGTTGCCGACATATTGCTGTACAGCGAGGCGGCATTTGGCGTTTGGTCAGCGAGGCGGCGACTGTGGATGGGGGGGGGGTAGGGGAAGGAATGACATACACCATCGCCGTTGAGGCCGTGCTCGTTGAGTAGCACCTGCCAGAAGGAGGAGCTGATCTGGTTACCGGCCTGACCGACGGCAAAACTAGGGAAGGGAAGAAGGAGGGTCAGTGGCCAGTTCTTGCAGCAGAGCTGGGCAGAGGAGGAAAAAGACATACGTGACAAGCTCGCGCATGTTGGGTGGAGCAAGTTTCGAGAGGGAGGATGGAAAGCAAAGCGGGTGCTATAAACGGCCGACGACGGGAATGGTGGCCGGGGCGATGTGGGGTGAGGTCCGTGGGTATATCGTGGTGAGAACGACGAGATGGTGACGGAGGTGTGTTGGGAAGGTATGCGAAACTGTCGACGCCTTCTTTTTCGTCTGCCTTGTGCGGTGCCGTGCAGATGTGTGATGCGTGTGTGTTGCGTGTGTGTTGCGTGTCTGTGTTGTTTGCCTCTCTCTGTCTGGCTGGCTCGCGGCGGGGCGGGGCGGGGCGGGGCGGGGCAGGGCGAGGCGAAGCCAGGCCAGGCGTGTGTGTTGGGCGGCGGCGTGACAGGACCAAGACTGACTGAGCCCTGATTCTTCACCCACTCGTCCACAAGATTCAAAAATGACAGAGCACATAGTATGTAGCAGTAGGTAAGTTACTCACACACTCCCTCTCCCTCAGTCACACGTTTGAAAGCCCTCTCTCACCTTAATTTGGACCCGATTACCCGCCATTTTTCCTTCCGCTTCCTGTCCTGATACAGTCAAATGTTTTGCTGCACAAGACACTCTCACAGCTTGAATGTGTTACTTTCCAGCCAGTCCGGAAGCCGAATGCCACAAGTTATTGTCGTAAACAATGAATGCCTCTCCATCCGAATGGGATGCTCGAGTCGAGTCGAGGAAAGAGAGCAAGATAGAGGTGTTTGTTGATCGACGCGTCTGTTGTTGGTCTCTCCTTCCTTCTTGACCCGTGCGCGCGCACCGACCCTCCGCCACCAGCAGGATGGGGCCTGCTCTGCGTGCATTCATTCGGTCACTATTCCACTTGCCCGGCACTCACCGCACTGGACCATACGTTTGAGTAGACTGCATAGCCACACTCAATTTAGCTTTGGCTTTTGCTTACGACGTGCCGTTGAGCTACAGCAGCTCTTGTTCGTCTTGATGCTCTCTGCCCGCCTTTCCCGGTTGCCAGCGAGCGCGTCTGGTTCAGATGCGTTGATTGTTTCGGGGCCGAGACACGAGGCCACGCTACTGATCGACGCGCCACACACTCATCCGGATCCGAGACAGAACTCGTGTCCGAAATCCAGCTCGACTTTTGTGGCCCCGAATTGGAGAATTGGATGCAGAGGCGGGCAACTTTCTTCTACAGTAGCTTGCAGCAGCAGCAGCAGCAGCAGCAGCCTTCAGGGCATTACGGTACTGCGACTAGATTTGACCGGCTGCATCCGATGCATTTTACTCATTAGCTCGACAGAGACAACGGGGACCCGCGCCAGCCCCCATGCCAGGACAGCTACGGCAGTCTGCCTCTCGATGCAGCTTGCTTGTAGCCGTGGGGGAAAAGGGAGCTAGCATTCCAAAAATGGGACCTGTCCACTCCCAGTGACAATGAAAGCCTACTGCAGCGCGTATCGGAAGGAGAACCATTCCAGTCGGGTGGAAAGGGGAACATGACGCACGCCTAGACTCGTGTCCCCACATTCTAACAGGGCCCTGCCGAGCTGATCTGGCAGAACGAGGAGCCTGGTGTTGCAGAGAACAGGTCTCAGTCCGACCATTTCTCGATCTCGAGGGAAAAGGAGAGAGGGGCGAGGCGGAGTGTCAATTTGGGCCATAGAATCACCGTCGTCGAATCAATGGCAAACAGAGCTGCAGAATGGAAGCCCGTCCGTCGACCACCAAACTACTATATAGCAATGTACGTCGCCCAGGACACATTCTTGCGTCTTTCAACCCGTGAGCAAGTCAAAGAGTTCGAGTGATAAGGAAGGAGAGATATAGCAAGCGCCCGACTGTGACTGAAAAGGGCAGGAGCCGAGTGACTAAGCTCCCCAGCGGGTACCGAGCCGAACGCACATCTGCCATGCGTCCCGAGAAATCAGACCTCATCACGAAGGGTGGGAAAAGGATAGGGAAAGGGAAAGGGTTGTCCGTGCGACCGTCCCTGTTTCCGGTCAGCCACGCCAACCTCGGAGAAGAATTAAGGTGCGAGCGGGCTAGCACAATACAGTCACACCCAACCCTCCATCCATGGAGAAGGGGTCTGCTTGTTGCCTGTATTGGGGTACCTGTTCGGTGGGGTTTGGGATTTTGAAAGCAGGTCTGATGACGGCGAATTCGTTATTCCCATATCTGCGCTGTATTGGGCCTCCATTTGGAGAGGGAGGGCTCGCAAGGGTTCGGTTTGAGGCAGACAACGGTTGTGCTAGACAGGGCAAGGCGTGGCATGGCAGAGAGGGGCGCGTGAGCTGTGCCGTGGAAAAAAATGGAAAAAAAAATAAAATACAGTAAACAGCAAGCAAATCTAAAACCAGCTCGTATTCAGAGAGGCGGCAAAAGTGCTGCACTGTAGCTGCTGCACTGTAATGAGAGTTGCATGGCAGGGCACGGAACGGGTGGGTTTCGCTTCTCGGCTCGCCTCATCCGCGCGCGCCCGTTGCTGCCGCCCGCCGCCTCGCCTCAACCCCCCCCCCTCTTCCCCTGTTGCCTCGCGCTGCTCTCTCATGCCCCCCTCCCCCCACGGGCAGCCACACGAATTCAGTCCAGTCCAGTCCAGTCCAGTCCAGACCAGGGCAGGGCAGGGCAGACCGATGAGAATAGCGAACGGGGCGTGCCCCTCCTCTCCTCGGAGAGGCAGAGAGAGAGACGCGCACTGCATCTGTGCCTGCCTGACCTGACCTGACCTGACCTGACCTGACCTGCCCTGCCGTGCCCTGCCGTGCCCGCGTTTCTGCTGGCTACACCGCACGCCGCCCGCCGTCAGCTCCCTGCCCGCCCCGCCTCACTCACTGCGTAACCACTGTACTCTGCGAACGGCGCAGCAGCGGACGCTCACTTACTCACATTGACACGCGCAGCCAACTAACTGCCAACCAGGCCAGTTCAGTTCATTGAGTCCGTTCAGTCAGTCAGCCTGGTGGGTCACTCATTCACTCACTCCAATCATCACTCCCGTCCCTTTCACTGCCCTTCTCGCCATCCTCAACCTGCGCATCACTCCTTCATCTCAACCCTTGATCGCTGCGCTACGCCAAGTCTTCCGCAACAAGGTTCTCTCGGTCCAAACTAACGCGCAGACATCCTTACCTCCGTGCCAGCCAGTTCTGCTAGCCCCGAGAACCCTCATCTCACTCGCCTTCCAGCTTCGGCGCACCTTGATCCCGCTGGATCTCCTTGCAACTACATCCGACTTTTCCTCTTCTTTGTCGCCCTTTTCCTCCATTCTCTGCGACGTCTCTTGATCGACAGGTGCTAGCCTTCCATCTGACTCCATCAGTACAACTTTGAGCAGCACTCTAATCTCCTCCTTCAGCTCTCCACGTCTTTCTTACATCCGTGTTCAGCATCTGTCTCCGTACCACAATCTTCCAGTCTGCCAACATAGCCACATGTCCGACCTGTGCCCTCGCTTTTGACCACACCAACCACCTTACCCGTCACCGCACGCGGCCGACATACTACAGCTATTCAGCCCTCCTTGCACTCGGTCTCGCCACGCGCAAGAGCCTGCCTGGAGCCTGATGAGCCCTAGTAGCCCTTCTGGGGCCGGCCCCTCCAGGGCGCCATCGGCCAGTACTAGCATCAGCAGTACACTTGGCCGTCGCCGTGCACGGAGACTCCGGCATTCAGTTGATCGCCAGCGCGCCACACCAGTCTTGAACCATCTTCCGGTCATCACCAGTATACAACCATCAACAATAGCAGCATCTCATCAATCCCTCTCGATAACCAACAAAACAAATCTATCTGGCCCCCATAAACCCGCCCGCCGTCCGCGACGCAAGGTGGCGGCGACTGGGGCTGCTATTCTCGTATCCTCCATCCTCATCTCCCATCCAGCGTTCCTCACCCGTGCCTCGGCTGCCCCATCAACGCCAGTCGGATACAATCCAATGGGTTTGAGTGACAAGGGCAAGCAGAGTCAACGCGGTGTCGGTTACATGGGATCTGACCAGCCTCGCATCCTCCCCATTCACCTTGACCGACTGGCGACATCCACATCCGATTACTCCCGGATTCAACAGCCACTTCTCGCGGATGTAGAGCATGCGCAAGATGAACCGCATTCTTCGGCTTGGCCAGAACGGTTAGAGTCAAGTCATCGCAACTCGTTAGTTCACGAATCCTCCCTTTCTATATCCGTGGGCGACCAACAGCACAGCCCCCAGTCACCTTCGTCTACCACGGACACCTTATCCCAGGTATCCATTGACGATGTGGACGACTTTTTGCCAGATGATGTCGTACCGAGTCCAGTAGCGACCGCCACACATTCAACACAACCTGACGAGTACAACTGGGCGCAGCATTCTTTCACCAGTCAAGCCGACATTCCAACTGGGTCCGAGAGGATTCGACCCTTGGTTCGACGAGACTTGATAGCCGCGGCATCCTCCATCCCGGCGAGCAAACTCACGCTGCCGTCATCCTATCCCTCATCCATCGCTTCTTCATGGTCTCGACCCGAGCGAAGTGTCTGGTTCCAACAGAAGGCCATCATCATCACCTCCATCTTCTTGGCCATCTTTATCGTTCTCTTCATCGGTGCCGCCGTCTTCCTCCGCGATCGCAAGTATGATGATGAGTACTGGGACGAGAGCGAAGAGGCCCAAGTCGAGCGCATGGTGAGTGAACGCGTGCAAGCAGGGCTTGCACCTGACGGCTCCAGCGGCGACAATGATCGCGACGGCGGCGATGCTTTTGCAGCCGAGAAGAGCAAGAAGAAGAGCAAACGGATGAGGTCCAAGATTTTCCGACTTGGCGGCAAGAAGCTGGATGAGAAGCAGCCGGAGACGGGCACCGCAAACAACAACGAGCGAGAGCCATCTACTGGCTCATCCAGCGCTGTTAGACGCAGTCGTCATCTTGTGTCACGGTGGGCTCGGGTGCCCGCCAGGCGCATGACCGGCAGCCGAGAGACTGTCGAAGTCAGCGGTGACGCGGTTTCAATCCGCTCTGGTGTCAGTGCCAGCAGGGCCTCGTTACGCGATCCGCGTGCCACTGAGCGAGTCGAAATCCTCTATGACGACCGCAGCAACGATGCAGATGCCAGTGCTCATGACAGCAGCGCCGGAAGCAGCGGTGCCTCGCCCATACGCGACGGTGCGATCACCTTGACACCATCAGCGGAAGGCGGCAGTCAAGAGTCTGGCGGCGAGAGCGGCGTCAGTGCAGGCAGTCGCTGGGCGCCTAACACTCCGCCACCGCCATTGCACGCTCCTCTCGCGGCGCCTGCTTCTGCAACCGAGCAGTCAGCCTCAGCGTCGAGTCAGGCGGGCAGCGACTCTGCCAGATCACCACGCGGGGCCAGCAGGACGCTGGATCAGTCTGACTTTCACGCCGCTGATGCCGCTGAGAACGCTACCGATGCCGGCCACCTGCCTCCTGCGTACATCTCATCCAACCACGGCGGCCGCTCTGTCCAGCCCGGCCAAGCGGACAACACGCGCCGCCCCATGGCAGACAGCCAGGCGGACGTCAAGCGTAGTTTGCCGCCGCCGGAGGAGCTGGATCGAGACTTGCCCGACGAGGTACTTTGCGCCGCGATGGCCATGGCCGAGGAAGAGGATGCTGCGCCGCCACGGTCTCAGGCTCTGAGCGCCGCTTCTGCGCACGTCGCGACAGACGACAAGACTGCGCTTGATGCGCTGTATGCATCCGCCAGTGCGCCTGCACGCTCGCCCAACGACGACGCGGCTCCCACCTATGCAGCGGACTCGAGCTCGGCACCTGCACCTAATGGTCCCTCGGCTCCCGCGCTTGACGTGGACCAGGACGGATTCGAGATGCCAGAGGACGCTGCTGCTGAGGCTGGACCGTCATCCAGTCGTCCGAACGCTGCAGAGGACGGCAAGGGTAAAGGCAAAGATGGGCTGCCGGCTCCGCCACAGGCGATCGAGCCCGCCTTTTCGCGCTTCGACCAGCCGTACCGCTCCGAGGGGCCACCGGGTCCCGCGTCGCCGCCGGCCTCTGTGCCCAGCGGCCGCCGCTCGCCGTCTGCCAAGGAGCGCGAGGCACTCGCTGAGCTCGTATCGTCCTCGCCCGCTGACTTTGCAAGCTCAACCTCCCCCTCGGTCCCCAGTGCACCGGCGTTCGAGAGCCTCCCCGTATACGTCCGCAGCCAACCAGCCGACGCCCCAACGTCTTCCTCCTCCTCATCTGCACCCAGCGCCCCCCAATCCCACCCCGACGCCGACAGCAGCGCCCCGTCTGCACCTCCGCTCTGAGTTTCCCCCCTTTGCACTTTCTGTTCTCCCGCATTTTCGCTTCCCAACCTTGTACTCTACAGTTTCTTCCTCGTGCCGCACTGCAAGTCAGTCAGTTGCCCCCCCTACAGTCTGTGGCTTGATTAATGGTATTACAATGTGTCGTGCCGTGTCTGTCTGTACAGCAGCCCGCTACACTTCGCCTTCCTCGACCTCGCTATCGTCGTCCCGTTTCACTCTCTGTCCATCCACCAGTCGAGTCAGTCACAACCACGCACAAAACCCAGGGCTGGGACAATACGTACCTTGACATCACCAGCACCGTCGTGCGGTTGCAGCGGCGGGTCTTTGCGTTTCTTTTCCAGCTGCCGCTTGACATACTTGTCCCATGCGACCCGACGGGCATCCGCATCAGCCTCCTGGATATCCTGGAACTCGGGCAGCCCCTGTATCCGGGGCAGAATGGCTTCGTACGACGCCGAGATGTCAAGCGGCGGGTCTAGCTTCTTGAACGCGTACCGCAGGTCATCGATCTGGTGTCGCAGCCGCCGCTCGTGGCGTCGTCTGTCCTCCGACGCTTTGGCGGTCACTTGCCCTCGCAGCTACAGCAGCAGCAGTCAGTCAGTCAGTCAGTCAGTCAGTCAGTCAGTCAGTCAGTTGGATCCTGAATGACAAGAACGGGGAGGGGGACGTACCTGTGTGTAAATGATCTGCAGATCGGACCGCGACAATTCCGGCCCCGACGCCGGCGCGAGCGAGGCGATAAAGTCGTCGAACGTCATCTGCGCCGTCAGCGGCGCCGACATGCGCGCGAGGACACTCTGTCGCGTCTGCTCGAGCGCCCGGTCCAGCTGGTCGAGGAGGTCGTAGAACAGGTCCAGAGGCGTAGACCCCGGCTGTCCCACGAGGCGGAGGAACCTATCGTCGTCCCGGACCTGCTCAAACACCTGCGCCCACGTCGAGGCCGCCGTGATGTCCCCACGGTCCCGCATCTCAGCTAACAGCGCACGGAACGCATCGCGGTTCTTGCGTTCCGCGCGGCGCGTCGCGGCGTCCCGGCGCGCCGCAGCGTCCGCAGCCTCCTTCTCCACGGACCGCATGTGCTCCTCGAACACGGCCAGCATGTCAGACACGTCCAGCTGGCGCAGGTGAGGGTCCGACTCGTACTCCTCCGACTCGATCACGGTGCGCTGGGCATCTCGCCAGCGCGTAAACACATCCGTCTCAAACGTCTTGAGCAGGGAGCGGAGCATCTCCGTGTTGCGCTGGCGCAGGTCGCGCTCACGCTTTTGCTCGTCGTCACGAACGGCGCGCATTGCGGCATCAAACACGGCCCGCGCCTCGTCCTCGTCCTGGAACTGGCGCCAGACGTCCGGGTGCGCAGAGACAAGCACCTTGCGCGCAGCAGCAAAGGACGAGTAGGGCTTGATGCGCGAGTCGCTGTCGATGACTGCGTGCAAGGTAGGCTGGAGCCTGTCGAGGCGCTCTGCTCGCTCCTGCTGGCGCTGGGAGCGGAGCCGGTCAATGTACTTGTTGAACGCGGCCTTGCGCTCGGCAATGGTCTTGAGCGCCTTGTACAGTGGCTCGGTGATAATGGCGCGCATGGTGACCTCCCATGTCCAGTCAACGTCGACCTTCTTCTCCTCCAGGAGCGAGATGAACGCCGCCTCTGCGGCCTCCTTGTCTCCGCGAAAATTGAGCTCTGGCATGGGCGACGAGACGGAGGCAGCAGCAGCGGCAGCGGCAGCCGTGGTGGACGGCGGAGGACGCGGTGGGAGGCTGCTGGATGCGATGGGCGTAGAGGCCCCGCCAATAGGCGAGGCTGCACTCGCGACCGGAGTGGGGAGCGGACTCTGGCGTGCCAGTGGGGAGGCAAGGGCAGGCGAGGGCGTAGTCTCGGGGTACTTTTCAAAGAGCTCCTTGAGCTCCGGGGGGATGGTCCATGTTGACTGCTTGGTCTCCGAGTGGACGTAGTAGGAGCGGTCGCCAGACTTGTACTCTTTCCAGGGCGTAGCGTCGAGTGCCCTCTCGCGCGGCGTCTTGAGCTCGACAGGCTTTTCCCAGACACTGCGCTTGTCGACCGTGTTGTACCAGTAGGGCCGTCCCTGTGGATTGCGGTACTCGACCCACGGCGATGCGCCTGCTGATGCCGACATGATGGTGGTGGTGGTGACGCTTGGCGACGTGGCTGAGCTGAGCTGAGCTGAGTCGAGCTGCGCAGTCAAGGCGTGATGTGATGGATCCAGAGTAAGTTAAGCTTGACTCGCTTGACTCGCTTGACTCGCTTGACTCGCTTGACTCGCTTGACTCGCTCAGCCTGTGGTGTGATATTAGAAAAAGTCGGAAGGAATCTGTGAGTACAGTAATTTGTGATCGAAAAGCGCGTTTCTCCACACTGCGAAGGCGTAGAAATTTCAGAAACAGACGAAGGGCCAAGGCCAGGGCTCGGGCTCAGGCGCAGGGTCAGGGTCAGGGTCGGGGTCAACCTCAACCTCGGCACGTCAACAGGAGACCCTTTCGACCATCACATCTCCTCTATCGACGGGGGGAAAGAGCATCAAGTACCTTTTATACCGTCACGCAATGGCCGACAGCGCTGACCATCCCGATTTGCATCGGAGTACCAACGAGTTTCTCTCGGGAATAGAGAAGGAGGTCCGCGAACGTGACCGTGACCGTGACCGCGACCGCTCCTCCCGACGCTCCGGACGCAGCGACTACTACGACGACGAGCGCCGCTCTTCCGGCCGGAGACACCGTGATGAGCCTGACGATTATGAGCAGGACCGAGAACGCAGACGCAGGGGAGGAAGCGGCCGGGACCGCGACTATGACCGCAGGCGAGACGACGACTACTACTCCCGCTCCTCTCGATCACGCAGGGATGACGGGTACAGCCGTCCTCGATACGACGACGAAGATGGATACTATGGTGGGGGACGCAGATCCGGGCGCGGCGGTGGTCGGGGCGACTGGCGGAACGCGGGACCTCGCGACATCAGTCCAGCTCGGCGGAGGAGTCCGACGCCAGAGGGCACCATCCCACTCAGCGAGCGGCCCAGGCCCAACTCCAAGTGGGACATTGCTGCGCCCGGCTTTGAAGGAACCAGCGCCAGCGCTGCCAAGGCCACAGGGCTGTTTGGCATCCCCGGTCAGAGCCGCACACTCGGCATCCCACCAGCTCCAATCTCGATGGGTGCCGGTGGGGCGCCAGGAGGCATGTCGATGCCCTCTTCGCTTCCCCCAATCCACATGGGAGCTGCGGGCTCTGCTGCTGCTGCCACTGCCGCTGCCGCTGCGGCCATGGGCGGAGCCGATCGCCAGTCACGCCGCTTGTACATTGGCAACATCACCTATGAGGCGAGCGAAGCCAACCTTTGTGCATTCTTCAACGCCAAGATGCGCGAGCTCAAGCTCACTTCGGGCGATTCTGAGCCTTGCCTTGGTGCACAGGTGAACCCGGACAAGGGCTACGCTTTCCTAGAGTTCCGGACGCCGGATGAGGCGACAAACGCCATGTCGTTTGACGGAATTGTCTTCCAGTCCCAGTCGCTCAAGATCAGGCGACCAAAGGACTACGTCGGTCCTGACGTGCGACCAGATGCCAGCGTGCACGTGCCTGGCGTGATCAGCACCAATGTGCCAGACTCTCCGAACAAGATTTTTATCGGTGGCCTGCCCACTTATCTCACCGACGAGCAGGTCATTGAGCTTCTCCAGGCGTTTGGGGAGCTGCGTGCGTTTAACCTGGTCAAGGAGGCCGGTACAAATGCGAGCAAGGGATTCGCGTTCTGCGAGTACGTGGATCCAGCCCTGACCGATCTCGCGTGTCAGGGTCTGAACGACATGGAGCTTGGGGACCGCAAGCTGGTCGTGCAGCGAGCGAGCATCGGCAGCGAGCGCAAGCAGGGCGCCATGGCAACGGGTGCCGATGCCGGTGTTGGTATCGCAGTAGCAGCAGCAGCGGCAGCGGGCGCCGACTCCGGAGATCCTACGAGCTGCATGGTGATGCTCAACATGGTGACAGCCGCCGAGCTGCAGGACGATGAAGAGTATGCGGACATTGTGGAGGACATCCGCGACGAGTGCCGCAAGTACGGCACAGTGACTGACGTGCGTATCCCACGTCCGGCGCGGGAGAGCAAGGGCGCTGCGGCGCATTCGTGGAAGCAGGCGACCGCGGATCAGACCAAGGAGCGTGAAGGCGTGGGGCGCGTTTACGTGCGGTATGAAAAGGTGGACGAGTGTGCAGCGGCGCTGCGTGCGATCGCTGGGCGGCAGTTTGGTGGACACCTGGTTATCTGTGCGTTCCTCAAGGAGGACGAATGGCCGGGCGACGAGGACGGTGGCCAGAATGCACAGGACACGGCGGCACAAGCGAGTGGACCCGCATTCGCACTCGCCACTGATCAGTAACACCAATATGGATCCACATGTTTGCTGCACTGTAAAGTACTGTATGTCACTTTTGAATCCTCGCCATAGCGTTGCAGCACACTGTAAGGAAAGTACAGTACCTTGTGTGGTGCGGTTGAAGCTGTGGCTCTGAGGTGTGAGTGTGGCTTCTCGCACGAGATCTGCAGCTCGCGTCACGCGAGAGTTGAGTTTTTTGGGAGATGGAATCTTGATGGCCTGATTTTGTCTTTGGGTGGGTGGGGTTCAGAAAGCGCTCGCGGAATTGGAATGCTATGCTGCGCTGCTGCTGATTGGATTGGACACGCATGCGAGCCGCTTGGAACTGAGTGAAGCCAGCACAGGAACGATACAGTATTGTCCAGCACAGTACAGTACCAGTATTGGATGATTGCGAGTACCGACATGGGGTGATCCACTTGTTCCTGTCTCGCTCGCCTTGTCTGGTGTCACTTGTGGCTGTACCAAGCCGCAACAGCAGCAGCAGCAGCAGCATCAGCGGGAGATGTGTACGGTACAGGTTTTCTCCTTCTCGCCAGGCTTGTCGAAACCCCAACCAAGCCAGCGAGCAAACGCTGAGCGCTGCTCTGGCCAGAGAGGAAACGAACGTTGTCAAAGGCAAGACAAGCTCGGCTCGCTAAACGGGGCGAGTTGGAAGAAAATCACCAGAGACAGAGCTTTGCCCGCGCCAACCCGCATGCTTGCTTCCTGAGGCCGAGGGGCGAGGCGGAGGCAGAGGCGGAGGCGGACGCGCAGAGGATGCACACCTTCGCGCTTGCTTGCGCAGGGCCTCAGGCCAGTCAGGTTGCGCAACGACCCGTAAATGATCTGATCCCGGCACCCGCACCTCACCGCACCGCACCGCACCGCACAGCACCCTGTCCTGGGAGGCCGCTGAGAAGAATTCTCAAACAGAGCGCAGACCAACACCACACGCACACGCACACACATCTTTGCTGCTGCCGCTGCTCGACTGCCTGCATGCCCTGCAATCCTTCCTTCGCCCCTCCCCCTTCTCCCTATCAGAGAGAGCGAGACTCAGACTCGGCTCAACCTAGACTCGACTAGACCAGACTGGCTTGCACTTACCACAACTACCATCACTACCTGGCTCCTTCCTTCCTCTCCTTTCCTTGCCCCTCACTCTCTTTCTCCTTTTCAGTGTGCCCACTTTCATCATGTCTGCCCGTCCCCAGAACGTCGGTATCAAGGGTATCGAGATCTACGTCCCCAGGAGGGTAAGTACGCTGCTTCCGCCCCCTTTGCCCCCCCCCCTCCAGACCCGAGTCCTTTTTGCTCACCTACATCCATTCACAGTGCATCTCCGAGGACGAGCTCGAGGACTTTGACGGTGTCGCCAAGGGCAAATACACCATTGGTCTTGGCCAGAAGTTCATGGCCTGCACCGATGACCGCGAGGATGTCAACTCGTTTTCCCTGAACGGTAAGTTTAGTTTTTCTTTTCTTCTCTCCCGCCCACCTTGCTGACCTTGATTCGCCCCCCCACAGTCGTTTCGGGCCTCCTTGAAAAGTACAACATCGACCCCAAGAGCATCGGCCGTCTTGACGTTGGTACCGAGACCATCATTGACAAGTCCAAGTCGGTCAAGACCGTGCTCATGGACCTCTTCGCCCCGCACGGCAACACGGACATTGAGGGAATCGACTCGAAGAACGCATGCTACGGTGGTACCGCCGCTCTCTTCAACGCCATCAACTGGATCGAGGGCAGCTCCTGGGACGGCAGGGACGCCATCGTTGTCGCCGGTGACATTGCCATCTACGCCGAGGGCAGCGCTCGTCCCGTCGGGGGTGCCGGTGCCGTTGCTCTTCTCATTGGCCCGGACGCTCCGATCGTCTTTGAGCCCACCCACGGCACTCACATGAGCAACTTTTGGGACTTTTACAAGCCCAACCTCTCCTCCGAGTACCCTGAGGTCGACGGACCCGAGACGATCCAGGCCTACCTCGGCTCGCTCGACAAGACGTACGACGCGTACCGTCGCAAGGCTGCCAGGGCTGCCGCTGCCGCTGCCGCTGCCGCTGCCGCTGCCGCTGCCGGTGGTGTCAACGGCCACAGCGATGCGTCGCTCCTCTCGTCCATCAAGGTGGACGACTTTGACTACACGCTCTTCCACAGCCCCTACTCGAAGCTCGTCCAGAAGGGTTTCGGGCGTCTGCTGTACAACGACTTTGTTTCTGACCCGCAGAACGCGGCGTATGCCTCTATCCCGGCCGAGTACGCCAGCCTGGACCGCAAGAGCACGATCACCAACAAGGACGTGGAGAAGGCGTTCGCCGCGTACGCCAAGTCGATCCAGGGCGCCAAGCTCGAACCCTCGATGGACACGGTGCGCAGGTGCGGTAACATGTACACCGCCTCGCTGTACGGCGGTCTCGTCTCGCTCCTGAGCAACGTGAGCTCGGACGAGATGCAGGGCAAGCGCATCCTCTTCTACTCGTTCGGCTCGGGTGCCGCCGCCTCCATCTTTGCTGCGCGCGTGCGCGGATCGACCGAGGCCATCGTCAAGGCCACGGACCTCAAGAACCGCCTCGCGGCCATGAAGGTCGTCCCGTGCACAGAGTACGTCTCCGCCCTCCAGACCCGAGAGCACACCCACAACGCAGTCGACTTTACACCCCAGGGCGACCTCGCCAATCTCTGGCCGGGCGCCTACTACCTCGAGAAGGTCGACAAGGCCTACCGCCGCACCTACGCCCGTGTCCCCAAGTAAAACAGCTGTGTCTACATGATACAGCACTCTACTCTGGACAATCTTGGCCCCCTTGACACATATATAGAACGAGATTCGCTTGCCCTGTTTCTCTGCCCCTCTGCCCCGTCCTGTCTCGTGCGTTGTGCTCGTTTTCTAGGTTGCTGCTTGCTGCTCACGACTTGCTTAATGCCAACCAACCCAACCACAAGTATGCATTCTGGCCAAGACACATTCAACACGCTCTATATTATTGCAGGGGGGAAAGAGGGAAAGACAGTACCGGGGGGGGGGGGGGGATGGTTACTTGCGGCGAGAAGTGAGACGGCGGAGGGCGCCCAAGCCGAGGCCGAACTGGCGTTCTGTAAAGTACCAGTAGCAGAAGTAGGCGATGGCGAGCTGGAAGAGGGTGAAGGCGAGGACGATGGCAAAGTTGGGCCAGCGGAAGGACCAGTCTGCGCCTAGGGAAGCGGCGAACTGGTCTGCGGTGGTGTACTGGCAGAAGGCGCACTGGCCCGTGGGGAGGGTTTGGAGGGCGCCGCGGGCGGCCTGGGCCCAGGGGGCGGCGTAGGCGTCGCACGAGAGGCCGGCGGGCGGGTTGAAGAGGGCGAGGTCCTCGCGGCGACACGAGACGGGGAGATGGTGGAGCACGACGGCGACCTGGCCGCGGATGTAGTAGAAGAGCGGGTTGGACCAGATGATGGACGTCCACGGCTGCGGGAGCATGGCCTTGGGCACAATCACGCCGTTGACCAGCGCCAGGATAGGCAGGATGAACGGAAGCAGGTTGGCCGCCGTCACGGGCGTCGGACAGGCCGCCGCCAGGGCGAGGGAGAAGAAAAACTCGTACAGGTTGAGCACGAACGTCTGGAGCCAAAAGTAGCCCGCCACACTGGCCGGCCGCGTGCCAAAGGGAATGAAAAAGCTAGGCAGGAAAAAGAGCACACTGGCCACCAGCGCGATGGGCACGCTGACGGCCACAAAGGCGGTCATGAAGGCGAACCACGAGTAGGTGCGCGACGGGCCCTCGCGCACCTGGAAGGTGATGCGCAGTTCCCAGAACTTGGAGATGACGCTGTTCACGACGGCGGGGAAGGAGAGGATGACGAGGAAGCACACAAACACGCGGTACTGCAGGTCGGTGCTGCTGTCTCCGAGCAAGGCGAACGCTCCGCCCGCCGCAAAGCCCGTGACAATGTTGCTGAACAGCACGCCATACGCGAACGCGCTGTCGCGCCACAGGTCGCGGAACTGGCGCTTGGTCGTCTCGACGATCTGCGTGGACAGCGTGGACGCATAGGCACGCGCGGCCGACTCGTCTTGCCTGGCGGGGCGCGAGGCGCGCGTCTCGTTGATGCTGTCCACCTCGGCGCGGAGCGCCTTGCGTTCCGGCGACGCGGCCCACCTGTCTCCCCAGCTGTTGGAGGTGCGCTGCGCCACCACCTCGAGGATGTACTCGGCCACATTGTCTTCAGCACTGCACGCGGGCGCGCCGTTGCGCTCAAAGTACTCGCGCACCCGCTCCGACCCGTGGCCTGGGGTGCTGCCGATCTGGCCAAAGTAGGCAGTCCGTCCGCCCGGCTGGAGGAGGAGGAGGTTGTCAAACGCCTCAAACAGCAGCGACGAGGGCTGGTGGATGGTGCAGAGGATCGCCTGGCCCTCGTTCGCGAGGCGGCGGATGAGACGGACGATCGAGGCCGCGCCGGCCGAGTCCAGACCCGAGGTCGGCTCGTCGAGGAACAGAAGCAGGTCCGGCTTGGCCGCGAGCTCGACGGCAATCGTAACGCGCTTGCGACGCTCGACGCCGAGTCCAAAGCCGGGCACACCGATCAGCGCGTCCTGCAGGTCCTCGAGCTCGAGCAGCTCGATCGCCCTCTGGGCGTCGGCGAGCTTGGTCTCCCGCGATACCTCGGCCGGCTGGCGGAGGAGAGCGGAGAACTCGATCGCCTCGCGCACCGTCTGCGAGGCAAGGTGCACGTCGGCCTGCAGCACGAAACCAGTGCCACGCTGGAACCCGGGTCCGAGCGGCTTGCCATCAATGAGCACGTCGCCGCTGAGCGCACCAGCAACGCCGCGCTGCGACAGCGTAGTGAGCAGCGTAGTCTTGCCTGCACCCGAGGCTCCCATGAGCGCCGTGATCGTACCGGGCTTGACGTATCCATCAATGCCATCGAGCAGCTTGCGTCCGCTCTCGAGCTGCAGATTCACATCCTTCCAGGTGAACACAGCGCGCTCGTCCAGCTCAGACTGCTTGAGCTTGACGCCCTCGGTTGAGTTGGCACGCGTCACGCTTCCAGCGCCAGAGTGGGAGCTGGCCTGCTTCTCCTCGTCATCAGCGGCGGAAGGGGCAGCAAGCTTAGCCTTGGCGTTCTTGGTACGCGCAAACACAGTGACACCGCCGCCTGCGCCGCCAAAGTTCATCACCTCAGCACCAATGATGGTCGGGATGAGGTAGAGCACGGAAAAGGCAATCACGACACCGACGTTGCGGCCAATGTTGGCGCGCGAGTAGCCAAACGTCACGCTGAGGTAGTCGGCGCTGGCTACGGTGAGCGAGCCAGGCTGGCTGCCGGTGAGTGCGCAGGTCTGGGCGGCAATGTCGCGTGCTTGGCCGAAGGGCACGATCTGGGACGGGTTGCACTGGATGTCGTAGTTGAGTTCGTTGGCGAGGAAGCCCTCGAACGCGTACGAGATGGGCTGTGCGTAGTTGAGCCAGACGAGCCAGTTCATCTGGGGACGACGGAGCACGTATCCAACAAAGATGATGAGCAGGTTGAGTGCAAGCACCGAGAAGCGAATCGCCTCGTTAAAGCCAGGCGAGAAGGCGGCGCACATACGGTAGAGCGCAGTGAGACTGTAGGCCGAGAGGAAGGTGAAGACGTAAAAGATCCAGAATGCACCAGCGTCGCGCCGGAGATTGGCGATAAAGTAGATGATGATGCTAGACAGGAAACACTGGACGAGGAGGAAAGGTATGTCGACGATGGCGCGGGCCACGACGACCGCCGAGGGACGGTAGAATGCAAACTGGCGGTGTCGGGCGAGCATAGGGCGGCCGGCGACAGCCTCGAACGACTCGGAGAGCTGGAGCCAACCGTTGAACAGACACGCGAAGAGCAGGATACCACCACGGGTAAAGACGCCGGTCGAGTCGTACGACTGCTGGTAGAAGAGGGACGAGATCATGAGCGATACACCGATGATGGTGAACAGCTTGACGTAGAGGTCCTGTCGTGCACCCCAGCGGACGAGGAGCTGACGCCAGATACACGCCTTGACCTGGGTCCAGTAGTTGACCGTGTATGACGAGCCCTTGTTGACACCGGGCTTTTTCTCGGAGCGCACGGTGGTACGGAGCTGCTCGGCCTGGTTGGCCTCGGCGAGGTGGGTCTCGTACTGGTCGAGTTCGGCCTTGAGCTCGGCATAGAGGGGCGAAGCGAGCCAGGCGGCCTCACGCTCCTCGGCCGTCTTGGGTGCCTTGCTCTGGTAGCCAGGGCGGTACTTGACCTGGTCTGGGTCGGTGACGGCGGTGACAAAGTCAGCAGTAGTTTGTCGGTTGGGGCAGTCGTAGCCAAGGTCGAGGAAGTACTGCCTGGCCTGGTCTCGTGGGCCGTAGTAAATGCAGCGACCGTCGTCAATGACGCTGACGCGGTCAAAGAGGTTGTAGATGCTCTCGGAGACCTGGTAGAGTGTGGCGATGGTGGAGCGCTGGGCGACGTCGGTGATGATGCGGAGGGAGCGAGCGTAGTCGAGTGCGGTGCTGGCGTCGAGACCGCGGGTCGAGTTGTCCCATGCAATGACACTGGCACGGGTGACGAGTGCTTCGGAGATGGTGACACGCTTGCGCTCACCACCGGACACACCACGCACGGCTGCGTCGCCGACGATTGTGTCGCGTACATGGGACATGCCAAACATCTTGAGGAGGACGTCGATGCAGAGCTCGATAAAGTCGTTGCCACTCTCGCCGGTGGGGCGTCGGGCACGGTTGGGCACCTTGTTCTTGAGTGCAAAGGCGAGCGTCTGGCCGACAGTGAGGGTGGGGAAGTGGGTGTCCTCCTCGTCGCAAAAGATGACTTCGCCACGGAACTTGCGGCTGATCTCGCTGGGTGTAAAGCCACCGTAGAGAATCTTGCCTGATGACGAGACGTTGGAGTGGTTGCTTGATGTGATGGCGCGGAGGGTGGTGGAGCATCCGGACCCGGGACGGCCGAGGACGAGGAGCATCTGGCCGGGCTTGAGGACACCGTTGTGCGAGTGGATGAGCTCGGTAGCATTACGGGACGAGGAGGAGATGAGTTTCGCAAAGCCGGGGACGAGCACGGAGAGGATTGCGAGCGGGTCTTTGCACGCAGTGTTTAGGATGGCTTGCGGGAGGGTCTTGACAAAGATGCCTCCGCCGGCGCCTCCGGGTGCGGTGATGGTGAGGTCACGCCAGAGGACACCGAGGGGCTTTTGGTCGTCGATGCCGTCGCTGCGGGCGCGGGCCTGACGGGAAAGCATCCACTTGCTGAGATCAAACTCGTCGTCGACGTCCTGGGCCTGGGCCTGCTTTTCGACATCGGGCGCGGTACTCGGGGGACGGCGGGAAACGTGGCGGGCAAGGCTGAGGTCCTCGATGGCCTGGTGGACATTGACAGGCTCGCCGGCGTTCTGCTCGCCCCAGGTGCCCGTGCTGGTGGCGCGTTCGAGCTGGGATTGCTGGCCGGGCGCCATCTTGAGGTTGGTAGGGGCCGCAGAGGGCGAGCCATCTACGGGTGTCGCTGAGGACGACATTGGTTAAAGTGTGTGCGTGTCGATACAAATAAATAAAATACTGAGGCGCTTTTTTAGGGTGTCGTTATCGTTGTCGTTGTCGCTGTCGCTGTCGCTGTCGCTTTTGCTGTTGCTGTTACCGGTTGTCTCTGGCAGCAAGTTATAACTGCTTGAGCCCGGACAGAGCTGCTGACCGAGAGAAAGGAGAGATCCACACGGCAGTTATTGAAGGCAAGA
Organism: Fereydounia khargensis; assembly: GCA_026413255.1. Taxonomy (NCBI): domain Eukaryota; kingdom Fungi; phylum Basidiomycota; class Ustilaginomycetes; order Urocystidales; family Fereydouniaceae; genus Fereydounia; species Fereydounia khargensis. The sequence goes on along the minus strand of JAOCZO010000010.1, from coordinate 228,807 downwards.
GTCAGCCGTGTTATATATCAGGCGCTTTGCTGTCTGCTTGCTGTACGGTACAGTAGTGTACTGTACAGTATCCATACCGTAGTTACGCGGTGAGAAACCTCAGTAGGAAATCGACCTTGTGCCGTAACCGTAACCGTAACCGTAACCGCAACCGCAACCGCAATGCCGCTTCCGCTGCAGATCAAATGAAAAATCCAAAAAAAAAAAAAAAAAAAAAAAAGGAGAGAAGATCAACACGGCGACTGACTGAATTGGCCGCGCGTGCTGGTGCTGGTGCTGGTGCTGGTGCCTGCCAAAGTGGAGGGAGACACGACAGGCATCGGAGTTAAGTGGTGCATAACGTCACAGTCAGAGTCACGAAATGAGAACAACTCGATTGGGCGCGACACGACTCGGAATCGAGTTACTTCAGATTTCAGCGTCCGTCTGAGTCGAAAAAAAAATGGCTAAACAAAAACAAGGTACCTGTACTGTACACGGTCAGTGCGATGCAGTACAGAAACACAAACAGCAATAACTTAGAACAGATCGCCGGCACGGGCACAGGCTCAGGCACGTTCGGTCGTTTGTTCGTTCGTCCGCTCGCTCGCTCGGATTTTAATTCGCACAACACCCTGACCAACTTGACGAGGCTTGGCGTGTTCACTTGAATCTTGCCCTCCACTCTCCTCACTCGAATACAAGACACAATATGGAACGGAACAGAACAGAACAAAACAGTAACTAACAATTGCTGTAAAACGTCTCTCTTCTTGCATCTACAATGTGGAGGAGGACATCATGAACCCGTATCGCCGTCTACTCTAGTCTCTGACTGGACCACCGGCTCTCCAGGAAGGCTGTCATCTCCTCGTACAGCTCGCGGTACGCGCCCCTCGTGCCAATGCTGTGGTCCGAGTCTGTAAACATCCGGAACCGAAACCCGCGCACCTTGGCGTTGGTCAGCATGTCGAGCATGTGTGCCGAGTTGCTAAAGTGCACATTGTCGTCCCCGCTCCCCTGCGCCAGCATGTACCCGACCCCGCCCCTAAACCCGGGCGAGACGTGCACGCCAGCATTAAAGTAGCCTGCCTGGTTGGTCGACGGCAGCTTCATGTAGCGCTCCGTGTATACTGATATTACCAGTACCAGTACCAGTACCAGTACCAGTACGCGCGCGGCCGAGTCAATCAGAAAAACCATGGGTCGAGTCAGTTGGCGTCCACTCTATCTCCGGTCTAGCTGGGGGCTGGAAAAAAAAAAAAACAAAAACAAAAAAACAACATACCGGAATCATCTGTCGGCAGAACAAGGCGTGTTATCGGCAGTGTCAGTGTCAGTGTCAGCCATGCCCGTGTCACATTACTCACAAAACTCCCACTTGGTCACCGGTGCCACCGACACGCCCAGGTCAAATACCTTTTCGTTCCGTTCCAGCGTCTTGGCCGTCAGGTACCCGCCATAACTCCAGCCCCACACGCCAATCTTGCCTGCATCCACGTACGGCAGCCGTGCAAAAGCACGAGCTGCCGCATTCACGTCCCGTGCCTCGTAGTCGCCCAGATGTCCTGCCACCGACGCCCGAAACTCCTGCCCGCGCATGCCCGTGCCCCGTCCGTCGACCGTGCACACAATGTAGCCCAGCGCGCTCGCCAGATACTGGTGCCAGTTGGCCCGGTCCCAGCGCGCATCCACCATCTGCGAGTCTGGCCCGCCGTACACTTGCACTAACACCGGATATTGCCTAGCTCCGCTCGCATCAAAGTTGTGCGGCCGCGTCTCCTTGACGCTCACCGTCACTCTTGTTCCTCTTGCTGCTTCCTTGTCCCTATCCGTATCGCCGGGCAGGGGCAGCGTCAGATTGTAAAACACCGACTGCGGTCGCACGTACTGCGACGAGATCTCGCGCAACAGCTCGTTCATCTCCAGCTCCATCTCCCACTCGGGATCGTCGACGCCCACCACCTTCTCGTACGGCACATCCGGCCCTTGGTACTTGAGCACATAGTAGGCGCCCTTGGGATCAAAGTCGACCTCGAAAAAGCCTGGCTTGGAGGTATCTGTCAGTGCCTTGGGTTCACTCGGTCGGTACGCTGCGACCGCCTTGTCGCTCGTCCAGTCTGGTAGATCCACCGAGTAGAGGTGGCGCTGCGATGGGCTTGGCCGCCCAGCGATGAAGAACGCCTTGCGTCGCTTAATGTCCACATGGCTCAGCGTGTCAATCTCCCACGTGCCCTCGGTCAGGAAGATGGGCTTGTCCGACTTGGCATTCTCAAAGAAAGCCAGGTGTCGGTATCCCAGCGGAGACACCACCAGCTCGACGTAGGCGGACGTGTGCATCGTCACGTTGTGGCTTGCCAACGACCACTGCGTCTGCGCCGCCCTGATCCAGCCACTCTTGTCGCGTCGAGCATCCTGGCGACGCACCACGCTGCCCTCTACCTCGAGGTCGTACTCTCCCACGCCCTTCTCTCCCGATTTCGACGCCGGCCTCGCCGATGTGATGGCACCCACACCCACACGGTTGCGGGATGAGCTGAGGTCAAAGTGAACCAGACGCATCACATCGCTTGCTCGGTCCGTCTCTCGCACGACTAGCTCGTCATCATTGAGCCAGGTCACCTCCGTCACCAAGCGCTGCCGAGCGCCCTCGCCGTGAGCAATGATCTGGTCTACGTCATGCGCCATCTCATCCGTCTCGGCCGGTGTCACCTTGTCTGGGCTGTGGAGCAGGTAGCGCGTGCTGCGGACGGGGCTGACGGGGCTGACGGGGCTGCCTCCATTCTTGTCCTTGGCCACCGCGTCCGCGTCGTAGATTTCTGTGAGGTCGACCAGGTGGACCGAGACGAGTGGGTTTGGGTAGCCCGGCTTGGGGTACTTCATCTTGACGGTGCCGACATATGGTGTTGTCTTGCCGGCGACATACTTGTCCGGGTTGTAAAGGGGGAACTCGTACGTGGGCACTTGGGCCTCATCGAGACGAAGATAGACGAGCTTGGTGCCACCGGGGCTGAACCACATGGTAGTGTCGTCGCTAAAGACTTCCTCCTCATAGACCCAGTCGGGAATAGCATTGAAGATGGCCGTGTCGCCGTCAAAAGTGACCTGGACAGCGCGTTCTCCTGGCCTGGGGATGACAAAGAGGTTGTTGCGCTGAACATAGGCGAGGATGGGCGCGTGGTACCCAAGTGGTGCCCAAGCGGCAATAGATACGGTGGGCGGGTGCTCTGGTCCATCAGCGATGGCCCACGTCTTTTTGTCCTTGACGCTGTGCACCCAGACGTTGGCGTGCATCGAGTGGCGCCACTGCTTTTGCTCGTTTGTGAAGAAGAGAACGTAGCCAAGGTCTGGTGAGATCTTAAAGCTGGTCCAGCTGAGCTCGTTGCCGCGGTGATCGCGAACGTCCTTGCCCTCAACAAAGAGGACCTTGCCGCCAAAGGGAGCGACCTTGCCCTTGCCCAACTTTTCGCGACGTGCGTGTGTGACGTCCTCGAGATAGATGTCGCGGTTGGACCAGTCGACATGAGTGAAGACGCCTTGGTCGGCATCCTCGGCGGACCAGGTAAAGTCGGCACTCTGGGGTCGGAGTGTGCCACCAAAGACAGTGTCCATGTCGAGGGGCATGAGGTCGTTTCCGTTCTGGGTTTTGAAGCTGGCAACCTTTTCTGGGGGCAGACCAGTGCCAGCCGAGGCAGCAGCGACAGTCTGCCAGCCCGGTACCTGATAGTCGAGCTGGAAGCCTTGGGCATATGCAAGTGCATAGGAAGAGCTGTTGTCGTTGGGAGAGGCTTTGAACTTGGGTAGCTTGGTTGCGCCGCTGGTATGTGAGGAGGAGGAGGAGGAGGAGGAGGAGGAGGAGGAAAGCTTGGTCGGGATGTCGGAAGAGTCTTCGGAGAAAGTAGCAGAGGAGAGCCAGGACAGGATGGGGAGGGCAAGTGCAAAGCCAAGCAGGACACCAAAGAAGACGAGACACCCGCCTCTGCGCTGTGCGAGGAATGGGATGACGTGCGCTGCTCGAGCCCGTTTGCGGAGACGGTTGCGAGCGCTGGGGCTGGAGGGGCCGTCTCGGTCTCGATCGGCCTGCATGAGACCTACTTGTTCCTCTTCATCGCCATCAATCTGGAGCTTGAGTGCGTCCTCTTGGGCCTCGTCATCTTCGTCGTCGCGATAGGGCCGGGGCGGGTAGCCCGTGTGGGCAGCCGAGTGCTTGGGATGGTCGTCTATTGTGGCATCGGATGCGGTGCGGTCTGAGTCGATGCTGCTGGCATGCCTGTAGTCCGGGTAGGCTGGTGGGTTGGACATGGCTGCGAGTCGGCCTTTCCTTGGCTTGGCTTGGCTTGTTTTGTGCCCTGTGCCTTGTGCCTTGTGAGTGCGCTTGTGAGTGTGGGAAGAGGAGAAGGAGCGTCGATGATGATTGACAGCTCAGCTCTGCCACGTCTAACTCTGCGCGTCCCCACTCTGCCAGACAGTCTGCTCTTTTTGTCTGTTGGTCGCGTGTGGAGTAAAAGCGGCAGTAAAGCAGTAAAGCAGTAAAGCAGTACAGCACATAAGCACCTGCGCGGGAAGCATGCAACCAGCCAAGGAAAGGGTCCACAACCCTCTAAAGCCAGCCAAGCCAGCCAAGCCAGCCAAGCCAGCCAAGTCAGCCAAGCCAGACTGCCAGCAAGCGCACCGCACGGACGGCCTTTGCTGCTGACACCTCCTTTACTCGAAAAATCATCCCACTTCTCGACACTTCGCTTATGGCTCGGAACCAGTACCAGTCCATCCCAGTCTATCACCCAAGTGTGTGCTGTTCTGTAGGCAGTGTAGATTTCAATCACCGTGACAATGACCAAGTGGCTTGTTCCTCACACGGAAATACAAGCTGACCCGCAACAAAGACAAGATACTGTACTCTATCCACAGAGATGAAACACAGAGTCCCAATAGCACAAAAAGCGTCGAGAACAAGAAGAAACAAATAATAAAACGAGCAATCACGGCCCACCAGCGCGCTGCGGGTATCTTGTATCTTGGCGGCCTAGCTTGCCCGCCAGGCCAGGCCAGGCCAGGCCAGGCCACCAGCTGATTACCATCCGGCATACTCTTCAAACGGGCGACTTGCGCTTCATCAGCCCTGGCGATGTCGCCATCTCCTGTCCCTGTCCCTGTCCCTGCACCTGCACCTGCACCTGCACCTGCTGGCCCTGTCCCAGCGTCGGCGTGCCCTGCTGGCTCGGGCCCGAGTTGGATGCTGTCCGTTTCAGCGGCGTCCGCATCGCCTTGGCATTCGGTCCCATACGCTGTCCATCGTCCAGCTCGCCGTACATGCCCCCCGCATTCCCCATTTCGCCCCCGCCCCCGCCCCCGCCGAAAGCCGGTCCCGCCGCCGCGAACGCGTTGCCTTGCGGTGCGAATCCATTGTTTGCTAGGAACGGTGAGCCGTCAAACTGCCCAAACTGCCCGTTATTCGCGCTGTTCGGCGCTGGCGACGGCGGCAGAGGCGTGTTGATCGCTGCAAACATGGCCTGATGCTGTGGCGTCAGCGGCGATGCGGGCAGGCTCATTACTCCAAGACCAGCGTTCGACGCAGTCAGTCCTGCTGACGTTGACGTCGGCGAGATTCCCTGAGCGTGACCCTGTCCAAACATCATGGTCGCCGCCGAAGTGTCGATCGCCAGTCCAGCCAGTGCTGGCTTGGGCGCCATGCCTCGCGACATGCCCATCGGCGGCGGCACACCAGCGTGGCCCATCATCCCAGCTGCCGCGTCGTGCTGCCCTTGCCCTCCGTGAAACATCATCGCATCGCTGTGCGCCGAGCTTCCAGAGACTCGGCGTGACAATGACCCACTACCGTCGTGTGCATGTGGGTGCGCGTGTGGATACGCGTGTGGATGCGAGTGTGGATGCGCGTGTGCGTGCTGCGGGTGTGCGTGCTGCGGGTGTGCGTGCTGCGGGTGGTGGCCCAGCTCTGGCTCCGTGACAAAGATGGGCGGGCCATCGTGCATCTGTGGCGTCCAGAGACCCATCGGTGGCATGGGCGATGGCATGTCGAGCGTCGGCATGCGCACATCGAACGGCAGTCGGCCTCCGTTCGACTTTTTCGTGTGTTCGAGTACCAGACCCAACACGTCCCGCAGCTGCGTCGTAAAGTTGCGCAGTGCCATGTTCTGCTCGGTCAGCTCATCCAGCCGGAACTGCATTTCCTCAAACTGTTGGCGCAGTTGCATCTGCCCAACGCTGACGCTGTACTGCAGATCACGCGCCTCTACTCGCGCATGCTCCGAGTCGAGAGCCTTGCGCCGGATGTCATCCAACAGGTCTGGCCGACCACGCAAAAACTTGGGGTGCGAAAACTCCCAGATTTGTGTGTCAACCGACTGGCGGTGCCCGCGCGGCGTCTTGTTGACCTTGTAAAAGCCGTACATGTTGAGCTGCCGAATGAAACTGGAAAAGTTGCTGTGCTTAAAGTGCTTGCCCAGCACCTCCTTGGCAAACTCGTCAAAGTTGCACACCATGACACTGGTTCCGTTGCGATTCCAGCTGATGAGATGCTGGTAGTCTGGATCGCTGACCATTCGGAAGAGCTTGTAGACAAACTTGCTGCTCTGTCGCTTTTCCGCGGCAAGCTCGGCCTCCGACTGGCCCGTCAGCTGTGAATCGTCGAATGATGTGCCTCCCACGCCACCGTCCCCAGATTCAGTGCTGACGTCTGCATTGCCTGACGCTCCGGCACCAACGCCGCCCTGCAGCCCACTCATGTGGCCAAAGCCCGAGGCCGGGCTGTCCGCGGCGTTGGATCCAGTAGTACTCTTGATTGATTGGTTGCTAAACGACCTGGACGGCGGCCCTGACGTTGATTCGGCGGCGTTTCCGCTCACGCCGGCGTCATCCTTGACGCCCAGCATCATGGCGTCTTGGGCTCCAGGGGCACTCTTGCCGCGTGTCGAGGGCGACGCTGGTAGACCAGTGCCCGAGAGGCCGTGTCCCTCTGAGGTTGGGGAGGCACCTGCCGAATGGGGCGAGGAGGCGAGGCCACCGCCGAGCATCAAGTCGGCACCCTGCAAGCGTGCTTGGGCAGCTTGAGACAGAAAGTTGTGCTGCTGCTGATGAACGTTGGGCTGTATGGTGGACGGGCTCGTTTGCTGACCATCGCTACCATCCTGGGCACTGTTGACGGAGAGATTGGATATGTTGAGATGAAGATTGCTGCCACCTGATGAGCTCGGCCGCATCATGTCGTAGCCAAGCCCGTGGCCCTGCATGGGGTCCGAAAGGCCAAGCTGGGCAAGAGAGTTGGGCGAGCCCGAGTGGCCGCCGATAAGATGAGATGCGGGAGACGACTGGGCGGTGTTGGAAAAGTAGGAGGCATAAGAGGCGTCAAACGCCTGGGCATGCTCTGTGCCGTTCATGACGGCGAGAGCACCAGATGATGGGTGCGCGACCACGTATCCGTGTCAAAAGCCTGGTGGAAAGGCGTGGCAGCTTGTCAGGATTGAGGAACCAAGTGGCTGAAGGAGAGCGAGCGATGCTGCTATGATCGCCGTGGCGATGCGAAGGTGGCCCACCGGTAAGATGTGCGACGAGCACTCAGCTGGGCGGATAAATAAGACGAGGCGAATGAAAACGGAGGCGACACTGCTGCGAACCAGGGGCAGGCTGAGACTGTGTGCCTGGGCGGCCCGCAATTAAGCTATGGCGCCGAAGAAATGGAGATGCGTAGGCGTGTAAGACCCGAAAGCAGCGAACCGATTGCCCAGCGCGTGTGAGAGCAAGATTCGTCTTGTCTGCGGAATGACGGATGGAGCAGCTATCCGTGAGGCGGCGGAGAAAGTGTCACGCTTGTGACGGTTGGGTTGGTTGTAACGTTAGAATGAAGATTGACTGGCTGTGGCTGCGCGAGGTGTGGCTTTAGGACCGGAATGAGGTGAACTGAACCGGGCCGACTCGAGGCTTGATGAAGTAGCAGAAAGCGGTGAATCGCTGGTGCGACTCGTGGTGGTGGACAAGACAGGGTCCAGATGGGGTGGGCTGAAGAGAACGAGCGTGGGAGCTGGACAGAGAATCGAGCAAACGCGTGTTGCGGCGTGGCGTCCAATATTGGCGTGTCCCGTAGCTGGACGGTGGTGCCGACAATCGGTTGCCTGGGTGACGGAGAAAAGGTAGGGACGGTAAGTTGAATGAAAGGAGGGGAAAAGAAGGCGAAACGGGAAGGAAGGGGTGAGGAAGCGAAGCGAAGTGCTGCGCTGCGATGCGATGGTTGATGGTACTGTAAAGTGAACGTGAGAGGGTCAGCATGAAGGTCAGCCAGCCCGCCCGCCAGCCAGCCAGCCAGACAGACACTGTGGCTCGAGTGGAACGCGCAGTCAAATTGACAGCGGACGCGGGGAGAGAGAGAGAAAGCGAGAAGGGAACGAGTCCAGTACGGCCCACACTACTGTATCTGTACAGTACAGTAGTAAAATTGTCAGTCAAGGGCCCTTTCCCTCTCTCCGTGCTGCCGTTCCGAAAAGATGCAATCAGAGCAAGCAAGCAAGCAGAGGGCGCGAGGGCGAAGGAGAGAAAAGGGTCGGCGAGACAGCGCTAAAAACGGTGCTTTGGTTGGCTGTCAGTCGCCGTTGTCGGGCGGGATCTGCATCGACGCGGCGCGGCCCACCTGACTGGCTGACTGGCGTGTGCGTGTTCAAGCAGGCGCGAGGCGTGAGGGGGAAAACGAGAGGCAAGTGTTGCTTTGCGTGCTGCGCTCAGAGTCCGGAATCCAGGCGCGCGCGCGAGAGAGCCAGCTGTCTGTCTGACTGTCTGTCTGTCTGTCTGTCGGTCTCTCCCGCTGCGGCCCCAAAAAGGCAAGGCAAGGCAGCAGCAGCAGCAGCAGCAGCAGCAGCAGCATGCAGGCCAGCAAGCAAGCAAACAGAACTGACAGCAAAGGAGGGAGCGCGCTGCCACCAACGCAACCCACTTTGCCTTGGCTTTGGGCAGAGCAGGGTGGGAAAGGGTTCGGCTTCGGCTGCACTGCAGGCGTGCATGGCCGTTGGCGACCGCCTCTCCGTGTCGCGCCTTTTGCAGGGCAAGGGCAAGGGCAAGGGCGTGTGCGCGACTCGCCTCTGCTGTCTGTCGAGTGTCTCTCAACAGTCACCGGTTCAAAGCGCAAGCGCCTCGCTGGTACTGGTCAGAGCACCACAGCATCCACCTCCAAGGCTCAGCCTCTTCATACCGTACTTGTTACTCACTCGTTTCTCCGCCAAAAGGCACGTGCTACATACTGTTCGTTGCCGAATCGCGCCAGCCCAGATCGGGCCCGAGCGCAGATCTCACCGTTTGCTTACCAACACAATGCAATCCATATACTGTAACAGTCCGACTCGGCGACCCACACAAAAGAAACATTGTTGCGTTTGAGATGAGATTTCGTGCGAGCAGCCAGTTCTGATTCCTATGTTACATTTTTTCTCGCTTGTCTCTGCCGCCTCATGCATGCGTGTACGGTATACTCTGGATCAAAGATGCCTGCTACGAGGCCCTACCCATGCGCAAAGGTGGAAAGAAAACCAAAAGAAGGGAAAGAAGAACGAAAAAGGTCGCGACAAAGGCGGCCAGTGCTTCAAGAACGCTGGTCTTCCGCACGGCTCAGTATGATCGACGAAGATGGATCGCTGATCGGCCTTGCGCCAAGACCTGACCGTACCGTGCCGGTGCTATTGCTCCTAGAGCTGTGGCCGACACCAGTCTGTGACCTACTCAAGAGCGGCGAACCGCCATCCTGTCGGCGGTCCACCGCACCGGCGAGTGCGCCACCACCGCCACCGCCATCACCGTCCACGTTCGTGTGCGCTTCGCCACTGCGGTAGTTTCCGTGCCCGCGCATCTGGTTCACCCACTGCTGTACCCTCTGTGGTAGCAGCGAGAGCGGGAACGGAAGTGCATCAGGTCCAAGCCGGCCTGGTTGTGGAAGGTCAACCGACCAGGGAGAAGGCACCCGGGGACGCTTCTCTGCTTCTTCAGAGCCGTCACGCTGTAGCTGGCCAGGCCATCCTCTTGCCTCTTGCCCCTGCAGGTCCACGTCTCCCAGGTCAATCATACGGATCGTACGGTTCACCTTCCGGCCATGCTTAGACCTGAGCACTTCCTACGGCAGCGGCTCGCTGCTCGAAGAAAGTCGATTCAGGTGCAGGTACACGTCTGTACCATAGCCCTCCATCGAGATCAGCTTGAGGTCGCCACCAAAGTACCGCGCATACAGCCGCGCAAGTGGCAAACCATAGCCAAAGCCTGCCATTGGCGCCTTAAAGTCGGATGCGCTGAACTCGGGATCCAGATCCTCAGACTGTGCCGTGGTATACATGTACGTCCACACCAGCGGCATCTCGCTTCTTGCAATTCCACCGCCCTCGTCGCTGATCTTGATCGTAATGTCTTCCTTGCCTTCAACCACAATCACCTTGATCGGTGGGAAGTTGTCCTCATTTTCGACGCCGTATCGCTCGACCACGGCCCGAAGCGAGTTCTTGAGCAGCTCAAAGAGCATGTGGTTCAGATGGCTGGGCACGTACATGAATGTCAGGTCCGAGGGGCAAACCAGTTGCACGGGAGGGCCCTTGAAAAGACCATAGTGCTCCTCGCAAACGAATCGCGCATTCTCGATCGCCTCGTGTGCCATGGCACCCACATTGGTGTTGGTGCAGATGATGCCGACATACTGCTCGGGCTCGGGTTTGCCGTCTCTCGCAGCAAGCTGCGCGCTGCTGCTGCTGCTCCTGCTTCTTGAGCCGTCCTCGAGCATCTTGGGCGCGTTGGGTGCGGTGCGGCTGAGCGCAATGTGCTGCCCAATTAGGATACGGATTCCGATACGAGACATGTAGAAGCGATCCAGAAAGCTCTGAACATCAGCCTGGATGCGTGCCGCCTTGCGGGCGCGCTTATACTCGAGCACACCCTGCGCAATGGTAGTGACAACAGCGTCGTGGCGCTTCTTGATCTTTTCGAGGGCTCTCGTGAATTCCTCATTATAGAGCTGAATCTCTGGTGGCCAGTTTTGGTCAGGGAGGTTGGCATAGTAGCGGTGCTCAAGCAGCGCCCGCTTCTTGATGCCATTGCGGCCGTTCATCATGCCGTTGGCCGCGCCATTGGATGTCAAGGCGGCGACCTGACTGGAGGACCAGCTAGAGCTCGTTGAGGGACCGTCCTCGAGCGCTGCCGATTCGAGCAGACTCGGATTTGGCGTGGATTCGGGGAGTGGCGCGGCGGCCTGTGCAGTCTGGAGCGCCTTCTGGACCGACTCGGGCAGGCTGGGCTTGGGAAAGTTGATGAGCTCCTCAAAGGACTGTGCATACCAGTTCTTGACCTTGACAATGGAAGGCATGTTGGACAGGTCATGCGGCAGCTCGTCGAGCTCCTTGACACGGTGAGCGAGTCGAATGGGCAGCTCCTCGGCGAGAAAGCTACCGGCTTGTAGGATGGTGCCTGGGTTGGGGTTGCGGCCAAACTGCACCATCTGCCGCAGTGAGATGCCGGTTTGCGGGAAGGTGGCAAAGTGGTGCAGCTTGGACCATAGCTGCTGTGAGATTTGGTATGTCCTGAGATGGTCAAAGGTTCAGCAGCCTTGTTCTTGTGACGACAAGGAGGAGCGCCATACTTACATTGTGTCTGTTGTCTACCACCCCAGTTGCGGGGGGAGAGTGGAGAACGTATGGTAAGAGATGGATGGAAAAGAAGGAAGAGAGAGAGAGGCGACGAGGCTGCCGTCTGCGATGGAAGCAGGCAAAGGCTACCTGCACCGATGAGAAGGATGGTGTGGAGGGGATGCGGAAGCGGGGATGGATGTTCCGTTCGGGTTCATGCACGTGCTCCTTCGGACACGACGGGGCTGCGCCGATCAGATGGCAGAGACAGGCAATGGCAATGGAAATGGAAATGGAAATGGAAATGGCAACGGCGGTCAAAACGGTTGACGGTAATGTTGATGATGGTGGTTGCTTCGGTGGTGACTGTGACTGAGAGTGCGAGCGTGAGCGTGAGCGTGAGTGTAGCGGGGAAGGGCCGGAGAGGAGAGGCAGACAGGCAGCAGGCAGCAGGCAGCAGGCAGACCACAAGCACACTCGTGTGGGCCGTGCCACCGCTGATTCTCCTCTCCGGCTTTGACTGGCGAATAACACCCGGTCTGCCTTCGCGACGCTTTCCGCACGCACACAACACACAAAAGGGCAATCTGGGGCTGCTGACCCGCACGTAATCATTCTGCTCTGTGCTGCTGCTACTGCTACCTGCTACTGCAGGGTGTGATTACAGAAGAGGAGGCCATGATGGGTGAGCAAAGATGGTCTAGCTCAAACTGGCTGCTTCTGATCTGACTGTCTCTTGACTGTGACTCGGAAGGCTACTTACAACCCACCAGTGCAGCCCAGGCCAGCGCCAGCCCAGGCTGGGTGGGGATCAACGTGAAATGCCCCGCGTCGGCTACTTGCAGGGCAGAACAACTGAATGCACATCAGCAGGGCAAGGCGAGGCCAAGGCAGAAGCGGGGCAAGCGGGGCGGGCGCGGGCGCGGGCGCGGGCGCGGGACCTTTTTTCAGGATTACAATCCACAGCGCCTCCCTACCGCACCAAACCGCACACGCCGCACGCCGCACACTGTACTTTCAACAAAGCCGTCTTTGGGCCCTGCCCTTTGCTCAACTGGTTGGCGGTGGTGGTGCTGCTGCTGCTGCTGCTTTTAGTGCGGTTCTCTCCACTCGCACGTCTCTGCCAGCCAATTCCTAGAGTCCGATTACACCCGCCCAAACTCTCTCGCCTGCCACTCCTCGCTCACTCTTACTGATTCATGGCATTACTGTACAGTACTGTACAATACTGCAGAGCACTGACACTACGAACAGTGACTCCCCATGTATTTACGAGTTGAAAGCATAGCTGCGCGCTGTTCCTTCCTGGTCAGCTTCCAGCGCCTGGTTCTCTGTCCTCGGCACCGTCTCCTGCTGCCAGTTAGGGTGGTTCTGGAACGTGGCTGGGTTGTTCTTGAGCATCTGTGCACGGCCAACGCCCGGTCCTGTCAGAAACCATGCAAACTTGCTTCTTTGTAGGGCCTTCTTTGTGGGGACCATGTACTCACCTCATGCCTCTTGTCATCGGGACCACCTAGGCCCTCAAAGCGCTCGCTCGACTCGCCAACGCGCTGGCTGCGGCTGTCTCCGCCCTCCTCAGGTGGAATGTTCTGCGGATTGGTTCCGCCGCCAGTGGCACCAGTCCTACCGACCGAGACCGACGCTCCAGGGAAGCGCTCCAGCCCAGACTCGTTCACACCGCTCTGCTCGGAAAGCACCGTGGTACGCGGGTTAAACTTGTCGCTCTGCTGGTAGTCTGAGCGAAAGTCCAGGTCCGAGGCCTGTCAAATCGTGATCAGCTCGGATCGGCTCGGCCATGACGGGTGGAGCCCATGTGTGCCAAACCCGCTCCTGGATAAGCGCGGATATCGCTACTCACTGCCTCGTTGATGATCTGCTGGTCTGACTTGCCGGCGTAAGCTTCTGACATGGCTGTGGTTTGGTTGTGATAGCTGGTCTACTAAACAAGAGTATTGTCCGGTGCTCCGTTATCCAGCACAACCGATGCCCGTCCCTGCCTTTCCTTTATACCTTGGACGTCTCTCTCATTTGCCTGCGTGATACATACTGCCTTTTCCTGACTCGAACAGACTTGCAACTCGGTGACGTCCGGCTATTAGTCATGGCGACATGGATGCTGTTTGTTTGGCACTCGCATTTCTTCCTTCCGGGCCAGGGTGAAAAAGCCACTGGCGTCAGTTGACAGCTTGCTTGCCTTGCTTGGAAGAATGACTGATCCGTATCACTGATGCGTAAGTAGACCTGTTCTGTACCAGAACATGCTGCGGCAAGTTGGCTGCTGAATCACTTAGCCACGCCACTGTCCTCAGGAATTGAAATCCTGACTGTTGGTTGCAGCAAGCGGGTGTAGGATTGCATCAATCACGACGACCCGACCGCATGTGGAGGGGAACCCGATACCCGATGAGAGGAGCTGTATCGGGAGATCAGGGATGGAACTGTGCTTCAGTCGCTTAGTCATGCTTAATGATAAAAGTGGGGCGCTGGGGCAAGACCGGGCGAAACAGGAGGGCATCTTCCGGTTGGATGAGAAAAGGGCCAATCTGCAAACGTGATCGGCGAGAGGCTCGAGATTAGACGCGACCAAAGGGCTAGGACTACAAAATTCAAGTCGGAATGTGGACGCGGTTGAATTGATCCCATTTTCCAGCTTCAACAGGGCACGGGCGAAGGAGCAAGGGGAGGAAGGGGGGAAAGGAGGAAGGGAGGGGGCAGAGCTGAGCTGGTTGATCGCAAAAGTGAGCGAGTGCGCGCGCCCAGCCTGGCTTGGCTGGCCGGTCGGCTTGGGTCGAGTCGACTTGAGTGGATTTGGGCGGGTTTGGTAGGCCTCCTTCGCCCTGCGCTGCGCTGCCCTGCGCTGCCCTTGCCTGGCTCGTGTTCTGTCTGTGAGAGAGCGAGAAGGTCTCGTCGCCATCAACGTTTACCTTTCTTTCACCTTTACCTTACCCGTCCCCTACCTCGCCCCCCCCCCTCTCCCTTCGTTCACCCTCCAATCTCACATCTCAACGCCATGTCGTTCCGTGTTGCCGCCCAGCGGGCCACTGCTGCCGCCATCGTCCGACCTTCGCTCGCCGCTTCCGCCCCTCGTGCCGTTGCCGCTGTCCGTTTCTACTCGGACAAGCCCTCGCCCGAGTCCAAGGCCTCCAGCATCCTCGACGCCCTCCCCGGCAACAGCCTCATCTCCAAGACCGGCTGGGTTACCCTCGGAACTGGCCTCAGCGCCGTCGCCATCTCGAAGGAGATCTACGTCGCCAACGAGGAGACCGTCATCCTCGTCGGCTCCTTCATCTTTGCCGTTCTTGTTGGCCGTGCCATCACCGGCCCTTACAAGGAGTGGGCTGACAGCCAGATCGAGGTAAGTATCCCGATCAACCGACATGCATCCATTTTTCCGGGAGGGAGGTAAAGGCTTCAAAAGGGTGGAATGTACCCGTACCCGCAGATTCTGTCGGATGAAGCTGCTCAAAGGTTTTTGTAGGAAACCGTCTCGGATGCTATCAGATGGAATTGCGCTCACCTCACCGACACCACTAGGGCCAAGACTATACATGAACGGTACTGATACCCTGTCCCACCCTTTGTTTGCATGGAACAGAAAATCTCGGGCATCCTGAACTCAGCACGCAACACGCACACCGAGGCGGTCCAGAGCCGAATTGCGTCGGTCGAGCAGCAGAAGGACGTTGTTGACATCACCAAGGCGCTCTACCAGGTCGCCAAGGAGACCGCCGAGACAGAGAAGGAGGTCTTTGAGCTCAAGCAGAAGACGGCAATCGCGACCGACGTCAAGGCCGTTCTTGACAGCTGGGTGCGATACGAGGCCGCTGAGCGTGAGCAGGAGCAGAAGCTGCTTGCCGAGACCGTCATCAAGAAGGTCCAGGAGAGCCTGACGGACGACAAGCTGCAGAAGCAGATCCTCGACAATGCCGTTTCCGAGATTGAGCAGCTCGTCAAGAGCAAGGCTCTCTAAGCGGCTCGACTCGTTTCCAACTTTTGCCGTCAACCGGCGACTGCATTTCAAAGTGTGAGCGCACCTGGCGAAGCAGCTGCCTTTACACTGGATGTTGCCGAAAATTTGACCAACCCGCCGCGCCTGGTTCCTTGAGCGCGGGCTGACACACACCTAGATGGAGGGGAACAATCGATGTGCCCTCCTAAGCAAGCGCAATGAAGCAAGCTTTCCTGATCCGACCTGTGCATGCGGAGTAGACGTGTAATGCTGTGTGGTATTGTAGCTATCTAAAGAAAGAGGCAGATAATAGAGATACAGGACGGGAAGTTGTGGAGGGAGCGAGCGTAAGGGGAACACGTTCACCCGTCAAGTGAGAGGTTCTCGGTGCCCTGCTGCACGTCCGCGGCTTTGCTGTCTTGGTTGGACTTTTGTTCGGCTTTGCTGTCTTGGTTGGACTTTTGTTGCTGGGCTTTGTCGTCTTCGGGGCCTTCGACCATGCGTTCGAGGAGGAACTGGACGACATCTTCGCGCTGGTTCATCTGTGCCTCTGACATGGGACCACGGCCGGCCTTGTTGCGGATGTCCCAGATCTTGCGTTCCTCGTCTGGCTTGAGCTTGTTGGTGGTCGCGGCCTCTTGTGGGCTGTCGCGTTCGGCGTGGTCGATGCGGTCGATGAGGGCGTGGACGAGGGCGAGGTGACCGTTCAGTCCGGCCCAGTGGAGCGCAGTGTTGCCGGAGCTGTTCTGTGTGAGCAGGAACGAGAGGGACGCGTGTGGCAGGAGGTAGTTGACCACCTCTGTGCGGGAGAAAGCAGGTCAGCATGCAGAGGACGGGTGTGGCACACATGAGAGAAGGACGCACCGAGATGGCCATTGGCGGCACTGTAGTGCAGGAGCGTGTTGCCGTCCTGATTGACGATGGATGAAAGCAGCGTGGAACGAGTCTCGGCCGCGTGCTCCTTGAAGAAGGCCTCAATGTCCTCGAGATCACCGACACGGGCGCTGAAGAGCAGGTCGTCAATCTTGTCGGTAGAGAGGGATGCTGTCATAGTCGGTAGTGATGGTGATGGTCGCGGTGATCGAGTGACTAGCTGTGGTCGCTGCTACTAACTTGTACTGTTTCCTCTTTTGCCTGTGTGCCCTGCCCTGCCCTGCGCTGCTTGGTTGGTTGGTGGAGGGCTGGTTGAGCGGAGCCTCACCTCACAGCTCTGCGTGGCAGCAGCTCACGCCGACGTCTCCATTTTTTTTTTCCCTTTTCTTTTTGCGTTCTTCCAATCTCTTTGTTTGCGCGTTTGAGAGTCGGTCGGGCCTACCAGGGTGCAGTGCAGCCCAGACGAGAGGGGAAAAAGAGAAAAAGAAAAATTTCAAAATGCATGCAGAGCAGAGCAGAGCAGAGCAGAGCAGAGCAGAGCAGAGCAGAGCAGAGCAGGGCATCCCAGCAAGCAGACAGGGCACACTCACTTCTGTCACTGAGCATGGGCTAAACCTTCTCCACACCATCACACTCGAGCAGACATCATGGCACCCGCACGAACGTCCAGTGCTGCGGCTGGGGCTGCCGGGACCGCAGCCGGGCGGCGAGGCCAGCCAGCGCAGTACAAGCAGTCCTCGCGCAAGGGCAAGACAGCGTGGCGCAAGAACATAGACCTGAGCGCGACCGAGGCGCATCTCGAGCAGATGGCTGATGAGGTCTCCATGGCCCAGCCCAGTGGCGGCGGAGGCAAGCCGCTCCACGCGCTCTCGGACACCGCCCTCTTTGTCGAAGACCGCTCTGGCCAGGAAACCGCTCTGGCCCGTCGAGCAAGGGAGAAGCGGCCCCTCAAGTCTCTCGAGATTCTCAACCGCAACAACGCTGGCGCCGCACCACTGCACGCGAGGGAACGCGCCTCGTTCCGCATCAAGCAGACGCCAGAGGGAAAGGCTGCCGCCGCCGGCATGTCCAAGAAGATGAAGGACAAGCTCAGGAGAATCGCGGGAAGGGGCGACCAGGTCAAGGGCGCCATGGGCGAACTGGCCGACTCGCAGGGAAGCGTGGGCCAAGAACAGAGTGGTGCGGTCAAGCTCGCTCAAAAACAGGCCTACGATGTTTGGGGCTCCGATGACACGCCTGCCAGCTCCAAGGGCAAGGGCAAGGGCAAGGGCAAGGACAAGGACACGAGCGTCGACGAGGAATGGGTCACGATCCGCGATCAAAAGCCCATCAAGGCGCCCAAGACAATGTACGAGGACCATGTGCTTTCAGCCGCACGATCAATCCCCTCTGTCTCGCTGCCGCATCCAGGCATGTCGTACAACCCTGACCTCGAGTCGCACGAGCGTCTCATCCAAGAAGCATATGCGATTGAGAAGCGACTCGAAGACGGAGAGCAAGTGGACCAGGCTCAGCGCGACGAGTGGATACGCAAGGTGGCTGAGGCCAAGGAGCTTGCCGAGCAGTTGGCCAACTCTGACAAGAGGTACAATGGCATGCAGGTCGATCTTCCCTCTGATGGCTCGGACGATGACGCCTCCAATGATGACGAGGACGACGAGAACGCGCAAGGGACGCGCAAGATGCCCAAGAAGAAGACCAAGGCGCAGCGTATGCGTGCCAAGCGCGCAGCACAGGAGGTAGCGCAGGCCAAGGCCCGACGAGAGGCCAAGGCGCAAAAGCAGCTAGTCGCTCAGCTTCCCAAGCTCCGAAAGCAGTACGAGGCAGCCGCGCGCGCCAGAATCGCCGCGGCGGAACAGCGTCGACTCGCCAAGGAGGAGCGTCTGCGCGCCCACGGTCTGGAAGGCAAGAAGCTCGGCAAGCACCGCGTGCCACGCGAAAAGATCGACGTCCAGACTGGCGAAGAGCTCAGCGAGAGTCTACGTGCGCTCAAGGTAAGTACTAGGAATCTCTAAGCAGTAGACAGGGCACAATACTGACGCATTTAAATGACTGCAGCCTGAGGGAAACCTGTTCCGCGACCGATACCACAAGATGCAGGCAAGGGCGCTGGTCGAGCCTCGTGTGCCCGTCAAGACGGCCAAGCGAAAGGCAACCAAGCGTTTCGAGACACACTCGTACAAGCGCTTCGAGTGATGGCCCATCTGATTCCATCAATCATAACGCTTTCCTGTATACTTTCCTTGCATGACGCCTACTGAAGGCGAGTGTGCTTGTGTTGTGTCGAGTCCCTCCCATCGGGGAATCTGATCTGTCTCCCGATCTGATCACGACTGAAGTAATGGTGCAAGACGAGACGAGACGCGTTCTGGCTGCATCAGGCCTTTTTTTTTTCCCAATTTTTCGAGGCGGCCAAGCAGCGCTCGTGCGGGCGTGAGAGAGGAGCGAGCGAGGGGAGGAGCGGGTGGATGGAAAAATGGGATGAATGATGCGTTTGGGCCCGCAGCAAAGAAACGCAAGCGGGCAGGCACAGGCAGGCAGGCAGCAAGCAATCGAGCGGACTGACCAGTTCGGGTGAGAGAGAGAGAGAGAGAGAGAGGGGGAGGAGGGCGGCGGGCCTCACCAAACCCTGTGTGGATGCAGACCGACCAGACCGACCAGACCGACCAGACCAACTGTGAGGCCAGCTTGCCTTCCATATCTCCCTTCCTCTTACACGCACACACACACGGCGACACAGCGAGCGAGCCAACCAGGACTGAGGGATGCTCCTGCTCTAGCCCCACTTGACCACCACCACCACCATCATCATCATCATCACCCGGAACCCAGCTCCGCTCCCCGCTCACCTCTTCCTTTCCCTTCCCCGAGCTTGTTCCGCTCCCCATCGGGTGATCCGCGACGCTCCGCAGCCAAGCTCAGCTCAGTCCAGCCCAGCCCAGCTCACAGGCTTTCCTTTCTTCTCGGCGTAACCGCGGACATCCAGCGCCTGCTGTCGACTCAGCCCTCCCAACCCCAACAAACCATCCACCCACCATCAACCCTCTCCCACGCGCTACTCCCTTGTTCCGCTCGCCCTGCCGCTCACGCCTTCCCCTTCTCCTCTCCTCTTTGTCCCTGCTTCCTGGCCCATTCTCGCTCGGCCACCACGAGCAGTCTGAACAGGAGCAAACGCGGCCCTAGCCATGCCTTCAAGCTCAGCAGCGGCTGCCTCTGAAGACACCGCTGCTGCTGCTGCTGCTGCTGCTCCTTCGGCTACCAACACCACCAATCCGCCTGCTCCCCGTTCTCCGGTGTCTCCTGCCAAGTCCACCTCCAGCCGCCGGTCAGTCAACCTCCGCGAATACGACCGCAGTTCGGACGCAGAGACCGAGCCCCTCCCTTTTGACGACGACGAAGCGGACGCTGACGCCGACGCCGACGACGTCATCATGGACCCTGCCATAACCGGCCAACCCAGCCATCTCGACGCTGTAGCCCAGCCCAACCACGCTGACCCGCCACCTCAGGACGCCGACATGGCCGACGTGTCCATGGATGCCCCAGAGCCACTAGCATCCCAAGACGTCACCATCGCCTCTACCCAGGAGCTGGCCTCCGTCAACAGCTCTCCCCAGAAAGCAGGCGCATATACCGCCGACGAGTTCAGTGGTGAAAGCGACCTGACTGACGAGCCAGATGACGATGAAGAGGATGGAGAGGATGAAGACGAAGAGGAGCCCGAGGAAGGCGAAGACGGCTCCTCTCTCTCGGATGACGACTTAGGCTCAGATCAGGAGGCCCAGCAACCAGCAACCAGCAAGCAAGTCCGAGCATCTGACGAGGAAGGCGATGACGAAGATGACGATCAAGACGATGACGATGAAGAGGACGATGAGGAAGAGAACTTTCAACAGGATGGGGATGAGGAGCGTCACTCTGGCCGTCTCAACCGCCGCAAGGGATCCGCTCATGCAGCTGCCCACCACGATGATGACGAAGATGACGACGACGACGAGGCGGAAGAGGACGACGAAGACGCCGCAGCCGAAGCTCTTGCTGCCCTCACCGGCGCACCGGCCCCCTCTGATGCTGCTGCCCAGGCCGCCGACGGCCTCGAGGGTCTAGTTGCCCTAGCTGCAGGTGCAGCACAGACTGAGCGCGACGCAGATGGCGAAGAGGAAGGGGATGAGGACGGCGAAGGCGAAGAGGAGGACGAAGAGGAGGACGACGAGGACGAGGATGCGCACGCCAGCGAAGCCGAGCAACCCGATGGCCCACCACGCAAGAAGGCACGCGTTGACCAGCTTCGCGAAGAGGGCGAGCACGAAGACTCACTCAGCTCTGACACTACCCCCGAGCCAGAAGAGGAGGGAGAGGAGGGCAGACTGCCGCACGAAGATGGCGAGGCTGCTGACGAAGAGGACTCTGAAGAACGCAAGAAGGAGCTCGACATGATTGCCACCATGAAGAAGCGAGCAGCTGCCACGGGTGGTGCAACCAGCCTGCTCGAGCCCGAACCGCTGATTGAGAGTGTGGCGGGGACACCGTCCACCTCCCGTGCGGGCTCTCCCATTGACGAACAGGCCAAGGAGGAGGAAGACGAGGAAGACGAGGGGGAGGCCAAGGCAGACGGTGAAGCCGAAGAAGGTGCTTCTGGCGAGCATGGCGACGCCGAAGCCGGAGAACAGCTCGAAACAGCAGTGGGCACCCCAGCCCCCGAGGCGGCCGAGCATGATGATGATACGTCCACAGATGAGGCGGCCATCCGCCGACAGGAGGCGATGGAAGCGCTGACGAAGATTGAGATTGGCTTTGCTATGCTGCGTGACCGGCTCTACGTTGAGCGACTTGAGGAGATTTCCAAAGAGGGGCAGATGATTGCAGACGGTGAGTTTACACGTGATTTCACTTTGTGAGCGTGCGAGCGGATAGGATCTGACTTGAACGTTGCATGCAGGAACACATCCCGAGCTCAAACACCTGACGAATGCGATTGAAATTCGCCGGCAGAGGCGGATGAAACTCGTCGAAATGTGGTTCGAGCAGCAAGAAGCGCAATACGAACGCGTCGCCAAGGCTGAGGAGGCGGCAGCCTGGAGTGTATGGAGGGTAAGTGGCGCTGGATCTCACAGCGTGCGCAGAAAGAGAAGGAGAAGCATTCACTGACACTTTCCACCTTGAACAGACAAATTGCACTGGTCTGCGGAGAGACATGATGGATGATCTCAGCCGCAAGCGTCGCCGACTAGATCGAGAAAAGCGTTGCCTCGATGCTCCCCGACCTGGTAAGCATGTCTGAGCCACACGTATGGAAGACGAACTTGTTTGCCAAGCGACAGTCACTGACTTGTTTTACGGTATTCTTGTGCGCGTACAGTGCGCCGGCACCAGATATTTGAGACAGAACTGGTGCGCAACCCGGATCGGACGCACGCACCACTGCAGCTCAACCCGGCCGGGACAGAGGAGGAGGAGCGAACGGGGCCATCACGAAAGCGCAAGGCGGCGGCCAAGCGGCGGACGGTGGCGCAGGAGACTGAGGCGGCGAACGAGTTTGTTGCGTATCCAGACCTGCGAGGGCTTGCCGAGCCAGATGTATGGGCGGACATGGAACGTATGGGGATCCGGCCTGCGGGATTTCCGGGGGCAGCGATCTATGATCCGTACCTTGCCGCTGAGCTGCACCACCAGCAACAGCACCACGCGGCGCAGCAGCAGGAGCTGTACGCCATGTACGGGCCGGAGGCGGCGGCCGCGGCGCAGATGGGCCTGCCACCTGCAGCTTTTGGTGTTGCAGGCATGCGGATTGCACCACCACCGCCCGGAGCGATGATGCGGCAGCCAGGACCAGGGATGGGCATGGACCCGTATGCGGCGGCAGCAGCAGCAGAGATGGAGCACGCTGCGCACATGCAGCGGATGCTGCCACCAGAGATGATGGACTCGGCCTATCCACCAGAGATGTACGGATACCCACCGCACTTTGCACAGGCACAACAGGTCATCCCGCCCTCACCAACGCCGCGACGCAAGGAGCGAGAAGAAAAGGCGTCGCGCGGGAGAGGCGGCGCAAGAGGCGGAAAGAAGGCAGCAGCAGCCGCAGCGGCAGCGGCAGCGGCAGCAGCGGCGGCGGCAGCAAACGGCGAGGTTGGGCCAGCGCCACCATTCGCCACGGCTGCGACTGGGGCTTCAGGCTCGTCTGGCTATGGCCGATGATTGTAATCTGTTTACCGCGTAACCCTGTCCATCTTGTTGAGGACTCGTTTCCGCGTCATTCATCATTTGTTTTAGCATTGGAATATCGTTGCTACAGTATTGTCATTCTCGAGAGAGTGATTGACTTTTGTGTGTGTGTGTGTGTGTGGCGCGAAAGGTACTAATAAGACGCGGGTGGTTGATTACCTAAGGTGGGGGTGGGTTTGCGCTCGTCGTTCGTCCGTTCTCCACATCTGATAAAGCAGTGTGAGAGCGCTTCACGTTACCGTAAGTACTGTAATGCAGCAAGAAGCGGGAAACGCGTCTTGGAAAAACTGCAACAGCACAGCCAGAGCTGTGACTCATATCCACCACGACCACATACCAGTACACGCACACCGATTCAGCCTTTGCAGCATGACGGTGGACACGACGCTCGACGGAGCGCTATCGAGTCTGCAGGTATCGGACACACGATCTTGTGTGGATGCAGAAGCAGAAGCAGAAGGAGATGCGGGGCAGCTTACGATCCTGTATGGCAGCGAGACGGGTACGGCAGCGGATGTGGCGTACACGATTTCACGGACGGCGCTGCGGCGGCGGCTGCGGGTGACGCTGGCGAGTATGGACGAGTACGATGCGGCGGATCTGATCTACGAGGAGCGGGTGCTGTTCGTGGTTGCCACGGCGGGGCAGGGCGACTTCCCGGCGAGTGCCGAGGCGTTCTGGCGCTTCCTGCTGCGCGACGGGCTGCCGGCCGACGTGCTGGCCGACACGCGCTTCGCCGTCTTTGGCCTCGGCGACAGCAGCTACCCGCGCTTCAACTGGCCCGCGCGCAAGCTCAGACGGCGGCTCGCGGCGCTCGGCGCGTCTGAGATCCTAGAGCACGGCGAGGCGGACGACCAGCACTACCTCGGCGTAGAGGGCACACTCCTGCCGTGGCTCGAGGCGTTCTGGGCAGCCCTGCCCATGCCAGACGGCGTCAAGGCCATCCCGGACGACGAGATGCTCGACCCCAGCGTGCGCGTCCAGTTCCTCAACCACCCCGAGCCCGAGCCCGAGCCCGAGCCCGCGCAGCCTGGCGAGCAGGTGCTAGAACCCGGGTGGCAGTGGGCCACGCTCGAGACCAACGACCGCATGACGCACCCGTCGCACTGGCAGGATGTGCGCCTACTCACCCTGCGTCCCGAGCCGCCCTCGTCGCCCTTCCACTACGCACCAGGCGACGTGGCCTCGCTGCGCCCGGAAAACGCGCCCGCCGACGTCGCCCGCCTCCTCGCCCGTCTGGGCTGGGACAGCGTCGCCGACCGCCCGCTCCGCCTCTCACCCTGCCTCGCCTCCGGATCCGGCCTGCCTCTCGGACGAGTAACCACCCTGCGCACCCTGCTCACTCGCCACCTCGACCCCTTCTCCGTACCCCGCCGCTCGTTCTTCGACGCCATCCGCCTCTTCACACCCCCCGGAACCATGGAGCGCGAAAAGCTAGACGAGTTCTGCCAGCCCGGCGACGGCGCAGAAGAGATGCACGAGTACGCCCAGCGCGTCCGCAGGACCATCGCAGAAGTCCTGTACGAGTTCAGAGACGTCTCCATCCCCCCGGACCGCGTGTGCGACGTCTTCCCCACCCTACGCCCCAGACAGTTCAGCATTGCGTCAAAGCCCCATCCGCATCGCATCCAACTCGCTGTCGCCATCGTAGAGTACCGCACCAGACTGCGTGACCCTCGTCGCGGCGTCTGTACGGCCTGGATGGCCCGACTGCCTCCCGGTCCCAGCACACGCATCCCCGTCCGCATCACGCGCGGCACACTCACCATGCCCGCTTCTCCCGAGGCACCCATCATCCTCGTCGGGCCTGGAACAGGCGTCGCACCCCTCCGTGCCATCGCCCACACACACCCGGGCAAGTGTCTCGCATTCCTCGGGTGCCGATACAAGGACAAGGACTTTCTCTTCCGCGACGAATGGGAACACCCCGCCGACGACAAAACCCAGGTCGTCCTGGCTGCCAGCAGAGACGCAGAGAAAGTATACGTTCAGGACCGGATACGTGAGCATGCCGCGCAGGTATGGGATATCATCGGTAGACAGGGTGGATACGTCTACGTATGCGGGTAAGTGCCGAGATCTTTTGTCATCCTCATGACCATGTGTACCTCCTTGCTTGCTTGCTTGCCTGCTCACACACCGTCCTTGATACACACAGATCGTCTGGAAAAATGCCAGAAGGCGTGAGGAACGCCGTCAAATTTGCCTGCATCACCCATGGCGACATGGACGCAGACCAGGCAGAACGCTTCCTCTCTGCCATGGAGTCACGGAGGCGCTGGCAAGAAGAGTGTTGGTCCTGATCATATATAGACAAGTCAATCTGTTAATCGTACATTGCATCTCATCCCTCGCGCTCGTCCTACTGTACATTCTCGGGCACATGGGGCGGCGGAAACATGCCAGACATGACGGCAAACATGAGTTCCTGGTTGGCCGGAAGATACCCGTACATGCTTTGCCAGAGGGCCCCGAGCTGCTCCCAGCACCCTGCGTCGGTCGGGTCGAATGTCGACATGTCAAAGCCCCTCGCTAGGGCCGGGGCTGAGGGCTGCGACGGCGGCGGCGGCGGCGGCGGCTTGCGCTCTTCGTATCGCGATTGTACGGGACGCGGTGGACTTTGGGATCGTCTCAATACCGAGGCTGGTGCTGGTGCTGGCGCAGGTGGCGGTGGCCCGGGTGGTGGTGGACCGCCACTTGCGACACCGCCAGATGTGAGCTGTTGGAGTGCGGTTAGCTGTGTAAGGTCAAAGGAAGGCAATCCAGAAGGTGCTGGTGCGGTCGGAGGGGCTGCTGCCGTTGGTTGTGATCTGTTGAATGGCGTGAGTATCAGTCGCAGTCAGCGGCAGCAAGATCAGGTGGGCGGCTTTGGTACTCACGCCGTACTCTGATTGCCGCCGAGGAGGGCGAGAACGCTGGCTGGTAACCCTGGTGCGGCTGCAGCTGCGGCTGCGGGCGCAGGTGCAGGTGTCGGTGCCACGTCCGCCTCGTCGGCGTACGGATATGCTGGCCGGCGTTTGGCAAGACGCGGATCTGTGGGCGGTGTCGTGCTCCGTACTGTCATCACTGGTTAGCAATACTCTTCTGACTCCATGTCGCGGCGCAGGACAAACGGCGACCTACCTATCGAGCTCCGACTTGACGAGCCTGATGACGCCTTCGCAACGTCTCGCTGCAGGTCTTTGAGCAACCGCGCATCAAAGGTGGCGGCCTTGTACCAAATGTCGACCACCTTCTTGACCTTTTCCTAGTACGCAGAGAGAAAGAAGGAGAGAGCACGCGCCGAGGGCTTCGAATCAGTCCCTGCCTAGTCTCGCGAGCATTGTATGGATGTTTGTTTTTTCGATTGCAGCACCGGCCATGCGGTAGTGTGTATCAACATGGTCCATGAATACCTGCCTGCCGCCCGTGCAGCTAGGGCGGCGGCACGGCGATGAAGTAGAAAGAAGCTTGGGTGGGTGCCGACACTCACCTGTTGTTCCCGGCTGACACTCTTGACCGTGTCGAGGGCCAGCTCGCTGGCCACCTCGGACGCAGCGGCGAGAAAGTTGGACGCTCCCGAGATGAGAGCCTCGACTGTTCCATCGATAGCATCGCTCCCCGCTGGCGCTCGGGCGTCATTAGCATCGAATCCAACACCATTCTTCTTGACAATGTCCTTGGCATGTCTTGCTATCGCATCAAAGAGATACAGAGAGGACACCTTTGTACTTGATGACGCCCGCGTGTGCTGCCTGAGTATCGCCTTGGCCACCGGTGTCGCATCCTACACCGCCCAGGTTCGCCAACCCGGATGGATTAAATCAGCTTCTGTTG
This sequence comes from Fereydounia khargensis, assembly GCA_026413255.1. Lineage (NCBI taxonomy): Eukaryota > Fungi > Basidiomycota > Ustilaginomycetes > Urocystidales > Fereydouniaceae > Fereydounia > Fereydounia khargensis. The sequence continues at coordinate 202,368 of JAOCZO010000010.1, read as the reverse complement.
GCGCAGGAAAGGGGGTTTGCTGACGGGGGAAGACTTACGTAAAAGCACTTGACCGCAGCTTGCTTGACCTTTTCGACTCGAGAAGAGGAGAGCTTGTTACCAGAGACAATCTCCTGGAGGAGTTTGAGAAAGTCCTGCGAGACAAGAACAGTGTGGGCGGGAAAGATTGTATCAGCGTCCATGGATTCTGGGCAATACCGCGCAGTTGGGCTCCTCTGGACTCACCTCGAGCTCAGCCATGATTGGTCGCCTACTTTCCGATCCTCAAGCTCGAAGTGTGATGGCGCTGTACCGATCGGGTCGCCAATATCTGAGCCAAATTGAGGTTGTCTGCTGAATGAGAGAGACTGTTAACGTGTGAGGCAAGGATATGTGTGTTGCCGGTTCTCCTAGGAAGCCGGAATGTCCCCTGGTGCTGATGCTGCCGTTCTGTTGGTGGTGAAAGCAAGAGATGCAGTGCCTGTCGAAAGTTGGCCAGGGGCTTCCGACTCCCTCAGTGTCAGGTAGCCTAACAGTCGCTGTGTGCGTGTGAGTGCTGCTGGATGGTAGCCAAGACGCTGCTTGCTGGCTGTAGTCTGAGGTCGAGAAAGCCTAAAAGTGTGACTTCCAGGCGAAGGTCACTCACTGTTGCTGTTGCTGGTGATTGACCAGCCCGACTCAGCAGGTTGAATGGATCTTTTTTTTTTTTTTTTTTTTTGCGTTGCTTCTCGTGTGTTTTGATTCATTTTTCATTTCGCGGGGGCTCAGCCCCGTCGACGGGACCGGAAGCAGTTCCAAGAAGAATTAGGCTTCGAGCCTCGACTTCGACGCGTGTGCTCTTGTGATTTACGGCACAGGGTGCTGGACCAGAGGCAAACGAAACACGCACAGACGGATCTCACCCAATTCAACGCCTCGGGGCGGGCTATGACGTTCGGCCAGGGTATTGGAGACGTCTCAAGTGCCTCACTCGCTTTGGCTGTGGCAATGGCTGTGTCTGCTGCTGCTGCTAGACGAGAAGCCTTTGGGCGGAATTGGACCCACGTGCGGAGCAGAACGCCAATGCGGAGAGCCTCGCCACACATCTTGGAGTTGCTAGCAACCCTCTTGGGACAAGCCAAGCTAAACTCACTAGACAGGAGCTGCGCAATCACAGGCTCAGTCGCGGCTCAGCCGACTCTGAGCAGCAAGCACACCAACCTAGACTGGCTAGTGGCGACACTCCTGAGCGGGAGCGGGTGACACCTCAGAGCGGAAGCCAGACCTAAGCAGCCGCATCGCCATGAGTATCACACATACTCCTGTCGCCGCGCTTACGTCCGTTCTCCCACATCTTTCTCCTATCCGTCGTTACCATATCCCGTAGCCACATACAGTAGTACATATCAAGCTAATCATATGGCAAAGTCTCTAGCTTTTCTTCGCACATCACGGGTCACACTTCCTCTCGATCCCATTCTCATGGAGACGAACCGACATGAGAATCGCGCCTTCTGGACAAGTTGAGGCAGGAGGCACTCGAATCTCAACTGCAGCAGCATCAGGGAATATGTCCCTGCACTCTTCGCCCGTCGATAGCTTCCCAACACCTCCAGAGCAGCACACGCATCCTATCCCTACGGTCAAAGCGCCACGGGTGCACTACCACAAATATCCCAAACTGCCGCTTGTTCGCACTGGGCATCTGGCAACAGCTCCAGCAACACTTATCAAAGTTGATCCGACAGCAGCTTCTCCATGTTTCGGATCAGCGCCAGGTTACAACAATCGAGTTGAAGGAAACAGTGTGCAAGGGCAGGCGGACGACTCTGACGAGTTTGGACTGGATGACCGCATTGATGGTGCGCTACCCCTCTTCCTGAATGACGCTCTCACGGAATCAATGTGAAATGCTAAAGTAATTGTACTAACAATACAATCTTTTGATCCCCGATCCGTGACGTGATGCAGACGAACTTCTCAACCTCGTTGCCACAGAGGTAGAGCAGCACGCTCAGCAGGCGCAGCAAAGCGAACAGCAGCAAGGATTCGATTACATTCCGACTCTGGAGAATCAGCATACTGGCTCAGGTGATCAAGGAGCATATGGCGATTCAGCAGACCTGGATGATCTCGTCTTTCAGCCCGGCTTGACTCCGAGCCTTCTTGAGCTTGCAGATCAATACGATTCCGTTGAGCCGCAAGAAAATCCTTCCGCCGCTGGCAGCCAGCCTTCCTACCTTGACATCTTTGAGAATCAAGCGCATCGTGTACGAGCTACTGATGAGACAAGGCCAGCTCATCCACATCGGAAGAGGTCTTCAACCGCGTTCAAAATTCTCACAGAATTGGTCGGTCCTTCTCGCATATCAAGCTCGCGCCATGTTCCGCGGACTCGACACAGGCACCGAGTGGTACGGAGCGAAGGCGACATCGACAGAGGCACCACTACCTTGCATCGAGCTTGGCGCCCCAATGCTCGAGTCCATGCGCACAGCTCACCCATGCCAGATAGGGCGTTCAAGCGATCCCGACTTGACGGTATGCGATCTGACCGGTCTGCTTCTACGTTCTCGGACGCCCAAGACACCACGCCAGAGCCATGGCTTGAGGATGAAGATGAAGGTCAACGTCAAGCCCCGAGTCTCGGTGGAGCGCTGGATCGCAACGTTGACGTTGCTGAATTCGCGCTTCAGGACTTGCGCAAGCAGATTCGGCTTCAAGTCGAATACTGGAGGGGCAAGCTAGCTGAGAAGGAGCTCCAGATCATTCGACTCCAACAAGAGCTGGCGATGGCTAAGGCTGGCAAGAAAGTATTATAAGGGGAACTTTCTTCGCTCTCCCAGTGACACTCCGCGGTCGCTCGTCAGATTATGGTAGCTAGTCTTCATCTACGGTACCTCCCAGTCGTCCATTGGGACCCGATCTCAGGGATCTGTACGTTGAGCAAGATCAATTCACACCAACCTGGTCGTTGCCGTATTGACCCGATTCCGTTGTGATCGTCGATGAATACTGTGGGAACCTCGCTTTGTCCTGGCCACCGGCAACTGGCCAGTGCTGTAGCTGTCATGCAGATCGATGTGAATGGATCTGCGGGCAAGAAGGCGGTGCCAAGTAGAGGCGAGGCTGGGAATCGGGAAAATGGAGCCTGCTTGTCTCCTTTAGGAAGGTCGGTTTGTGCGCGCGTGCATGCGAAGGACCCTTTCTCGCGATCGATCCGGCCGGTGACTTTGCCTCTCCACAAAACGAAGGTGCAGCGGCGCCTCGGAACAACTCTTTGGCTCAGGGCGGAACATCATGGCAGGGCTGATATGTGTTGAGCAAGTCAGTGTCAGCTCGTGGAAGGGCAATGTACTGTTGCTGATCACGCGGGCACCCTTCCAAGACGCTTTTGACGGGAAGAAAAGGAGCTTTTGTCAGAGTGTCGTCAGGCTACATCGGAAGTTTTTCTGCCAGGATCTCTTGTGTGTTACATGCTCGCCCAGCACGGCCGACCATGCAACGAGGTTCGACCGGGATGGTCGTCTGCAAGACCCTGCCCAATCCCTCAAATTTCTTTCCGAAAGACCATGCGAGGATTGTTTATCTGTCCCGGCTTCGGGCTCTTCCTTTGTACGGTAACGGGAGCACCGCCGAAGGGGCATGTGGCTGAATACGCTGCCGGCCCTTGCTTTGTGGCTTGGGAGAGCGAGCACACAATAGAGGCTTGCTTCTGGCTGCCACGCATCCTCACTGTGAGGCTCGCGTCGGCAGGCATCTCGCCGTCCGTGACATCCGCTGATACGAGCGAACCAGAACCAGTGAGGAGACAAACTTCATGGCTGCTATCTACTGGTAGTTTAGCTCACAGAGTCTGTATTACTCTACATACTGCTCCAGTCTGGACGGGGAATGGAATGCAACGGAGAGCGAGACGGGCCAGCCAAGGAGTGTCTGAGGTCACTGGACACGGTCAGGTGACGATCCTCTCTTGTTTCGTTCCTACAGGTTGCAAGCTCTCTTTGCATTCAGTGAGAGTGCCGGTCTGCCCCACTCGCTCTAATCTCGGTCGCGCGTTACGTGTGTGTTGAATTGAACGCGCCGCCCCGAAGACCCTCTTTTTCTTATTCCCCTGGGCCCATGGTAGGCTGCGTGTGCGCGTGCGTGCGTGCGTGCTGTTGTTGCTCCTACTGCTTCAGTGTGTGAATTCCAAGCAGTGCTGCGCGCAGCCTATCAGTCCATCCCTGAGAAATCAAATCAGCCAAATCAGTCGAATCCAATCCAATCAGTAGAAATCAAGCAATTCGTTGGTTGGCTGAGCTCTCGTGCTTTCTCCACAAATGCGATGCCAATTCGGATTTACTGGCCTTTGCGCCTCTGCAATTGTAGACCAGGGACATCCCGGAACGAGCACGGAATCGAAAGCGGACTTGTTCGCGATGGATGGCTAGAAGACCACGTCATGGCGTTGCTAACAATTCGTCCGTGGTGCATGCCTAGACTGATGGCGCTGCGTATGTGCACAGTAGAGGTGGCCATCGAGGGGCCATGTTTCTTCCTCTATCGGTTGGTGGAAAAGCTTTATTCACGCCTAGTGTCACTGTACTTGAGCTGGTTGAATTGGCCTGATTCCATCCACGCGCGCTCACCAACCCTCCACCCCTCTCACGCCAACAATACAGTACAGAAAGCCTGTGCTGAGAACGTGCAGCGTCTATCACAGGGAAAGGCATGCGCGGCCATATTGAGCGAGAACGAGACGCTATCGGAGGAGACAATAGATACATGTTTGTTGTGCCGTTCGAGAACAGACGGGCTTGGTGTCAGTTACAGTAGCTGTAAGAAAGGGAGGGCTGGGCAGTCAGCAGGCACGGCAGAGCTCAGCTCCATGTCAATCTAGACGCGGGGGCAAGGGAGGGAAAAGGGGAGACGGGGAACAGGGTCGCAGCAAACCGACTCGCGCTGGGCTGGCCTAGGCTGGCGCGGCCCTGCGAGAGAGGGAGGAATTCAATTCAATTGCTGCTCGTGCTGCTTGTGCTTGCAGCAGGCTGGTACGGACGCAACGCAAAGCAACGCAACAAACGCAGCCAACTTTCTGCTGCGACTGCTGCTCACTGCTGATGCCGTCCCTCTCCAGCTCCAGCTCCAGCTCGCTCGCTCGCTCTCACCAGCAGAGCCGATTCGCATGGTTCGGCCTCCGCCACTTGTCTGCGCCTGCTTCCCCCTTCTCCCATCCCTACATCACATCTACTCACCGTTTCGGCCCCTGTGCGGTGGCTTCTTCCCTCCCTTCCCTTCCTCCCTCCCTCTGTCTCTCTGCACGTCACCAACGCAATCTCTCTCTCTTTCTCCTCCCACCATCCATCTCTATTCTTTGCTTGCCTTGCGCAGCACAACTTCTTGACCGACTCCGGCCACCTCTGTCCCGCATCCCTTTCATCAGTCCCGGCTCGTCGGCTTTCGTCCTAATTAGACTCCCGCGGTACGCTCTTGGTATCTGCTCCCGGCATCTCATCCCGGTACTTGCACAGGCTCGTCACTGTTTTTCCCGTTCTCGCATCCACTGGGTAGATCGGTCTGCTCTTCGCCTTTTATCTGGACTGCGTTCCTAGTCATCTCTTTGTTCATCTTCTTGTTCTCGTCGATCCGGGTCAACTTGGGTTTCGAGTCGACTTTTTTTTCCCTCTTTGGTTGAGCTTGTATTGCATATCAAGCTCACACGCCCGCCGACTCGCATTGGAACCTGCCAGCTTCGGAAGCTACCGACCGAACGAGAGCGCTTTGCGTTTAGCGTCGGGCGCCTTCCTGCATCTGCTACTGTAGAACTGCCCAGTGCGGCAATCACGCTGCCGTCCACCTTCGTCGGCTTTCCGTTCCGTCTCGCTGCCTTTCATCTGCGCACTTTAGCTGGGCCTTGCCGGCAAGAGAGCACAGCAACATCTTGGCCGGCTCATCTCATCACCGACAGCAGTAGCGTCAGCAGCATTGGCGGCCAACCAGCACCTCTCTGTAGACAGTGACTTACCGCGTGTGCCCACCAGTAGCGCGCCTTGGGTCATTAAACCGCCAACCGCCAACCGCCAACCTGCCGCCACATCAGGGCATCACGCGACTCGATTACGCATCCCGCATCCCCGGACAACGCGTTGACTTTGCGGTTGACGTCGCCCCCGCACTTCGCCGGCTTATTTCGTTCGTTCTGTCATTTGCTCGTCTCCACACTGGGGGCCCACAATTACAGGACCTGCGCCCAATCGACTCTCTCACGACTGCGGCTTGTCTTTCCCGTCCTCATCCGCCCTTCCGTCTCTAACCTCACCTGACGGCTGAACTGTCTGGCCTAGAGAGCCCAAACCTCTCCGCACGTTTCTACCCACCTGGCCGCAATCTCTTCGGTCTCTTCCTTGGCTTTCCATCACCCTCTTCTTTATTCGCTCATCTGCCAAGCTTGCAGTCACTCAAGTCCTTTCGCCCGCACTTACGCCGTGCCTGGAACTGCAATCAGCCGGATCATTCTATCAGCAATCTCTTTGACCGAACCAGCCGCTCGGTCCTTTCAGCTTTCCGCCCAACTTTCTCTCTAGTTGCGAGACGCAGCGTAGATCGACAAGTATCCAAGCATTTTGTCTGTAACTTGCCTTACAGCATTCGATTCCTTCCCCATCCATCCTGAGGCGTCGGTGACCCGTCCCACGAGTCATCAATCCCGCCCAAGATGATGTCAACACCTGCCCCATATCCGGCCGTGGCCAACAATGCGCCCGCGCCGGATGACGCTCAGATCGAATCCAAGACGCCCACAGTATGCGTCGACTACCTCAGCCACCAGTGGACCGACGAAGACGTCTGGAGCAGCTGGAAGGCCATGACGAAACAGAAGGACAAGATTGCCAACGGTGTCCGCCTCGAGAACGCAAGTTGGAGGACATGGGCCAAGCAGCGTGGCAATCTCAAGACGATTAGCCCAGAGACACTCAACTGGTGAGTTTACTTCTGTCCACCATACTTTCTCCCTGAGCCCTTGCAGCTCTCCTGCCAGCCGTCCCCTTCAAATTACTCTTGTCTCGCGACAGACCGAGCTTGTGCTCTAGTGATACTTGGCAAAAGCGTCTTGTGTGATCGTTCCTCTGACCAATTTCTCTACTACCCCTAAACCATCCTGTTCCTCCCAAAACAGGTTGAAGGACAGTGATGTAACTTGGCTCTATGGACCATTGCACGAGCATGCCGACCCTGTACCCCCGCCAAAGCAGGCAACCACCGCTGATAAACTCGATCTTGATGAGGGCGGCGGCGTTCGCTCTATTCTCAAGCACCGCACCATCTCTGATCTACTCACAACGCCAGGTCGTGCTGGATCACCTGGAGTCGAGACCGGCTTTGCACTTGATGAGGATGAAGCCGAGGAAAGCGATGAGCCCCAGCCAGAGCGATCCCGCAGCCAGCTCTTCTCCGTCCGTTCCGACTCAAACTTGGTCGGGAAGAACACTACGCGCAAGTCTGGCTCGCCGCACCAAGTGATCGAGTCCAGCACTGCTGAGCCTGTTCACCCACCAATTGGTAGGACCGAGAGCTCCAATTCGGAAGAAAAGCGTCATATCAGCTTCAACCAGCGCGTCGAGCAGTGCATTGCGGTAGATCGCGACTATCCTGACTACGATGACTACAGCGAGGACGAGTCCGATGACGCGGATGGTGACGAGACCAGCGACGAGGAGGAGGTTCTTACCATGAGGTCGAGCCCACACACCTCCTCGTCCTACACTTCTAAAGCGTCTTCTAACGAGTTCCCCATCATTGCCAAGCTGGCACCCACCCGATTGAAGACGTCCGAGACATATCCGTCTCCCTCGCCTGCAGTGGTCGACCCCACCGGCTTTATGAACTCGATGGAGAGCAGCACCGCCTCAGTCTCTGCCTACCCGCAAAACTATGGACATGCCAGGACTACGCATCCCGGCCCTGCTGCCGAAGCGAATGCCCGGAGTGCCCAATGGGACGTGGATGATGATGACTTCAACGGCGACTTTGACTACTTTAATGGACCGGATCTCTCAGACGGCCACGGAGATCATATCCAAGATGGACCAGCATTCAACACGGGCGATGCTGCAAGCAGCCCTGATGCGACACGCTCATATACGAGCTACTTTGATCACAGTGAATCAGACCGCGCAGACGGATCCTCAGCATCGTCATCACCGCAGCAGGACTACAACTCGGCGCCCGAGGACCCGTCCCAGCCAGCAGCCACTGTTGGACCACGCGGAATTCTCAAACGGAGACATGTGCACCAAAGCAACGACTACGGATCAAGTGCGGACTCGAGTCTCGACGTGCTAGGCACCTCGCAGGCTGATGGCTCGGGCTCATTCAGTGACAACTACGAAAACTCTGGGCGGGAGCCATGCGAGAGGGGACGCACTTCACAGCGGCTTGGAAGTTCGGCGAGTTACGAGCGCATTCAAGAAGCGGCCCGCTCAAGTCGCACCCGCAGTGGCTCAGGTGGCAGCTCTTTTTCGCACTCGCCGAACGGATCTGGCGCTAACGGCGTCAACGATGACCGGTACGGAGCGAGCCCTTCTACATCCCCCAATGCTCCCCGTGGCGCATACATGGGCGGCGACTCTGATGGGAAACGTGAGGGTGCGTTTCGGGGCAAAGAGGCGTCGAGGGAGGGGATAGAAAAGGCCAAGGTGGGCCGAGGCGGCGATACCGACGCGTATGATCTGGATGACCCTCGGTCGTCAAAGGACTATGGTGATGAGCGGAGCTACTGGGCAGATGACAAGCCGAGCAAAGGCTCGCCTGGCAAGGCGCCTGGTACCCCTTCCCGGACGCATGCGGCAACAGCCAAGACGACAACAGCAGCTGCCACTGCAGGCGGCGCCGAGTTGAGCGTCGACACGGAGAACGTGCCAAGTAACAGCCCCTCGCTGGGCGGCGATCCGTCTGGATTCGGCTCGATCGAGGTCGGTCCAACACCACTCAACACGCCGACGTTCCTCCTCTCTCGTGCGAGCGGCAAGCGTCGTTCGGCGTCGAACGCCTCGATGGACTCGACTGGACCGACAAGCCCCACGCTGCCTCGACGCCAGAGTGCGACGGGCGCGCTTGTGGCCCCGGGTGTCTCTGAGCCTCGTGTACCCCTGGCGCATGACTATGTGGAGGAGGACGAGGGTGGTCTTGTCGGGCGGGCGGTCGAGATCGTCAACACGGCTAGAGACCTGATCGGCGCCCTGCTCGGTACGGGAGACCGCGGTCGTTCGTGGCGTGAAGGGTAAACGAGTTGGGGCTCTGGCTGTTCAGTTCCTCCTTCCTTGATCTCTCTCTCTCCGTTTCTCTCTTCTTCTGTCCCGTCACACACATCTGTGCTCTACCTACCCACTTACCTACAAGCGCGCGTTCCCTGCGCGTATAACTTGTTCCTTCCTGTCTCCCCCTTTTTGTTTTTGTTTTCTCGCTAGTTGCTCGAGTATCCGTATCCCTGACATCACCACATTCCACAACTCACACAAGAAGCAGCTACCATAGTCTGGTCTCAATTGCAAGTATTCACGTCTCTGAAATTAGCTGGTCTGATCTGCGAGTCTGTGTAGGATGGTAATGAGCGTGTCGAACCAGAACTGGACGGCGCTGGTACTTCGGTTGGGAGCGAAAGCCTCGGGGTCGTCGTAGATCCATGCTGCGAAGGAGGACTGTACAACGAGTTGGTCTGCAGTGGTGTAGGTGTGTAAGATTGGCTGGCGTGTCGCCATGCGGCCTACGATGCGGACGTTGCGGGTGTGGAGGTGTGAGCCAGGTGCGGAGGCGCAGGGACGAGAGGGTGCGACGATGGTGTCGATGCGGCCTATGGACGAAAGCCAGGGGTTTGACGGGTACGCCTGTTGGTTGAGGAGGGCGAGTTCGGTGCGTTTCGTGCGCTCGAGAGCCGGTTTCGAGGCGCGCAGCCAACCCGTCTGGGCGCGACCAGCTGTGTACTGCTGCGCGAGAGAGCATGCCAGGTCGGTGAGATCCGGCGTTGCGGTGGGCAGGACGTCGGCGTCGCCGGTGGGGAGGGGAGAGTGCTGCCATGCCTGGAGGACCTGGTGAGCCGAGACGCGGGTGGGCATGGCGGAGAAGCAGACGCCTGGGTATCGGGGGAGGTTGAGCGCGGATCGGCGGCAGATGGCGTTGGCGAGGCTGCCCATGACGCGGTTGGGGGCGGATTTGAGGGCGCGAGCGGTGCGCACCCACATGAGGGCGGCGAGCATGGCGGCCTCGACGAGCGGGGCGAGCGTGACGCCGGTCCCGGTGGCGCGGGCGCGTGCGACGAGTGCCGCAGTCTGTGCAGGCGTCAGGATGTGCGACAGCACGCGCGTATACGTCGCCGGCGCGTGTGGGGCCTTGCGGACAGCCAGCAGACCCAGCGGCAGCGCGGCGCCTGAGCGTGCTATCGCCCGCGCCACGGGCCGCACAGGCGCCGCTAGCGCGACTGCATACGACGCCTTGTCGACGATAGAAGGCGGACCCGCGCGCCCGCTCACCTGCGCGATAGACTCGAGCCGCGCAGCGCGCCGCTCAGACTTGCTCATCGCCCACCCCGCCTCGGTGCACGTGCCGTCGGCGTCCATGAGCGACGGCGGGAGCCGCGCCACCTCCTCCCCCCATGCCAAGGCCCCGCTGCCTCGAGTGCAGGCGGCGAGGGCGGAAAGCAGCTCGTCGAGCACCACGAACGTCCCGACCCCATCGGCGTAGTTGTGGCTCTGCTCGAGCACCAGCACCACCGGCTGCCCTCGGGACCGCGACTCGGGTGGGATGAAGAGATGCACCTTGGCGCGCAGAGTGCCGGCGTGGTCTGGCATAGTCTGGCGCGCGATGAAGCGGTCCGCGTCCCATGGGTCACGGTGGACGACGAGGCTGCTGTCGAGCCACGCATCGACGTCGTGCGGGTCATATACGATCACCCCGCCCCCCTCGGCGGCGGAGGGTGTATCCACCCACCGAACAGCAAAGAAGGGGTTTGAAAATCGTAGCCGCAGCATGGCGGCGCGTACCTCGGCCTCGCTCACGCGCCACGGGGCCCCGTCGAGCCACAGCTCGGTTGAGGCGTACAAATCGCCGTGTCCGTGAAACCGCCTGCGTTATCGCCCGCGTTAGTCTACAGCGCTCAGAAGGAAGGGGAGGAGAGGCGTTTTGGTACCCACTGGTGCCAGTGACGTGTGAATTGGCAGATGGGCTCGGGACGTCGGAACCATACTGGCTTGCCCTCGATCTCGCCGTGGCGCCAACTGCACTCGTCCTCCGTCTGGGGCGGCGCGAAGCCAACCACGCCGCCGGGCCCAACGCTTGTCGCGGGCGTAGAGATAGAGTCGAATGACCGACTCGCAGTAGATATGGCAGACATTATGGTGGTGGGCAGTGAGACACACACCCACACACCTCTGGGAAACAGACAAGAATTATATAGAACAAACACAAAAAAGTGACAAGTCGCATTGTGGCCAGAGAAGTGGAAGCGTATCGGTGCATACTGTAGCTGGTATGTGTGATGCGGTACGCGAGGCGGGAGGTGTGTTTCTGACGTGAGCGGAGCGGCGCGCCATCTGCAAGGGTCCACCCTCTCCCGCTCCGCTCAGACGAGATACGCGAGTCCAGTCCGCTGGCGCTGCCACTGTAGAAATGAAAGGCAGACAGCCCAATGCACTCCACACAACAAAGCGCGCGCATCGCTCTCTCTCCATTTAGACATTCTCGCCCACCAATACAGCAAGGGCACACATGCAGAAAGGGTGGGAGAAGTGTTCGTCGTGCATCGAATTGATTCGATTATCTGACGTCCGTCCGTCAACATCAAAATGGTGCAACAAAGAAAGCAAAGCAAGCATGGAGCGAAATCGAAGGGAAAGCAAGGTACTGTGTATAGTGTCCTGGGTGTGAGTAATTGTCCTTGGTGGGTGAAAAAGAAGTAATTGTCCATTAGCGACCACCACAGGGCCAGCCAGACGGGTTCCACCCATCCAGCACGTACTGGTCAGGCGGATAGTTGCATCCCGCAATCGTCGTGTACTGTGGCCGAGTGTCACTTGGTCGGTACCATGCGCCGATGGTTGGTGTCGGGTGTGGGTCACCACTGACAATCGCCGTCTGTGTGAAAGTGGGTGTCGGAAGCATCTCGAGCGACTTGGTAGCTGTGTATCGCGGCAGGTTCTGACCAGCCAGGTTCTGCGGCGGCCATGGATACTGCGCCAGATTGGGCGAGAAGCTAGATGCGTTACCTGTCTGCCAGCCCTGGTACCATCCCTGCCACTGGTTGGCCGAAGGGATGCCCGTGCCAATTCGTGCCGCCTGGGCTTGGCAAGCGCCATCCGACTGTCGCAGCGGATCACGCGGCATCCAGCCCTGCTCCAGACCCAGCTTGTATGACCACATTGGCGTCGTCGGCTTGCCCGTGCGCAGCGAGTCGCCAATCTTCCAAGTCCAAAAGAAGAAGTTGTGCAAAGAGTCCATCGCAGTCAGTGCAAACCGGCGCAGACCCGTTCGTGTTTCGTCACTGTAGCTCTCGTAGTCGTCCCACTGCTGGCAGCTTCCCATTCTTGGGAAATTGCCGCCGTTCGGTCCGCTGTACGAGCCATCGTAGCGTGCTCCGTCTCCAACACCATTCAGGAAGAGACCGCAGTCGTTGATCGCAAGCGATGTCTCACCGCCCATAGTCACGCCCATCACCGCACGTGCCTGGTCCGTCAGCGGCGCGTACTGCTGGCAAGGCTTCATGATCTGAACGTCCCACGGGTCATTGTTCTGAGGTCCAAAGCAGAGGTACGGATGCGTGTCCCATGCGACTCGATCAGCGCCCTCCAGGAATCCGTTCCAGTCGTTGAGCGGCAGGAAGCCGTCATGTATGGTAATGTAAGGTCCGTTTCCGATGCCCGTACCTGTGACGTTGCGGACCACCTCGTACGCCTCGGCATACCAGGCCTCAGCAGTGCTCCGGCCAATCGAATCGACTCGGGGCTCGTTGATGATGCTGAACATGGGAACAACGTTTCGTACTTCGGGCTGGCTGATGAACTGAGTCAGGCGTCGGATAATGTCGAGCGTTCGCTGTCCATTGGCATATCCCATCGGTCCCATCAAAAAGTTGATGTTTGATCGTCGACCTGAGTGGTTGTATCCATTCTGACTGCCAGGGACTGCGTGCAGGTCCAAGTTGATGCGCAAGCCGTACTTGCGAGCCCACTGGATCGCCTTGAGGAAGTAATCCCACGAGACACCCTTGAGGAAAGGCTCGTTGTCGAAAGTCTCGAGCGCCCAGAACCCGATCGGGATGCGCACCCAGTTGAGACCCGCAGCAACAATGTCAGCAAAGTCACGCTCGGTTATGAATGTCTCATAGTGTTCAGTCATCTTGCGTCGCAAGTTTGCCTGTCCGCCCTCGGCAAGATACTTTTGCGAGAGCATGAACTCATCCAACGCGGGGGACGAGTCGTTCTCGTAGGGCTCATAGAGTGCAGGAGAGATGAAAGGCTCCGTCATGAGCCAGCCACCAAGGTTGACGCCGAGGATACGGTTACGCGCATAGTCAAACTCCTCGTTCAGAGGTGGGGTGTAGTCCTGAGCCTGTGCCGTGTCATTGAGTGGCTGTGACACCCATCGGCCACCAAAGTCTACGGATAAAGACAGAGAGGGAGAGGAGCAAGTCAGATGTATCCTCAAACTCAGTCTGAATAATATCGGGTGTACTCACTGTTGACGTAGGTGAACTTTTGGCCGTTCCCGAGGTCAATCTCAGAGCCGTTAGTGCCCCAGGTGGCCACGAGCGTCTTTGGATCCACCTCGGTCTTTCCCTCTTCCTTACCGTCTCCGTCCTTGTCACCGGTGGCCGCGGCTCCATTTTGGGAAGAGCTGTTGCCGCTTGATTGGTCCTTGAGAACCGTCTGGCTGATGGGGACCATTACGGCAACAAGGACGAGGCCAAGGGCAAAGGCAACACCGAGGAGGATGAGCCACTTGCGCTTGGGAGGCTTTTTCTGGTCCTTTCCTGGACCGTACTTGGCGAGACCGACGGCACGATAGTCCTTTGGTCCACGAGCACCACCTTCGCCCTTGGTGAGTTGAGCCACTCCAGCCGCGGGAAGGCCATAGGGGCTGTCCCTGCCTAATGTGCTTTGACCTCCCCAAGTGCCTGGCCTGCTTCCCTTGCCGTAGCCGCCGGCCTCTTCGAGATCCTTAAAAGAGCCGGGAGTGCCACTCTGTCGCCATAGCTGATAGACGGAATCATAGTCGCTGGTGGAGCCGGAGAGCAGATGTGAGCTGGCGTACGATGATGGACGCCCCATCGAGTCTCGCATGAAGGAGGGCTGAGGCCTGGCGTTCTCAAACATGGAGTCAGAGGGTGACAGGAGGCCGGAGCTCTCGCTGGCTCCGAGAGCCTTCTCTCGCATGGTGGGTGATTCGTAGCCCGGAGTCAAGGATCTATCTGAATACCTCCTTGTACCAGGTACGCCGAGGAAGGCCGAGTTGCGGAGTGTAGCCTCGGCCTCGATGTCTGACATTGCATGCTCGTCGGATGGAGTCGGCGTCATATCTGACCGGGATGCGGCGGCTGAGTGCGGGCGCGATGGCACTGATGACTGCCGGCCGCTTCTGCTCTTGCGACCGGAGGGCATGGTGAGTGAAGAAGTGAGTGAGCGGAACTAGGTTGGAATCAAGTGGATGGAGGATGAGTATAGTCCTTTTGACTTTTGGGTGCTGAGTCCAAGTTTGTCTTTGGCTCAGTGTATGAGCGTGCCTCTAGATGGTCGTGCCGAGCCGGGCTTGCCGACAAGGTTTAGTCGTATGGGGTGAAAGAATTCGATGGGAACGCAGGGTTGCGTAAGATGCGAGCCAAGACACGAGGCTGCAGACACCACTTGCACCCTACCTATGGTGGACCTAGGGTTGTAGATCGTTGCTTGAAAGCAGCAAGGGAGGTGGGTCAGCTTTGCGATATGGAAAGTGGGATTGGTGAGGTACGGTCCGTAGCAAGCGAGACAGAATCGTGAGCGTGACGCCCTTGGGCCGGATTTGGCCAAGAGAAAGCCAAGAGGGATCGGCGGGCGAAGGAGAGAGGGGCGGAAAGGGGTGGGGATCAGAGTGAGAAACAATGGTATTCAGGGCTGGCTGTATATCTTGTGGCGCAGCAAGGGCAGAGGGAGGGCGGTTGCGAGTGAGCCAATAGCCAGCCCGCCATCCAGCCCCGATGAGAATGGGAGGGTCCGGCAAGCAGAGCCCAACCACGGCGGTACGGTGAGCCAAGACCTCGGAAAAGAGGGGAAGCTGTGCTTGGCCTGCCAGACTGTCTGCCTGTCTGCCCCATTGCGCATCTTTACAGCTACAGGCAATAGACAACAGGCAGCAGGCAGAGGCGGCAGACAGGTGGAGGGAGGAGAGCGGGTTTGGTTGCCCCACCTTGTCAGCTCATGCGCCTCTGGCTTTGCAACACCCCGCCTGACTTGAAAATGAAAAACGTGGTCTGCCTTTTTTCCTTTCTTTTTTCCTGGCTGGCCATTTCACCCCGGATCATTACGTTAGCACGCCCCCAAGCTCTTCGCCACGATACAGCATGCCTTTGACTTTATCCATCCAAATACAGTATTCGGTGGCAGCAACAGGCATCACCTGACTCGGTGCTCTGTGGCACGGATAGGCAGCGAGCGCATGAACAGCTGACAGGCCGAGTGTGTGAAGCGATACGGTCTGGTGCGGTATACCGTGTCCGTCAATCACATTCGTGGTGCATTCGGCCTTGTCCCGATTCATGCGGGCAGCGGATGCTCCCAGTGCAGGGTGCGGTGCGGTGCGGTGCGTGGTGGTGCGGTGTAGCTGGGCTGGACTGCCAAGACAAGCGAGAGAGAAAAGCACCGGATGGGTGGGTGGCATGTTGGGGAGCAAGAGGGGGAGAGAGCGTTGACACGTGAGCCAAGCAACAGCTCCTGTGGGTCCGTCCCGACAGACAGGCTAGGAACCGGCAGGGTTGCATGTTCGGCTGGGGCAGCGCGCGCTTGGCTGCATGCACCGAATAGCGTCACTCGCCTCACGGCCTCCCCAGCCATGATGGACAGACTGTCGCGGCCTGACCCATTCTCGTTTTCTTGGCGCGACGTTTGCTGCCCACAGCTCTGCGCTGCCCATTCCCAACCAGCCATGCAAGACAAGACAAGAGCGCAAGTGCAAATCGTGCCGTGCAGCTCGAATCCCCCCCTTCTACAAAGCACTATACGCCACGGTGGGCCGCGTGTCGTAGGCCCTTGCCGACGTGCCCGGAACTCCGCTGTCAATCTGCCCACTTGACAAAGTCGGAGCCGCAACAAGTTCCTCCAGAGCTCCAGCAACTGCAACTGCGTCATGCAGACTGGACCCTGAACAAGAAAGACGACTGACTCGCCAACCCTAGCAACCGAAACAGAAACACTTACCCGAACGCAGTACGAGTTCTTGTGGATGCTATTCGTATGATGAGAGTGATTGTTCAGAGAGGTGAAAAGCAAAGCGGCAACAGAGTCGATCAATCAGTATCCACTATGATGCAGCCGTCTAATAACGGACCTTTCCCGCAAGCGCGAGAGGCGTGCCCTCAAAGCTCTGCTCTGTGAACCATCTCAACCCGCAAGTCACTCAAGGTTGGCATGACAATTTGAGAAAGAGCAAAACCAAACCACTGTTTTTTACAGGTGATTGTTCGACCGCGTCCCATCATTAGCCAGCCAGCACACCCGGTCCGCTGGTCTCGATCCGGTCAATCAGCTTGGCACGGTTCGCCGTATCCGCAAACAGCGCCTTGATGAGCCCGATCAGCTCCTTTCGCGTATAGTCTACCAGCGCGCCGGCTTCAAACACGAGGAACTCAATGTCCACCAGCGAGCCTGCCATTCGTTTCCAAACAAAAGCCGTCAGCTCTCGCTCCCATATTCTCTCCATCAAATGACCCCAACTCAAAGTACTCACCCGTGAGAATCTCAATCAAATAGGATGCCTTGAACCAGCTCGGCACGAAAAGAGCAACTGCCGTTTGCTGCAGCAGATGATGATCATCAATCCTTGTTAGTCAGTGCCTCCTACCGCGCAGACGCCCTTGTCAGCACTGGTCACAGCGACTCACCCCTTTGCTCGGTTCCACGAACAGCTCTTCCAGAGATCCGAACAGCTTGACAAGGCCGGCAAGCCGCTCGCTCTCCGTCTCGCCAATGTCTTCAAGGTCCTCGATATCGTGCAGAACCTTGAGCAGCACCGTCTCTACCAGCCGTCCCATCGTGGTTAGGTAGACAGAGGGCGCAAGCACCGGCTTCCACGCCTGGCCCAGCTGGTTGAGCGTCAGGCTCACCTGTTTGATGCTCCGCTCGCATCGTGCTTGCCTCGTGGCGTCGTGTGTGCGCACGAATCCATCCGCCTCATTGAGAGCATCAAGTAGTACCTTCATTTGAGATGCCTGCCGTAAGAGAAACAATCGCCGATAGATTGTGAGATGGTCAGTTCTGTGCGTCAAAGCATGGGCCCTGTAAGCCTTACCATTTGTGCCTCAAATGAGCGCTGTCCAAGCGCCTTGGTCAGCTCGGCCTGTTGCTGCAGTTTGTTCAGCACCTCTTTGCTCGCATCAGCGCCAGTACTCGATCCGTACGCCTTGTACAACGCCTGAGTTCTGTCTTTGACAATTGCCTCGAGTTCTCGGGATAGATACTCGCAATCATTGAAAAACTGCATCGCCAATGACGGAACCTCCCGCAGCACTTGACCATGTGCCACAGGCATGAGCGCACGGTGAAGTTCGAACATCTCGTTGACTGATCCCAGGACCACGTCCGGTGAGAGCTTGATGTCTCCGCTGTTTCCACCAACCTCGCGCTCAATCAGCCCGAGTCCGTCGTCGAGCAGCTCGTTGGCCAGACGAAGCAATTCAACAGAGCGCTTGCTGATACAACACACCTCTTTGAGCGGCTGCGTCGAAGCGGATTCAGGTGCCTTTGACATGGCTTCCAATCCACCGACTTCGGACTTGACCGGTTGCGTCGGCGCACGTGACGAACGGCTGTTCACCGTCGCTGGGCTACCAGAGCTGGTTGGCCGCTGTTGACTCGAGCTAGAGCTGGTACGAGACATTGCGCTGCTGCCCTTTTGCACCGTTCCGACCGCCCCAGCGGCTGTCGAAGCACTCCGGAGAGCGGCTTGCCGCAGAGCTGGCGATGCGACCGACCGCGGTGACTCGGTTCGCGTCCGGGTAGCCTTGACGTCGGTAAGCAATTCAGTCGACGTCCTTCCGCGCTCGGCGGTGCTAGATTTTGTGCTAGAGGCTGCACTGCCCGGCCGGGCTGGAACCGTAGGTTGGATGGCAACGCTGCTGACCGGGTCATCGTTATCGTCATCGTCTTCCCATCCCCACGCCTCGCTGCCTCCAAAGACGCTGACCCTCTTGCTTCGGGATGCAGACAAAGTCTGTTGTTCCAATCGTCCGTTCTCGGTCAAGTTTGATGCAGGTATCGCGGCTTGGTCTGAGCCGAGGGTCGAATCGGGGTTTGATCTGACAAGCTCTTCCTTGGCCGCGCTGATCATTGCCTCTAGGTCGGCGTCAGAAGGCGCGTCGGGGTCGCTAGGTTCGGTCACTGCGCCAATCTTGGCTCCAGCCTCAGCCTCCTCCGTCAACGTCACAGCTGCCTTGACTTCCTGGTAGTCATCGCTGGAAGATCGAGCGTTGTGCCCTGTCTGAGTTTCTTCCCCGAAAGCTGCTTTGCTCGAAGGGGAAGGATCAGCCACAAGTGCCTGACCGATAGCCTCATCGGAAAGGTCATCCTCATCTAGGCCCCAGCCATCGACGGCATCGGACTGAGAAGGCAGAGAAGTACGATGATCCGGCTTGGAGTTCGCAGACTCGGCCTCGTGCGGGGCAGAAGCGGTGGCTTCG
The DNA here is from genome assembly GCA_026413255.1 of Fereydounia khargensis. NCBI lineage: Eukaryota > Fungi > Basidiomycota > Ustilaginomycetes > Urocystidales > Fereydouniaceae > Fereydounia > Fereydounia khargensis. Next base: position 183,515 of record JAOCZO010000010.1, on the reverse strand, counting down.
GCATGGGTGAGAGAAACTTCAGTTCCCGTCTCCGCAGGCATCGTCAGCGCAGCTGTGCGGGAATTCTCAGCAGCAGTGGGCTCCTGAGCCTCGTTTCCAATCTGATCTTTGTCATCATCGTCGAACTCCCATGCTTCTCCTGTACCCGAGTCTTCAACGGTGCCTGGTTCACTAGAACTTAAATCCCTGGTCTCCAGTGCCTTCAAAGAGACAGGCGGCAGAGCTTCATTGCGAGCTTCATTGCTGTCGTCGATATCTTTCTGTTCATCCCGAACCTCCTCTTTTTGACCTTCTTCGACAACCTCAGGGAGGGACTGAGCTTGTTTAGTGTCTGCTTCGCATTGCCCTTGTGCTGCCAGAGCAGCGTTGAGGTCGACTCTGGCCGGATCGAGGAGCATGCTAGCCCTCCTCTCCATGATCTCATCCTCTGTCAGTCCCCATGCATCCTCAGCGTCCTCGTCATAAAGGGCTTGGGGCTGGAAAGCGGTCCCAGCCTGAGATACCGAAGTTGCTGTGGAGGCGGTCGGATTTGGCGTCGCATTCAATGTTGGAGGCAAAGAGGAACTGCCCTGTGGACTGGTCTCGGCAGCCGCACTGACTTCAGCTAAGGAATCATCAGCAAACCATGGATCGTCTTCAACTTCAGCATCGAGCTGCGGAGCAAAGCGGCTTGATGACGCGGAGGAAGTGGAACGAGGTTGATTCACAGCAACTTCTTGCGCTGATACTTGAGTTGCGGCGGTCCCATCCAAGTCGCCATCATCGTCGAGGCCCCAGCTTGCCTCATCAATTGCTGCGTCATTCTCGTTGAAAGGTCCGCTTCCGAGCTGGTCTTGTGGGCGAATGACGCGCACTCCACCAAGCTTGGCCTTTGTCTTGCGAGCTGCTCCAGAAGACGGCGAATCTTTGAGAGGCGTGGAGCGTCCCGAGCCAGCACTGGACGTCGAACGCGAAAGATCCATGGGCACCGACGATCGTCCGCCTATGCCATTCGTCCAAGCCGAGTCATCCAATTCATCCCAAGAGGCCTCTTTACTTCGGCCAGGAGCGGTCAGTGTTGCAGCAGCAGCACCCTGAGCTTGAGGAGTTGAGGCAGTAGCGTGTCTGGAGGACGAAGCGGCCTGAAACGAGGATTGCAATAGGCCTTCAACTTCATTGACCTCGGCATGATCAGACTGCGTCGACCCTGACTGAGACTCGACTTGGATTGTTTCGCTCTCCCATCCCAGGCCAAAGGCGGCAGTGCTACCGGCAACACTTCCTCCGCCTTCAGCAAGGATCAATCGCCGCGCCTTTTCAAGCGCATGCCTAGATAGCCCGCGAGAGAAGTGCAACCCGGCATCCTTGGCCCATCGTTCAAGCGCGTAGGCGTTATTGTCCTCGTCCTCATCCTCCTCAGGAGCTCGGGTTGGCGCCGCAAAGCCGAGCCTGCGCAGGGTATTCTCAAGAGCGCGAGCTGCCTGTGCCCGGTCCTGCACCAGATGTAATGCTTGATCTAGCGGTTCGGTGGACAAGGGTAAGTCAGCATGAAGGTATGCAATACATTGCGGTACCAACACGGGTATAAGCTCGCGCGAGAAGATCTGCAGGACGAGCTGTCTATCATCTTCTTTCATCCCATCAAAGAGGTGGGATCGGAGGAAAGAGAGGAGTGATGACAGGACCTGGAGTGGCGGCTGCGCATCGTCGCCCCATGCAGGCTCGATAGAGAACAATGATTCCTCGTCAAGTTCAGCGACAGCCGAAAAAAGATCCTGTCCATTCCACTGCGAGAGAACAGGGAGGAACGCGGCATCAAGAAGGGACTTGGCGCGGCTCTTGACGAGCGGCTCTAGTGTCTTGCGGCGCCTCAGAATCGGAACGACTTCAGCCAAACGAGCCTTGTCTCGCCTGGTTTGAGCGAAGATAGTGAACTTTGTCAGGGTCGGAGTGGGCGTTTCAGGTTCAATCCGTAAGGCTCCCCTCCAGACCGATTCGATAGCATTCGTCGTTGAAGCCTCAACAGCAGCCACTCGCCGGGCAAGCTCCTGCACGGCCGGGTTGGACCGCCGAAGGTCCTGTACGAGCAGTTTGAAGCTGTCAGACGTACCTTCAGCTGTCTCGGCAGGATCCACTTGACCATAGGCACCAACCAGAGCAGCTGCAGTTGTGAGTGGCCCCACAAGTTGGTCGAGCTGAGCCAGATGGCCGTTTGCGAGCAAGTCTTCAGCCTGCTCAAGGCGCTCGGTTGCCTCGACAAGTGCGGCTAAGAAATCGGTCAAGAGGTCTTGATTGGCAGCGTCAGCTGCCGCTTGGTGATATGAGAGCAACGTCGGTGAAACCTCTTCCGGAATTTTGCCAAGTTGCGAGTCGGTGTGAACAACCGAGGACCAGAGCTGGTCAAGGTAGGCCCGGGCGCGCCCAGGGGAGGCAGCCTGACGCTTGAAAGCATCGCTGTTCTCACGGATGGTTGAGACGACGCGAGACTGGAGCTGATCGATCTTGGCATCAATCAGGGCAACCGTGGCAGAGAGAGGCAGCTCAGGAGCGGGGGGGCCATCGTTGGTGTCGGCACCCTCACCTGCCGACTTGGAATCACCAAAGCTGAGGCTGCATGAGGCGTTGATGGAGCTAAGGAAGGTCGGAAGGTCGATCGCGTCCTTCTGTAGCAGCTGTCCGGTCTCCATCGCGATGCCAGTTTCAAGCTAGAGCACCCATGCAGCAGGGGTGAGGCGAGAAATGGGAAGGGAGGTGTCTTGAATGGTCAGAATGAGCTGAGCTGGTCCGCAGCGACTGATGTGAGGTGGAGAGCGGAATGTCTGACCAATGGATGGTAGAAAGTGGTGAGTAGGGGTCAGGGATGTGGCTCGAGTTGGATCGTTAGGTGGAGAGTTGGATCAGACCTTCTTCCGCTCAAGAGTCTTCGCTCGGTTGCTTGAAAGTTGTAGGCAGCGGTCAGCGTGTCACCGTGCGAGAGCGAGACGCGATCACGGCCGGAGAGGCAGAACTGGGCTGGCTGAGCTGTCAACCACAGCGCAGGGTCAGCCCGCTAGCCAGGCTGCCAGCCCGCCAGCCAGCCACATCACAGCGCGCGAGGCCAAACCTCCACTTTAGGGGGTCTATTCGCCTGGTCGTCATCAATCACCAAAGATGCTTCACTCATTTGCACTGTGCTAGCATCCCTTCACTTACGACAGTTTGTTCTCGCCTGGATCTTGCTGAGGGACGTAGTCATTGCTTCCCTAACGGCCTCCATTTTTCCCATTTTTCTTTCCACCAGCATAAATGTCCTCGAAGAAGAATGAGACGCTAAGAAAACGAGACTTTTTGGCGAGGAAGTATTTGTCGCTTGTCATGCACTCACTGATTGAGGAAGCCATCAACGTCCCAGCTTAGGGGAGCAACGTTGGGAGAAAGAGAGAAGGGAAATGTCCTGTTACCTCGGCGTAAAACCTAGTTTCGTGATTTGTGCCGCTCCTTCCCGCTACGGTTGCTCTTGTCCACGCTCCGTGGCCGTGATTCAGCGGGAATAGTCACGCTCAAGACCTAGTCTAGCCACATCAGGCTCAATACTGCGCTCTCGGCGCAAGGCGGAGCCATTTCCAGTGACCGAGTGCCAGCTCAGCAGCAAAGTGTATGCAGCTAGCCAGCCAGCCAGCCAGCCAGCCAGCGTCTACCCTAGCGCTGCTCAGTCGCGTTGCCATCTGCCACTCTGACATACCAAGACGACTCAGCGCTCGCTCCCTGGCTACGGCCTCCTTGCCTGCTTCCTTCCTTCTCCCTCTCCTTAAGCACTGCTCCTTGCTTCGAATACCTCTCGCAGTAGAGAGCAATACGAGTCATGTTGAAACTGCTGCGCTCAACGTCACACCTCAACCAGGAGGGTACTTGCTCGATCAGAGGCTGAGGCAACTCTCCCACGCAATCTAGAGGAGCGAAGAGGAGACTCAGGCTCGAATTGTGCCCGAGTACGGCAATTTAGCTCTCCTGACGGGCCCTCCGCCACCCTCCGCTTCCGATCGGCCTCAATAGCTTGCTCTTCTGCGCTGCCTGGAGCGTAATTTTGCTGCGTCTTTCTTCCCTTCCTTAGACGGCACCCACCCTTCTTTTCATCACCCTCTTTGTTGCTCTTGGATCATGTGGCTGTCCTGCCTACTATCCTCCGTCGCTGCACCTTGACTCACTTGCACTTTCTCCTTGTCTCCGTTTATCTCTTCCTCTCACGTTTGGAACACTCTAATTTTGCATTTGGCTCTGTCAGATTGCATTCTCCCAGCCGAATCCATTCTGCGCTCGCTACGCTTAGTGGCCGACTGGACTGGACTGGTGTGCTGAGCTGAGCTGCACTGCACTGCACTGTGCATCACAGCGCCATCCGGCTGTTGCCGAGATCTGGCCGCCTTTGATATCAGCTGTCTCGCCGGAGAGTTTTTGTCCCGTCCAGACAGGTCTGCGGTGCATCACTCCCCTGCTTGTCTACCTGCCTGGCCCCCTTTCTCCTCTCTTCATCAACTCCCCTGCTAGCTCCGCTGTTGCTGCGCTTTGCCTCCCGATTCGTTCTTCTCTTGTCCCGTTGCCACCACTCACTGCCTGTCAGGGAACTTCAGGTGCTTCACGCAAAGCGCATATATAGGACCCTGTAGATGCCAAGCCGATCAACTCCGGGAAGAACCCTGGTCGATGCCTTCTTAAAACCTCATCCCTCATCCTTCAGTCACAACTCTCCCTCCGCCACCCAACTCCAAAATCGAGGCGACACCCAAAAATCTGTCAAGCTGAGACGTTCAGGCGCCGACCCAGACCACACGCGATCCTAGTCATCTCCCGAATGAAGAGCTGGATGACTACTTGGTCGAAAAAGGCGACATCTACGTGTTCAAAGACTTTTGAGAGGCAAGTGGCATCCAGTCGCTGAGCCTGTATCGTACCGAATTGTGATACTCTCGAGGGGCCACCACACGACCGATCGGATGTCGACCTTGATTCTACCAGGCTACACCAACGCAATGAAAGACGGTATTCATCAAAGTCAGCCGTCCCATCACACGGCTGCGGCCGAGCCCGAGAGACGTAGTACCGAGCACGACCAGAGTCTCCAGGTAAACAACGCCAATGGCGGACTCCCATTCTTCCACTCTGACTCTGACTCTGCCCAGGGAAATGTCAATAACGAAAACTCGCTCAAGATGCAGGTGCCAGGAGGTAACCATACGCCCGGCGATGATCGAATGGACGCAGGTCTCCAGCCACTCAGTGCCGACTTCTTTTCAGGAACTCTAACCCCACTGGGTATGATGACCGCGACGCCTACCAGCATTGCTGGAGGATCGTCTCACGCTCAGACTGGAGACGCCCAATCCAACGGACACTGTGCGACTCAAGCACCATCAAGGGAGGAGCAGCAGTTCAACAAGAACATATCTGGAACTCAGCATTCTGGACAAGATGCGGGATTAGCCCAAGTTGAGCAGCGATCTGAGGTGTCCGAGTCGGATCTGCCAATCACGCCTCCCAACCACCTGGGCTCCATCAGTCTTCCTACTCTTTCGGTACCCAACGCGAAGGCTGGAATCGAGTCCGTGCTCCACAGCCCTAATCACATCGAGAGCCTCATTCAAACAGTCTGGCTGGATGTGACCAATCGAGTCACCGAATCTGAAAGCAATCTCGATCGGTCATCACGAGTGTCGCTGCAGCAGCTGGAGGAGCGCCTCAAGAACGTGTTGTCGAGTCTCACAAGTGCACAGGGTGACTCGTTTCGAATGCTTCAGAGTGCGTTCCAGCAGAGGCAAGCAATCTACAATCAGATACGCATCCTAGAGCGAGCAATCGCACCTTTGGATGAGAAGCTCGACAAGCTGGTCGAGGCTGCCACCAACATTGCCATGGCTACCAATGCGCAAGCAGTGTGCGATTCTCGCAATAATCGCGGTAAAGGGGGAATCGGACCGGTATCTGCCAAGTCGCTTGAGGCCAAGATCACTGGCCTTGAAACTGGCGTAACCAAGCTGCAGGCAACTTGTAGCGAGAACAGCGCTGCTGTCGTGATAGTCAGCGAGCAAATGAAGGTAAATACCACTCACACACCGACGGATGACTCTTACGCGGTACTGATTTCGAGTTTATATCGCAGACACTGACTCGGACGATGAACGAGTTACAGCAAGTAATTATTTCAAGTGCCACATTGTCGCTCGCCAACCAATCGGTGTCTTCATCCTCTGCTCCGCAGATGATGGCGAACAGCCAACCTCAAGGAATGCCATCTGCCGCTGGTCAAAAGCCTGCTACCTCTGTGCAACAGCAAAACTCGCAGCAAGCGACTTACTTGGATCCCATGCATGCGCTTCCACTGTCACCAATTGGCTATCACATTAACTCTTCTGGTCGAATGGAAAGCCCGATGGTCAGCCCGGCTACGCAGACCTTTGCCCCCTCCGTGTCGAACACCTTTGACGCTGGGCAACGACGGGTGTATCGCGGCTACGCAGGGGCTCTCGCATCAGCCTCGTCGGAGGCAGCCGCATGGCGCAGTCTGGAGGCAGCCCAGCGCTCTTATGACTTCCTCGGACAAGCTAGCGGTGAAGACAAGCAGACAGCCGCTGCGAATCAACAGCCACAAATGATGTGGAGCTCGACGAGCAAGCGCAATTCTGAAGGCTCTGTTGGAGAGGTGAGTGGGTCCGTTTCACCCTGGCAACATCTTTGAATAACCCGGATTGTGCTGACAACCCGACTGGACGTCGCTTGAAAATCGATTGGCGCAGGAAAAGCGATTCAGCTCGAACCAGAGCTCCGCAGAGGCTGGTCGCGCTCGTTCGGGAACAAAGTGCGCTTCATACTATGCTGCTAGATCAGGCATGTCAGAGAGACCAGCAGAAACGAACGCAAGGGCGGCAGTTCCAGTTGACTATACAGCTCCGAACCCGAGTTCGGCATCTTCCGTGACGGGCGGATTTTTCTACCTCTCACAGTCTTCAGGTACGGCTCCTCCGCCCAACAGCAAGTCTTGCGGGTACTCAGAGCAGGCGTCAGATCACACACAGCAGACCGCCACCGCATCGAAAACTCTCTCGAGTCATTTCGTTGGGTATGGAGAAGGAGAAACAAGCATGTCCAGTCTCCTTGATCCAGCCACCGGCGAGAAGCCATCCTCCACGTCGGAGGAGGCATCACTGGGATCGTTTTTGATGCAGCAGCAGGGCCCGGACTGTGTCAGCCGTGACATCGAGCAAGGAGCCTCCGAAACGACCCAGCCTTCAAAGGCTCGCAAACAAACAAAGTCGTGCCGGGAGGAAATGGGCAGCGCCAGCGAGCAAGCCACAAGCTCTAACACGATCGTGGCTCCCTCAACACTGCTTTGGCCCCAAGGCGATTCTGGATCTCGGGAAGCCGCTTCAGGTGATGTAAATGCAGAGGAGGAGCAGCCTCAAGCCACGACGACGGCGAAAGGCAAGGGTACTAAGCGAAATCGTCCCAAGGCTGCTGGACCCGGAAAGAAGAAGCAAAGGCTTGAAGCTGGCGCTCAAAACAAGTCAGGCTCTGCCTCTGGAAAGAGTAGCAAGCGACAAGCCTCTAAGACGGCTGGCAAGGGCGAGCATCCTGACAACAGCTCAATCAGTGGGGATGTTCAAATTTCGCCTCGTACCTCGGAAGCTGACGGGGCACCTCAGGCCCACGGCGATGGTTTTGGGAGCCGCCTCTCCGCAACCTCGAAGATGATGGAAGGGTTCGCAAATGACCAGGGTGGGGTTGGGCGAAACGGTGGCTGTGCACAGGCTGTGGCTGGTGAGCTGGCACATCCGAGCAAGTCTGGTCTCCACCTTGCTCCACACGGTTATCAGTCCGATGCCGATGGATCTGGTGCAAGTCGAGGCGAATTCACGCCCACGGCTTCCCACCGGGGAGAGGGAAGCCGTCCGCCGTCCTGCGGATATGAAATTGGACACGCGGCGCAGCAGCTGCGGCGTGGAAGTATGACTACGTGGAGCAATTCCAACACTCCGCTGAACCCTGGCGAAGAGGCCGACTACCGATCCGTTCATGGGATTGGAACTCCCGACATCGGCCCTGGTCCAGGCGAATCGGATAGCGACAATCGCTCACAAGCCTATCGGAGGAGGCGCTGAGTCTGAGGCGATTTTCAAGTATCAAGCTCGTCAGGGTGGATACGGCCTCAGGCACGCGATCATTTTACCCACAAATCATCACTGCTGTCCCGCCAATGCATCCTCTATGAAGGGTTTGTCAAGGGCATGTATTCTTTACGGACAGTCACATTGAGCAATGCGGTGCCGGACTTTTCTTTTCGTAAGCTCGCTCTTCCGGACTGGACTGAGGTTTGACTTGGTGTGAGCTTTTGTGACTGATCTGTGTAACCTGGACAGAACGTTGTGAGGTGCCTGGGGCTCAAGCACTCTAGTACGATTCGTACAATGAGTGCTCGCATGTGGATGGGTGGGTAGCTCGGCGACCCGCGCCGAAAAGAGGAGAAGAGACAAGGCGTCCATCTGAGAAACGAAAAATTAGCGACAAAGAGTACGTTCCTTGCAGCGGCGGCGTTGGCGTAGATACAAGGTTGAAGAAACAAAGGGTTGGGCTGAAGCCGTCTGGCGCGATCGCGTGGGCCATAGACGCGAGCCCTGACGATGTTGTATCGAAGGGCTGAAGGCTGAATTGGGCGAAGTTCATTTGCGCTAAACAATGTCACCGGGGACGGTATTGGCTCGCCCTCTATTGGATTCAGCGCAGCACGAGAACAAACCTTTGCGGAGGAGATTGTGGGCGCATCGCAACCAACGCCTTTCCCTGAATAGTCTCGATGGAGGACCAGAGGACAGGTGAATTGACACTTTGGCGTATCAGGATACGATGACTGATTTGCGTCCAGCCAAACCTAGAGTAGAAATCAGATGTTAAATACTGCTACCTTTTCTCCCTTGGGGTCGGGAATTCGTGTCCTTTCTCTCAACAGCTAGCTCTCTCTCAAGCTCATCCCGACGTTTTTGCAAGGTCGGATACATCTGGAACTATCACCAAAACATTGCATCGGGAGTCATCGATAATATCGCTTTACAAGATGGGACTGTGGCGCAAATCCAAGGGTGTCGATCGCTCCGACGCAGGCTCAGTTTCAGGGTCAGGCCGCTTTTCAAGCTCTCAAAGCACTCGATCGACTTCATCTCAAAGCATCGATGAGATGCCGATCGTCAGGATTTCCCGAGACGCTAGCAAATCTTTTGGAATCGAATCTACGGTCGTTAGTTGGGGGATCGACCAAACGGACTGGTCGTATACCTTTGACGACTACAGCTGCTTTATGGGTTGGCCTGGGCAGGATGGCAAGAATCGGAGCCTCCCTGTTTTGCCTGCTTCACCGTACCGACGCCCATCGCTGGCTGCATCGTTCTCGTCCTCCTCTTCGTCATCCGAATCCTACGACTCGGCCTTGGAGGATGAACCTGCAAGACGACCCAGTCTTGCACTTGAAGCTCGCAGCTACATCCGACAGCGCTTGAGCAGGCGGAAAGCAGGGCTTGACGAGGTATTGCCACGCGCCTCGACGGAGAGCGTGGTGGCACCAAGGTCCTCAATGTCTTCGTCTCGAAGCTTTATCGGCAGCTCGTTGAGTCAACGTATTCGAAGGTGGATGGAGCGCCAAACGCGGGACGATGTCCCAGACAGCCCAGCAAGCATCATGACGGTTCGACCTGGCACTGCACGACCAGAAGGCGCATCGATCAATGCGGTGGTCGCTGCGACAGCCGAGTTGGCTTCCATCATCTCGCTCTTTGACGAATGCTCGAGCGATAACGGGGACTGTACCGACTGGAGCCACGATGTCTGGTTGGGCCATAGCCCACTCACTCCACTCACTCCGCGGACGGCGTGCTGATGGCGGTACACACAATTGGAGTGCTCTTTCCTGCCGGCCGGGAGAAAGACAACGAAAAGACCTACACGGCAATCTATCGTCTCAATTGCAATGGAACGTCTCGGGTTTCCCACTCTCAGAGCATCGTGGCAACCATGTGGTTACGTGTCTCAGGCACATCAGGGTCATCCGCCGGTTCCGAACCGAACAGCTGGCGGGCAGGCTGACAGTCAGGAAGGGAAAAAAAGCCTCCGAGACTAGCTTGCAGTAAGGCTGCCGTCCCTGCGGGCTGAAGCGTGAATCAAAGGAAAAACGCGCCGACGGCTCAAGATCCGCCATTTACTGTATCACTAACTAACAAGTGTACCGCTGCTAGCCTGGTCAATAGAGAAATGCTCCGAGAGTGGATCGGATCCTGGGCTAGTCTCGCCTTCATAAAGATACACTCATGTAACATAGCGGACAGAGTACCCCCCTCAATTCACATCCCATCACACACAACTCTGCAATCATGGCGCCACATGCAGGCCACGACCACGGGGGAATGGACATGGACATGGACATGGACATGGGGAGCAGCATGTCTGGCATGGACATGGGATCGACCGAATGCAGCATGCACATGCTGGGCAACTGGCAGACGCTTGGGACCTGTGTGCTGACTTCGTCTTGGCGCATCACGACAGAGGCACAGTTTGCAGGAACCTGTATTGGAGTGTTTCTGATTGTCTTTCTCATCGAGACGATCCGACGATGGGGACGCGAGTTTGACCGCTGGATCCTGGAGCAGGCTGCCAAAGATCGAGCCTCGATGCCCGTTCAGAGCGGCGTGACGGACCAGATGGACCGGATCTTTTTCGGCATGCCCCGACGACTGCGAACGGCGACTCGAATCACCCCGACCACAGCGCAGCAGGCAGTGCGGTCTCTGATCTACGGCATCCAGTTCACAGGAGTGGTGAGCATTGTTCCTCCCTATCAGCCTCTGTTGACTTTGACCTTACTGACACAGCAGGACCTGTGGTAGTACCTGGTGATGCTGATCGCCATGACGTTCAACGGATACATTCTACTGGCAATTATGCTGGGAGGCACGCTGGGCCACTTTTTCTCTACCCGCGACACTCTTGGATACGGTGGAGTTGTAGTTCGCCAGGAGAGGTCGGCCGACCAGGACTCGATCGAGGAAAAGGCAGGCGGTGGCAATGGTGATGAGCAGCACGCTAGGGATGGACTGCGAGTGCGTAGTCGACCCGATGTGTACAACACGGCTTCGGGAGCATGCTGTTGATTCTATGTGTCTGCTATATCATACAATTCGAGTTGAGTCAAACGCTGTCTTGCCTGCCTCTGCTGTCGAGAAAAGCTGAGTTGTGGGCGTGAAAAGTACCAGTACAGTACAGTAGGTGCAGTGAATGCTCAGTGCCGTGCGAGAGTGTGCCGGACTGAAAGGGGGAGCGAGGCAGGGAGCGAGGCAGGGAGCGAGGCAGGGAGCGAGGCAGGGAGCGAGGCAGGTGATTCGCGCGTTTTCAAAAGTGTTGGTTGGTTTACGGTACTGGACTGTAGTGGGTTTGGTTGGCTGCGTTGGTTGGTCTGAGCGCGCAAACAACACACTCATTTCCACTCGACTCAGCCCCGTCAACTTACTCACTTCACTTCATCTCACCAACAGACACCATACACGACGCATGCCTAACATGTCGGCAAACGAGACTGATGACGATGCCTCGCTGGCAAAACAGGCCGCCAAACTTGATATCCAACACCAACACGCTGACAAGCTGGACGAGTCAGTCGAGCAGACCAAAGCGCTTGCTGATAACGAGGACCAGGACATGCACGAGTCGAGCGATGCAGTAGAACCGTCCTCGTCTACCACTGACAAGGGAAAGGAGCAGAAGCAGGCCGAGGTCAAAGCCAAACCCGAGAAGGGAGAGCAAGAGGAGAAAAAAGATGAGTCGCAAGATCAGCATAAGGAGGAGCAACAAGAACAAGCTCAAGAGAAGGGGCAAGACGAGGACGCTGATCCCGTCCCAGCTGCGCAACCAGACACTGAAACAGAAGCAGCTGCATCTTCTGCCAAAGACACACCCACATCGCCAACGCCTCCTTCTTCCGAGCCCAAACTTGCGCCAGCAACCCCAGGGCCACCCGCGGCCAAGGCCACCAATGACAAGCCCGACCTTCCCGAAACGCCTTCCACCAGCGCAGCGCAAGCCCTTCGCGAGAGAGAGGCATTGGCTGACCCAGCTGATGTCGCAGCCGTAGCACAGGCCTTCCGTCGTGGCTCACCCAGCATCACGAACAGTCGTCCCAACAGCCAGTCTGGTGGCCCGACACCCTTCCAAAAGGATCTTCCACCCTTCCCCACCACCACTGAGCCCGCAGCGACGGCCGACGCATCAACATCAACAGAAAAAGCTGCTGCATCTCAGACTTCCGATACCGATGATAAGCCACAAGATTTCTCATCCAATCCAGACAGTTCGGCCTCGGCTCTCGCCTCAGAAGACGCGCCGGGAGCGAGGCGTTCGTCTGCGGGTGGCATAAACATCGGGAAGGGTCCTCCGCCAACATCACAGGCATCAGAAGAGCTCCCCTTTGACTTTAACCGCTTCCTTGATCAGATGAAGCACCGCTCCGCACAGCCAGTTGGCGAATACGTTCGCAGGTAAGTGTGGTGCACGCCCGTCCCACCTCTCCCTGACCGTCTGGCTGACTTTGTCATTCTCGTACAGCTTCATCAAGGGTTTCGCCAAGAAGCCATATCGGACCGCCGACCAGATCAAGCTCATCTTTGACTTCCTCGCCTTCATCTCTGACCGCATGAAGGAGTGCGAGGTCTGGGCCCCCCTCAACGACGCCGAGTTTGACAACGCCAAGGAGGCCATGGAGAAGCTGGTCATGAACCGCCTCTACCCGTACACCTTCACTCCCGCCGTCGAAAAGGAAGGCCGTTGGAGCGTCCAGACGGATGACCTTGAGCGAGACCGCGTGCTCAAGCAACGTATCCGACTCTTTAGCTGGCTCAAAGAAGAGCACCTCGACGTCCCCGTAGGCGACCACTCCCGAGGCTTTGTCGAGTTTTCCATTCAGGGTGAGTCGTTTGACACGGGCGTGTAGGGTCAAACCCATCGGCTGACCGCGATTGTCCTTGCACAGAACTGCTCAAGATCAACCACTACAAGGCTCCACGTGACAAGCTCATCTGCATCCTGAACTGTTGCAAAGTCATCTTTGGCATGATTCGTCACCTTTCCAGCGAGGAGAACGCCGACACCTTCATTCCTGTGCTCATCTTTGTCGTCCTCAAGGCCAATCCGGACCACCTGATCTCAAACGTCGAGTACATCAGCCGCTTCCGCAACCCAGATCGTCTCTCGAGTGAGTCGGGGTACTACCTGTCAAGCCTGATGGGAGCTATCGCCTTCATCGAGACCATGGACAACAACTCTCTTTCCAACATCACCCAGGAAGAGTTTGAACGCAACGTAGAGCAGGCTGTTCAGACCATGCCAGAGCCAAACGAGTCGCCGTTGATCGGTGGTACGAGTCCTGCCAACAGCGCCAGTTCGACGCCCGCGCGCGTTGCTACGCCCTCGTTGCTCGCCACTCCGCAACATGCGCCACAACACGGCCGCTCGGCAAGCAATGTGAGCGTGACAGCACCATCAGCACCCGGAGAGGAGGCTGCCAAGGCGCTGCCGTCGCGCCCGATTGGAGCCACGCTCGCCGAAGACACTCGCGCCTTCTTCCTTCGTACGGGTGAGGCAGCACGCGTCGGGCTGGGGCGTCCGATGGGCGCCCTCGGTCGGCTGATCAACGAAGGCATCGAAGGTATCCGAACTCCCAACAGCGGTACCGACAGCGACCGTCAGGGCTCACCTGCCCCGGTACAGGCCGGACCGTCGGCGACAGGTTTTACTGATCCAGCCGCCAACATGGATGGCGCGGGTATGACGCCTTCAACGTCACGCTCGCGGCTCTTCGCGGGCCTCTTTGGTGGCGCTGAGTCTGAGGCTGCCGTGTCTCCCTCGCCCTCGCCCGCCCCGCGACGCTCAAACGTCTTTGATTCGGAGCCTCAGACACCATCTACAGGGGATCTGACTCAAGACGGATTCCTCCCCCCACCGAATGCGCCACAGAGGCTACGCCCACAGATGCCGGCCCGTGGCTATTCAATCGATGAGAACATGTACGACGACGCTCAGGACAGCCGTCGCAACTTGCAAGGAGTTGGGGCTGGTGCGGATGAGGATGATGACGACGAGCAGGACACGCCGAACGCAGCGGCGGTCGAGCGCATGCGCCGTCGCAAACAGATGTTTGGTGGTGTGCCGACATTCGAAGAGGGTACACCAACAAGACTGCGACCGGGTCCAGCGGAGGATATCGAGCAGCAACAGACGGAGGAGGCGATTGAAGAGTCGCTCGTTCAGGCCGAAGAAGAGGCACAGCAGTCTGCGAGCGTCGAGACGCTCCGTTCCATCTTCCCGACGATGGAAGTCGGCGTGATCCAGATGGTCCTGCAGGGATGTGAGGGTAACGTCGAGGTTGCCATTGATCGTCTGCTTGAGATGACGTGAGGGAGAGGAGCGATGGACAGCAAGGCCCATTCCTATTCCTATCCATTACACGAATACATCCTCCGTCCATTCCATTGATTGATTCACTCGTATTCTTGGCTCCTGCGTGTGGCTGCATTGTCCTGTTTCCACATTGTGTTTGTGTCATTCGCTGACGGCTAAACTCGACGCCTGTCACTGTCACGAGCGAGGAGATGCAGCGTGTTCGCCTGACTGTCTTGCTACTGTAGCTAAGAGTAGCTTCGCTTGGCGAATATAATGGCGCGTTCCTAGTTCTGGTATACAGTACAGTACAGTAGGTAGGCTCGAGTGGACATGGTGGCTGGGCTGGCTACTGTATTCTTTCGGAGCCGCAGACGGAGCCGGAGCGATGGTCCCGATTTGCTTGGCGTGTGCCAGTCTTGCCCTTTTCACTCTTTACTGGACTTGGCGAGGACGCGGCGCGTCAAAGTGCTGCCTGGTGCCGTGCGGCGCGGTACCTCTACTTTGGACACGTAGACACCGTGACTGGAGCTGGAATTGCGCGCCGGCCCCCTTGATCAGGTGCACATGCCGCTTGCAGGATCAGCCACGTCACATACGCCGCGATAGAGAGGGAGAGAGAGGAGAAGAAAGATAGCTCAAGAGGGGCGCCACCATTTCTTGCTTTGTTTCGAGGCTTCGACTTGGACTTTGGTCAAAACGGTACAATACCCTTGTTTAGTAAGCCACACGCTGACTCTGCACACAAAAGCACAGCACAGCACAGTATGTTCATGAGAATAACGCGCAGCCCGCTCAGGAACCAGCCAACTGGCTCTGCCCCTCGTTCGCATGATTTCTGCCTCCAGTTGCTGCGCGTGGCAGGATGGACAAACCAACTTGCATACAGAGGACTTTAATCACAGTATTCACAGGGAAGGAAAGAAGGGGAAAAAGAAAAAAAAAACCTTGCTCCCCTGAGTTCTGCCTGCGTGACTGATAGAGACGACAGATTCTGAACACTGCACGGACTTTGCTTGGCGAGGGACAAAGAGAGAGATAGACCAGGCTGGCTGGGTTTGGCTTAACTTTTTCCCCTTCTTTCCTCTTTCTTTTCTTTCCTTCGTTTTAAACTTGTTTCGCGTTTCTGCTGCTGATGGACAGGGCTGGGCTGAGGGGAGGGGTGCTTTCGCATGTGCCGACAAATCCAATGCATCTCAGTTCCTGTGCCTGTCAAATTTCGCTGACCTCGCGGGCTCCGGCTGGGCTCCGGCTGCACCTACAGCGGTACTGTGACCTGCACGCGCCAGCCAGCCAGTCTGCCGGCCTGTCTGACTCTGGGCGCGCCGACCCAACTGAGCTGGGCGCAGCTGCAGCAACAGCAACAGCAACAAGGCCATGAAAAGAAAAAGAGGAGATACTGGCCATGCGGCGCCGTCTCTGAGACAAACGTGCGCCCCACACACAACCCGGTCCGTACATACAGCCAGTACCCGACTCGCGGAACCCCCCCAAAGTGGTCTGATTGATTGCCCTATCTACTCAGACAGGGTCGCAGTCGCAGTTCGCAGTTGCAGTCGCAGCCCCTCCGGCAAGACCCTCCCGGCCCAACTCTCTCCCGTGCGCGTGCAGACCCCCGAAATCACAGTCGGTCCTTGCCTTGCCATCCACCTTAATCTGCCCTGCCCTGCCCTGCCCTGCCCTGCCCTGCCCTGCCCATTAACTTGGCCCGCGTGCATCGCTCGTGGCAGACCCGAACCGTTCCTCTCGCCCAGTCTCCCCTCTGCCTGCTGCGCCGCGCTCGCTCGCTCTGCATCCCCGCCTGGCCTGCACGCAAGCCTCTGCAAGCCTGCAAGCTGGCCAGCCAGCATCGCTGTTCCTGTCCTGTCCATGCTCATTCAAGCCCAAGAAAGAAACTGAACCTCGACTCGACTCACTCCAAGTACCTGTGTCGTAACACTTTCTTTTACAGTACAGTACTCACCTTGGCTGTAACTCATTTTATTTTCCTAACCCAGGCCAACCCTCGCTTCTGGCCCGCCCGTCCTTGCCCCTTCGCCTTCGGGAGCTCGGTTGTCTCCCTGCCTGACGCCCTCCCCTCTTCTCTCCGGCTCCATCTCTCTCGTCCCTTTCCTATCCATCCTTGCTTTTCGGCCAGTCTCGGTTTGTCGTTGCTCCTCCCATCCTCTACCTCATCCTCATCCTCACCCTCATCCTCATCCCAGCTCCTCGACTCCCAGACTAGAAACGCCCAACGCCTTAGTCTGACCCTGACTGCTCTCTTTGAGTTGACACAGCTGCACTCGCTTCACCTGCTCAGCCTCCTTCGTCCGCGGATCACCCACCCAACGCCACTATTCGGCAGATAATCGCCTTCGCAATACCCATTCACTGCTAGAGTCTCGGTTCGGCCATTTACGTTATTATCACCATCCTCACACATCCAGGCACGAGCTCCCGGTATCATCGCGATCAACGCCCCTGAGGCCCTTACTGCTCATTGCGCCATACTCGAGTGTATCAGGAACGTAACAACTGCGATTCGAGCAACCGTCAACAAAGAAGGGCGGCAACGCCATCGTTTCACTCTCTCCCCTAACTTGTCGTGCACGCTCCTCTCGAGCGCCCAGCTCCTTCTTTCCTCCCTCCTTCCGGACTTGGCGCGAAATTAAGCCCAAGCTTCATTTACGGACGCCGCCCATCGCGCCGCTCGGTTCTCCTGGCAACCAGCTCTCCCAGGCGTCCAGCACCTAGACCGTAGCTGCCCAACCAATAGGCAGGAGGGCAACAAAGCGACACTTGATTACTTCCGTGCCGCGACGGACCCTGACCGCGACGGCCCCTGCCGACCCGCTCTCGACTTTTCGGACTGCGCTGCCCAGCTTCATTTCAGCTCCTCCGCTCCTCAGCTCCCTCAGCTCCCTCAGCTCCAGTTGACACTGCTGCCCAACCCTCTGCCACACACGCTTGCAAGGGCCGCTCAGAACCGGCTTTTGCCAGCAACCCTACACAGCACAACCCAACCCGCTTTGCGTTCCCCAGCTCTGAGCGTGGCGCGTCCCCGCCCTCCCTTGCCCGCCAGTCAGTTTGGCAAAGCCCAATCCAGCTCAACCCAGCTCCCGGCCAGCGCAACCCAGCTCAGCCCTGCAAATTGACGGATCGATCAAACGGCCCTTTGCCTCCCCGTTGGCACCAGCAGCCTTTTCTTGCGCCCACCGCCTCTCTCTGCCCCTCCCGTTTCTCGCCTGCCTCGTCCCTTCTTTCCGTCCTTCAACCACTTGAATCCAACGACGAGAGCGTCAGCCACCGAAAGCGGGTCTCATTGCCCTCCTCTTCCTTCTCCGCTTATACCTTATTCGCACCTTGGCGACTTCTTTGGCTTTGGAATTGCTCAACTAGCTTTCCTCGTCTCGCGGCTTCTCGACTCCACCTTCGCAGAACCTCGTATCGCCAGTCACGCCACCCGACAGCTTAGATCTCTTCAAGGACGGCCGCTTTCGCCTTGAGCATTTGTCAAGCTTTCATCGTCCCTAGGCCCCCGCGTTCGCAGAAGTATTCGGATAGTTGCTCTGGACGGAGCATCCCCGTGCTTCATCTTTAGCAGAAAACCCCGAATCTTAGCGATGGTCTCCCTGATGTCGGGCAACAAGCAAGCTGCACCAGATACCTTGCCGCACGAAAAAACCAACTGGTCGTCCCCCTCGATGTCATCTTCTGACCATCTGCTCCAGCGAAAGATGAAGGAATCAGAATCCAGGAGTCCACAGCCACGCAGGCTCAACTCTGCTGGCTCAGCCTCGACACAGTACACCAACTCAACCGCGATAGGATGGAATGCATCGGCGAGCGCTTACATGGGCAAGTCGGCTTACAGCTCCTCCTCCTCATCTTCCCGGCGTTACCAGAACCCCTCCGACTACAGTCCGCAGATGTCAACGTACGAGTCGAGCCAGAGCATTTCAGACGGGTCCTTTTACAATGATCCTTCACGAGTCTCAATCGTGTCCATGCCAGCCTCAAGGACTCCTGGGCTCCAAAGCAAGGTCTATGGTCTCACCGCTGACCTTCGTCTTCGAAGTAAGCCATCTGAGACCACGCTCCCAGAGGCAGCTTCCGGACTGCCGGTCAAGTCTTCGCTTCTGCCCCAGAACCAGAAGGCGAGTTTTAGCGTTGAGCTTTTTGCTCAGCAGTTCGACCCACGAGGATACCCGGTGCTGCTTGGACGAGCCGCATCTGTCAAGGGAATCGTTCGTATGCCCGCAACCTCGGGCTGCGACGTGATGATGAAGGTAAGAGTGATGCAGCTCCATGCCAGCTTGAATTACCAGTCTAACCATGCCACTTGTCCTTTCTAGATTACTGCTCACACGACATCCGGAGCACCAGCTGCTGTTTGGGAAGGCCTTGCTCTTGCTCCGACAGACCTCGGGTCAGATCGCAAAGTTTTTGAGGTCAAGGATCGACTGGTGGCGAACTACGACCTTATCCGCCCACGCGAGCCCTTCGCGCCCAGGAACGAGGAGATGATGGAACCTCCATCACTTTCCAAGGAGGACTTTGTGCTCCCGATTCCATTCGACGTCAAGCTACCTCTAGGCAAGTCTACCCGCGTGGTTGACGGCGAGCTACAAACAGTTGCTGTCTCTTTGCCACCCAGCTTTGAGATCAGCTCAAAGATGGCCACCGAGGAGAAGAAAGAGTTGCGCTTGGCGCTCAAGGGCAAGAAAGGTCTTTCTGCCAAAGACCTGGTCGAGAAGGGCTTCGAGAAAGTGTACCGTATCGGGTGCTACTACCAGATCACCTGGACACTGATCCGCGAAGAAGGGAAGAAGAAGGGCAAGGCAAGCAAGGAAGCGGCAGCAGCGGAGGGTGATACTATCACAGTGCCCTTCATCTTCCTCGGCGAACCAACTTCGCTCCCGCCTCATCCCCCAACGATTCCATCCACACTGAGCCCTCAGACCTTTGTGGTACCTGGCACCGCACTAGGTGATCGCTGGGACGTCCACCGCTCCACCACGAAGTGGGGTGGGCCGCTAATTAGATCCTTGCGCAGGACGGTTGACATTGAGGTACGTTGTTTTGAAGTGCAAATTGATCCTAGATGAAGGGGGGCAGTAAGATACTGATATGACGCACTCTTCTTGGCCCTCTCGCAGCTCCATTTGCCATCGCCACCCGTCATCCAAGCGCCCTCACATTTGCCAGTGCTTGTGATGCTGCGACCGCACGACCCTACTCTGTTGACTTGCGTGCGGCCACGATCACAGAGTGGCTCCTCTGGGCCTGGATCGCCAACGACCGGTTCGCGTGATGACCCGATCGAGCGACTGATGTCCACAAGGTCTCCACAACGTGACAGCGACACAGACTCCATCCGCACGACGCGCAGCATTGTCTCGCGATTCATTCGCCCCTCGATCAGTTTGGCACGCATGCCCGGAAGTGGGTCATCGATTGCTGGCTCGCGAAGAAGCGCCTCGAGTCTCTTCTCGGGCCGCCGACCGAACACAGCTCCCAGCACGGGCAGCTCCGAGACAGGAAGGACGGATGCTTACACCGAGCGCACGTTCACACCACATGGCGCTTTGCCGGACCTCGCGGGTCTCGTATGCGTGTCGTTGGTTCAGAGCACATTCAGTAGCAACGAAGGCGTGAACGATGCGCCCGAGAGTCGGCGAAAGATTGTCTCGGTTGCAGACCTCGAAGAAGTGGACATCCACGCGCTGCTGCTCAGTTCAGGCGGGTCCGAGTCCGGCCGACCGGTCGAGGAGCTCGCCGCGATCCAGGAAGCAGCGGCGACGGCCAAGGCTGCGGGAGTGCGTGTGCTCGTGGGCTCGCTCACCGTCAACCAGAGCACGCCTCCCAGTTTCCGCTGCCAGGGTCTGGAGGTCAAGTACGCGCTCAAGCTGGACCTGCTTCCCGTCGGGCGGGGCCACCAGTCCGGCCGGAACCGCGGCATGTCCGACAGTTCCACCACAGCATCGATCCACACCCAGACGCAATTCACGCAGCTCTCCACAGGCAGCACGCCACCGACCACGCCACCATCCGGCTCACCAGGCACGCTGTCCGACACGCCGCTCAGTCCCCCGTCCAACTCGCCGCGCGGAATCGGGATCGCCTACAGCACCAACGGACACACTGCCATGCCCGCTGACCACCACTACCACCAGCAGCAGCAACAACAGCAGCAGCAGCAACAGCAACAGCACTTGCGCTCTCTCGCCCCCTCGACCCTTGGCGCCCCCACCACAAGCGCCCCCTCCGTCTCGGAAGTACAGAGCATGGCTTTCAT
The DNA here is from genome assembly GCA_026413255.1 of Fereydounia khargensis. NCBI lineage: Eukaryota > Fungi > Basidiomycota > Ustilaginomycetes > Urocystidales > Fereydouniaceae > Fereydounia > Fereydounia khargensis. Next base: position 162,817 of record JAOCZO010000010.1, on the reverse strand, counting down.
GTCAGAGTGGGGTAAGGACCGCAAGACCGTGTCCAAGCTCCACAAGACTATCGGTGACATGTGGATCGATGTCCGCATGGTCCGCGCTGCTATACTCTAGTGTATTGTGGAGTGCAGTGTCTCGCTCTCCTCCCATCCGTCCTACAGTATTTCTGCGCGGCTCGGGACCTTTGTACCTACAGCTAGATACCGTACAGTGACTCCGCTCACTGTTTCTCTTCTCTACCACCCTCTCTTTCATTGTTACACATACAAAACGCACACATTTGATCACGCATACTTTGTGTACGGCCTGGATTCACTCAAGGACTGTCTAGGCTGGCGAGTTGTTCGCCGAGAAGATGAACAGATTGTTTGTCGCAGCGATCTGGAGCGGGAACGGGAGCGTGTCGAGGCGTGTCGCGTGTCAGCGACGCTGTCGTGTTCATTGGGAAAAGGAAGAAGAGCATTGTTTGAACTTACGGCGATGGTGTTCTCGCGCGGGTGGTAGCTTGCGTGCAAGATCTTCTTGTTAAAGTCCTGTTTGTGTACGACGTCTTGTTAGTCAGTTGTACGCATGTAATTGGCGAGTTGTGAGAGAGTCAAGTACGTACCAGGTTGTCTAGATTCATATGTGTCGGGTTAGGCTTGCCCTTCTTGGCAGCAGCGAGCTTCTTGGCCTTGAACGCAGACTTGTCCGCCTGGAGAACGACGTCGGAAGAGTCGTCCTTGTCAAAGACGTGGAAGTAGTTGTTGTAGCTTCCAGTCAGCACCTTGCGGCCATCTGGACCCCACAGCGCCTCAAACTTGTCAAAGATGCAGTCGTTCTCGTACAGATCGCAGAGCTTGGAACGCAGGTGATCGTGAATGGGAATCGTCTTGACTGGCTTGGACTCCATGTTAACATCCCAGATCTTGAGCGTTAGGTAGTCGCGCGAGAGAATGTATCGGCCGTCACGACTGAACTTGACATCCGAGATGCTGCTGATAATCTCGCTAAAGAAGGACTTGTTTGATGGATCCTCTTCTTCCTCAAACTCTGCAGTTACGCCAAGGCGATTGGGAAACCAAGAGTCAGTATCCGTATGCAAATTTTCAAGCTGCTTGAGCGAGCAGGACTTACGCTTGGCGTGCTGATCGCATAGCGCCGAGTCGCGCATGTCGGCCAGCTTGATCGTTCCCTTGGAGCTCGAATAGACGAACTGGTTGCAGTGGATTGGGTGGAACTCGGCAGCAGTGATCACTTCCGTCAGCTCCTCCATGTTGACTGGCTTGATGTCGACAATATCTGCGTGCATCGCACAAGTCGCGGTCAGCGATCATGTCTGGAAAGGATCAAAGGCTCGGCTTGTCAAAACTTACTGAAGCTCTGGTCGCTAATGTTGAGGTTCCAAAGGTTGATGCGCAGGTCGTCAGCGCTGATATACGTCTCCCCATCCGAGTTGACCGAGATCGAGTTGATATGATAAGCGTGCGCGTTGGCATAGATCTTTCTTGGGACGGCGGCTACGATGGTCTCGTGCAACGTGAGCCGTGGCAGGCGGAGGTTGACGCCGCTTCCCTGAGCAGGCTTAGGGATGGGAAGCAGGGAGGGGTGCAGGTTGGACTGGGCAGGTTGCCGGAAGCCGTCAGATGATAGGTTGTTTTCTGATACCATCTTGAGCGACTTTTCAAACACCTTCCACAGCTTGATGGTCTTGTCTGAATGGTCGTAATGAGCGCATCGAGAAGGATTGGGTCAGTCTAGGTGATCAGGGACGCAGCAGGAACAAGAAGGAAATACATACCATTCGTGCTAAGCAAGAAGTGAGCAGCATTCTGTCGCCGGCACCACTTGATCTTGTTGATCTTTTCCTCAATCTCGAGCGACTTGAGGTAGTCAAATTCAGGCTCGTGACTTTGAAACTCGGTATGGAACTTGTACTCGCAGCCCTTTTTCTGTGCCAGAGATAGGTCATGGTGAGTGCCAGCTTCGCAGAACAAGGGTCGTAATAACAATGTTACTCACAGATTCGTTGCGTTCAAAGAGCACGACTCGGCCACCTTTGTCACCAGTCGCGAGATAATCGCCTGTGTGGTCAAACTCGACGGTCGAGATGATGTCGGCTGTTGTGACGATCGAGAAAATGAAGAGGACAGGAAAGAGAGATTCAGTATATCGCCGTGACGGAGAGCATGATGGAAACAAGAAATCGAGCTGCAGGAATGCCAAGCCATGAGACGGACCCTCTTCATCATCTGCCAGCTCAAGGGAGGCCTTGAGGGAAACGACACGGTCCATGCTGGTCGTCGTTCAGAGTTGTTCGCAGAACCATAGGTTCAAACGCAGAGGAGGAAGACAAGAGCTGCAGTCAAGCTCTGCGTCCCTGCGATAGGAATGAAGCAACAACTCTGACCGGCCAAGCTGATTGGCAAAAGCCGGAAAGGCAGATGTGCCAGCACGAGGATGGGGAGAGCAGATCCGCTCGGCTGAGGCTGGCTCATATACGAGCCACGGCGGACAATTTTGTCGGACGGAGGCTGGACAAAGAAGGAAAAGGCCCGAGCGCATGGGGATGCAAAGGCAGGGGAAAGAGAAGACATGTGGAATTGGGTCGGACCATCTTCAACAGTCTTCTCTTTCCGACCTCTTCTTTCGACCAAAGGTCTGGGCGCAGTCAAAGGTGACGAGGAGAATGATCATGGAAATGACCGGTCCAGTTGTCAGCGATCGACACGTGCCTAGGCAGGACAAATGACCTTCTCAGTAACAGCCGCAGCCTCTCGTCCTCAACAGAAATGCAAAGCATGCCCAGAAGACCAGATAAGGCAAGAACGGCGACATGGTGTTGGTGTGTCGTCGACTGGCTCGATAAAGCTGTGAACAATCCCACGAGGGCAAGAAGTCAGCATCTTACCTTCGGTGATGTCTTCGACCTCGCCCTTGTCACCAAAGCACTGGGCAAAGCGCCATCCGCCGGAAGGATCGGCGTCTTTCTCCATGTTGATGGAAGTAGATGGCGTTAGCCTGGGTATGAAAGATGAGTTGGGCCGGAAGGATCAGGTATCAAAGGTTGCCTGATGATAGTGAGGAGATCCGTTGGCGGGATGAGCACAGAAGCAGATGAGAACGAGGTATCGACACGTGGACGTCGCGGATCCTAGACGGGACGAGGGCTGGAACGAGAATGCTTGATCGTCTCCGAGCTGACAATCAAAGGATGAGTAGTAGTTTGCGAGCGTACCGGAAAGCGACGAAGAAAGACAAGAGGCACGCTGAGGCTCGGAGACGAAGATGGGCCGCTGGTCAGATCGGGTGGGATTCGAGCGATAGAGAAGTAGGCTGGGAAAGGATTTGCATGAAGCAGCAAGTGCAATGCTGACTTGAATTGTTGCGGTGGCAGAGGCGGCGGCTGCTGTTGATGGGTGGATGGCAGAGATATCAACAGCGACGAGGTGAGTGATGACGAGTGGAGAAGAGTCAAAATCGCAGGCAAGCGAAAAAGGTAATGGAGAGGAATGGAGAGAAAAGCCCGTCCCGAGCGCAGTTGACTTGGATTGTATTGCTCTGCTATGCGGTGCTGTGCTGTGCCCTTGCTGTTTCTGTGTATACACAGGCACCGCACACAGACCGGATTACAATCCAATCGAGTCGTGACGCATCGGCCAACGCTTGCCCTTTTTTGTTTCTCTTTGCAGGTGCAGAAAAGCATTTTATTTTATTTATTTTCTATTCTCCTCTGTTGCCCTTTTTTTTACTGTACGCGGCCGCGATCCAAGTGCCTAGCCAGTCAGCTGCAGTGGCTAGGCAGACCCGCTCCTTTGCTTGTTCGCTGCCCCTGCCTCCTTCCGCTCCTCTCATCCCGCGCGCATTCAAGTCGTTTGACCCTGGCTCAGCCAACCAGCCGCTGCCTTCCCTCACGAGGATGGCCAGTGCGCACCAACCCGCTCTCCCTCTCTCTCTCACTGAGCGCTCTTGACTTGACGCGCTCTGGTTGGCACACGAGACCAAGACTGGGTGAGACCAATCGAGACAGCAACCCTGAGCAGCAGTGACCTCCCTGCTCACGACCTGGCCATACTCAACGCGTCAATCCCGATGGCAGCAGCAAAGGCATTTCGCCTAGCGAATCGGAGTGCAGCACTGCACTGCATTCGTCTCATACCAACTAGCCTTACTGCTCCAAATCCATGGTGGACGCCAAAAAGTGCTTCATATCACACCCCATTCAATGAGACAGGCGACTCCAAGAAGAAAAAAATCTGATGGTCCAATACTGTAAAGAATGCTGGAAAATATGAAAATGAACGCCAGCCTTGTTCGGGCCTGCTGCTACTGCACACGAACGCAACAATCGCTGTTCATTCTGATTTGAGACAGGAGTTGTATCGCAGCATGGAAGGGCACAACGTATCATGCCATTTTGTCTGCAGGGGCCAAATGTCAAGACGGTGCCTGCTTTCTCATCCCATCGGGGGACTTTGGACTTGATCCATCTAAATCGGGCCCAAACACAAAGATGCACGTCTATGCTTGAGCAAGGAAGGCCCGCGGCAAAGCAAAGCATACAGTAACATCAAGTCACCTCTTGTGTGTACAAGCAAACCCCACCCAATCTGCTGCTGCACACGTAAAATCAGCATGAGGCCCCTCAGCTCTCCAAGAACGACCGACCGGTGACCCTGTCAGGGAACACAGGGACATGACTGTGCCCAACATAGGTCCACAGCCAGAGTTCATCCGCCGACCGATCATCCGTGACATGCAGCCAGGCTACCTCGCAGATCGCCGAGAAGCCAAGATTTGCGAAGGTGTCAGGATGCCGCCAGCCGTCTACTCTTTCGTTGTACTGTGCACTAGAAATGCTCCGTTACAGTCTTGGTTGAGACCACTGTCAAGGCAGACCAGCGGGACCGTGGGAGGGAGTGCACTTGGTGTATTCGGGCTTGCATGCTTGATGGTGCTTGTAGTATTGATTTCGCGGTGTGGGGCCGCCTCGCTCGGGCTTTGACCGGTCGGTGCCCCGCTTCGAGCGGTGTGTGGAGCGTGCGCACTACAAGTCAGAGCAAGTCAGCACACGCGTCTGGCTGGCAAAGGCAGCAGTCCTGCTGAACGGATGTTTCCGCGTCCACCCTGGCGGTCCGGTGCTTCCCGGAACGCTTGAGGTTGACACCTAAGTTAGCCCCCTCTCCCTCTCGCTCGTGTAGGTCACATTCAGTCACTCGCTCACTTCTCCACGGCGGCTTTCCCGGTCAGCGTCTCGCAACGCAACGATTACATTTGCACTTGCCGGTGAAAGCAAACCCCCCACCCCACGCTGCAGCATCCTCCCTGACCTATAAGGGGAAGGAGGCTGACTTGGTGTTTGGTCGCTCCCAGTGTGTGTAGCCTTTCCCCCTTGTTCTCGTTCCGCAACGTCGTCGTCACCCACGTCCCTCCCGCCAGCCCAATCCAGCTGCCCCCAACCAACAGACGCGAGTTCTCGTGCGAGCGAGTAGCAGGCATAACGTACAGGACAAGGCTTCGAGCACTCGAGCACTCAGGATTCGGCAGGAAAGAGGAGCACAGCAAGTGTCCAAGTTTGGCTGCCCCTTTTCTCCTGTCTCTCTCTCCTCGTCTCGTTATCGATCTGGAACATCAGACCCGCCCATAACAGCACCCACCCAGCATGCATGCAGGCACGCGTCGAGAGCGTCTCGTCTGCCAAGTCAAGGATCAGACTTGACTTGACTTGACTTGACTTGACTAGCCTTGCCTTACCCCCCTTGGCTGCCCTTTTTTGGATCGCTGAACGGGGCAGAACGAAGCCCAACACAAACCGTTCGTCAGTCAGATGGTCGGTCTGTCAAGACATGATTAATCAGGCACGTCTTGGCCTGCAAGGGAAGCGCTGCGATGTGCTTGATCAAGATTTTCAGTCTCGACTGATTGATGGGTTGATTGATTGGATTTTCTGATCTTGATTTTCGGTTTCGCTCTTTTCTCGCCAGGACCCATTTTTTTCCGACCCACTCACCGCACCCCCGCGATCCGAACTTTTCATCCACACGGCAGACCACAAGCGACACGGCAGAAGGTGAGGATGGAAGAAAAGAATGGGAAAAAACAGCGCAACAAAATCCAAAATCAAGAAATCAAACGCACATCAAAACTTGGAAACTGCCCTATGACCGAGCTCAACCCGTGAGCAAAAAGTCTCACCCAACCACGCATACCACGCATGTGGGCGCAGGCACCCCTCCAGTGTTGGCCGCCAAGCCGGCCCGAGCACACTCGCAGAGCGAATGCAACCAGGATGCAGACAGCAGCAACAGCAACAGCAACAGAAACAGCATCAGCAACAGCATCAGCATTAGCATCAGCATCAATTCTACCAGTCTTCTGCAGAGCGACCCCTTCCCGACCCAACAAGTGTGTCTCCAACTTGTGCATGGCCCCTGCCGAACTCGCCTGGTCCTGTCCACGCTAGCCAGCCAGCCAGCCAGTCTGCAGTCCCTCACGGTCGGTCAGCTGCAGCGGCTCGTGTCGCGCGAAGCGGCATCTGTCTGCGTCAGAGTCATCGCAACGTACACATTCCCTGCACTCGAGCAGATCTCAGGTGTCATTCGCTGCTGTCCCCTCCTCTGCATCCTTGCCTGCCCTGGTCGAATCATCAGAAGCCATGACCTCGGCCAACAGCTTCACCTGAGCTGCTCCCAGACGCATGCCATGCAACCTTTCGCACCTTCATTCACCACCTTGACACCAGATAGCAGACCCTTCCTTGGTCACTCACGACCTTACTGTACTCACATACCCAAGATACCAACAGACGGCTGCATCCTACAGTGTCACCGTTACTGCAAGCAGGCATTTCCCACTCAACCCTTCCTTCTCTTGCCTGCTTCCAGCTTCGACCCGTCTTGTCATAGCACCAAAGAGCATTCTTGAGTCTGGCGCTTCATCTACCTTACCGTTCGGCACATACTCCATACGACGCTTCCCCTCGTCTCTCACTGCTCAGTCTTCATATTCCGTCATCGACAATGACTCCAACATCGCTGCTCTAAGTGAAAGGATAGCACCCGTCTTCACCGTACCTTTCTCTGCCCTTCGCCATTAGCATCGGCACTTATCTTTCGATACCCACCATTTCAGACTGGTTTTCCTATCGTTCTTGTGCATATTGCCTCACAGAACTCGTGTAGTGACCCAAGTCGCATCTCCAGTGTTGCTTAGTCGGCAACATGAGCACAGCGACGGCCGCCGCTTCATCATCCACCAGTGCCGTGGCATCGGCAGAGCCACCACCTGCTGCTTCCACTGGCTCTGAGCCATCTTCCCAGCAGCCAGCAATCAAGAAAGACACTGATTCCAGTAGCGCCAGCGCTGATGCTCAGGCGAAGCGAAAGCGACCTCAGTCTTGCGACACATGTCGTTCCCGCAAGATCAAATGTGTTCGACTGCAGGTCGAGGGACTCGAGCCAGGTGCCGATCAGCGATGCGTCCAGTGTCGCGCTATCGATGCCAAGTGCACATTCCACTACATTCCCAAGCGGCCTGGTCCTCAGAGCTCGTTTGCAAGGGCAGCCAAGCGGGAGCAGCAGGCCCAGGCCCAGGCTCAGGCGAGAGCTCAAGCCCAAGCTCAAGCAAGGAACAAGGCCTCGGACGTGGCATCTAGGAACCTGAGTGGCACGCAAACTCCAAGTATTGGCTTTCAGCCGCCATACATGGGAGGTCTGGATGATAACTGGTACAAGGCTTTTTCCGCGTCACTCCAACAGAGTCCGATGCAACCACCGACTTTGGGAAGTTCTGCGCGCTCGTCTTCTTTCAGTGGCAGCCCTCAAGACAGCGTTCTTCCCGTACAGTCTCCCTTTGCCTTGACTCCGCACTTTAGCGGATTCGATTCATCAGCTGGATTTGGTCTAACTTCTCCAAACACGCTCGACGTCCAGAACGCCTTCCCAGGATCGGCAGGATTAGAGGGTGCGGCTTCCTCATCGCAGTGGCCGTCGCATGGCATTGATGCCATGATGCGAAAGTACTCGGCAGCTTCCGGCATGTCAGGACCCTCGTCAGACTTGGGCCGTCACACTGTAGAAACCCCACAGCAGCAGCTGTTCCCCTTCTCAACAGGAGTAGCCAGCTCGGGAGCCGGAGAGATCCGTTCGGCACCGCTTCAAGCACCGTTCCCGCCAGACTCGCGCGGTCAATCGCCATCGAGCAGCTTTGTTGGCTCTGTCCTACCCCTTCAATCTCCTGCCCATGGGCCTGAGACTGCCACTTCTGCTCAGAATGCTCCGCCTCATCCCAGGGCGTCTTCAAAGCAATCCAATCGAACTCCCGCGCTTGGTAAGGCTTACGCTGGCGCCATTTTGAGGCCACGGTCTCTGGATGACATTGCTCCCAGGCAGACGTTCCTCTCCATTATATCGCTCTACTTTCATTACCTCTGGCCGCTCCTTCCGATCGTGGACAGGCCATCATTCAGCTACGATCTCATCGCCCGCCGTGACGAGCGTGATCCATGCTTTTTGGCCTTTGTGCTGAGTCTCACCTCTTATACTTTGATTCAGGCGCCACGAACAGTGATTCCAGCGCCTTGGTCCTTCTATCGTAAGCTACACCGAATCTGTCATCAGACTTCCCGACGGATGCAACCCCGCCGTTATGAGCCGCCCCAATTGCTCCATGTCGGCACACTCTATTGCGACCACATCTATCTTGGCACCACAGGTCAGAACACTGCGGCCAATGCGGTGCTAGGCGAGGCTATCAGGGTTGCTTACGCACTCGGTATCCATGATGAACGACGTCTGGACCAGCACCACAACAAGAAAGCATTCGGCCTCTCATCGGGCTTCAGCGCTCCACTGACGCGGCCCCCGGCAAATGCTGTCGAGCGGGAGCTGCGCAAGAGGCTCTTCTGGGTACTGCACGGCAGCTCGACAACAATTGCACTGCTCCAGGATGAGCCAGCCTTCATTCGTGACATTGACACGTGTGTGGATCTGCCACTTGCAGTGGACGAGGACGCTCTCGTGACATCCAATATCCAGCAGAAAGGACCCAGCATCTTGTGCGGTTTTGTGACGGTAAGCCGTCTGCACCAACTGATGAGCGAAGTACTCGAGATGTACCGTCGCGACCGGCGATACCCACCTTCCGACATACCAACTTGCAAGGTGCGACTCAAGTATATTGGCGACATTCTCCGCCGAATCCGCAAGGTGCTGACCGACATGCCTGAAGAGTTGCGAAAGCCAGCATTCATTCACCAGCCCGCAGCCAAGGCTCGGTTACCAGGAAACCTGCTGCCAGACGTTGGCGGTGGACCGTTTCCTCCAAGTGGGCCAGATCAGTCAACGCCGCAGTCAATGCTCAACATGCAGCCTTTGCCTGCCTGGCCTTGGGCAGCAGATGCATTCACAAAGGACGGCTTGCCAAACGCAGATGCGGCTTCTAGCTCGTCGGCGAACCAGTCGCCCAAGGGTCAAGGCTTGGGGACCGCCAATGATCCTGGACGCCCGGACTCTGAGCCAACCTCGGCAGCCGGATCGATAGCAGACAGCCAAGGATTTGCAGCGGGGCGACCTGGGGACGGCAGGCGTCGCTTGTCAAGCCCGACGTTGGGCGAAGACGCTTCTGGGCGTGGAGCTCTGGATTTTTCCACAATGGGCTTTAATCCCGCGTTTGATCCTCGCGCCGATCCGACGGCTTCGCCAGCGACGATGAACGTGGCGATGGAACAGGTGAATGCATTCCGGCCATCGCCACCGCCGATGCAAGACTCGCGAGAGCCAGTGCTATCTCCACTGTGCACGCTGCACGCCAATGTTGTTGTGACAGAGGCGATGGCGAGATTTATCATGGTCGAGTACCGAGAGCTGATTGCGGCGCGTGTGGTGGATCTCAAAGCGCGGGGACAGATAGACTTTGATGGCAAGAACGAGGACTATGGCTTTGACGATGCGCAGGACGGCTGGGAGGCGGCAGCGAAGGACATGCTGGAAGTGCTGCATGGTATGCCACTTGAGGCACTGGCGAGCAACGGTCAGTCGATGATCTCCAAGATCATTTATGTGGTATCGAGTCTGCTCAACCGGACAGCGACAAACACGCGTGGCTACTCGTACATGACGAGCTTCCTGCACATGCTGACACGGCTGTCTCAGGACCGTTCGCCGCATGAGGATGATGCTGAGGGCTCGCCGGACTCTTCCGAGGATGAGGCAGAGCCGAGCAACAAGACGAGTGGGATGAGCATGGGAATGGGAATGGGAATGGGAATGGAAATGGGGATGGGGATGGGGATGGGGATGCCGATGGCAACGTCCACGCTCCCGTCGCGTCCTCCTCTGCAGGGAAGGGAGCGAGGCGATAGTCTTTCCTCGGCCAAGGACCGGCGGGGGGCATGAAGGAACTATTGCGTACTGTGAGGCCAGCATGGCCAGCATGGCCAGCATGGCAGGTGGCGGACTGGAATCAATGCTACCTACGGTAGCTACGAGCTTGTACTTTAACATCACCATTCAACATTGTTTTTGCGCACACATGAAGTAACTTATCAGAGGATTGAATTGGGCACGGACAGTTCCGAAGCAGTGACAGTGGCGGTGAGAGAACGAGTGTGCTGTGCCGTACTGTATGTACGGTATCGGGAGAGTTTCCGAGCCTAACCGGAGTGCCCGATTCTATTGGCCAGGCTCGGTCCGCAACCTCTTGACCGGTCTGAACTCTGTTGCGACTGCATCGGGCACCGACCGAGACGTGCGCAGCTGGAACCCGTTCAGCACGGACGGAGTTGGCGAGTGTGATGGATGTGATGCATGAAACTGACTGTAAACGTGCTCAAGCTTCCGGGATGTTTGAGTGCAGTACAGTACAGTATTGCTGCCATTGTGAACAAAGGGAGGGAGACAGGGCCACCCTTTTTCTCCCAGCCAGATACGGCAGAGGCAGAGTGGGGGTCCAGGACTGCAAACAGATACCGTACAGACTTGCTGTTGGAGTGGCCCGCGAGAGAGCGGAACGTCTAGCCTGGCAAAATTTGGAAACTTGTGTGGCTTCTTCCTCTCACCTGGCCAAGCTCCCACTGAGCAGCAAATGATTGCCTTCCGCAATCAGCAGCAATCCGTCCAATCTTCGCCCGGTCCAAGTCCCACCATTCTGACATCAAACGGATCAAACCCGACACAGGGAGCTCCAGGCGGCTTGAATCACGAGATGAGCTCCCGCCTCGGCCTCCAACGCCCTGCAAGCACCTTGCTCATCCAGCAATGCATGAACATGATGGGCCTGGGCGACCGCAGGGTCGATTCTCTCTCACCTGAACAAATGAACGCTCTCAGTCTTCGAATTCGCCGCGTGCAGACAGCGCAGAACGAGGCGCAAATGCACATGGCTCAAATACACGGTCATCAGCCATCTTCGCAAGAAATGGCCCCGGTATCAGTGTCGGCGCCCCCTGGACAAGGGGCAGGGCAGCAGCAGCAGCAACAACAACAACAACAACAACAACAACAGCAATCGCCTCAATCATCCGAGTCCGTCGCTGGAGTAAAGCGAAAAGATTCGCCTCAGCAGCAAGGACCAAATCGTGGCCCACCGGCTCTCAACTCGTCCAACTCGCAACTGCAGGAGATGGACGAGCAGCAGCAACAGCTCGCTCGACGCTTACAGCAGCAGAGTGCCATGCAGCAGCAGATCCATCAACAGCTCCAGCAGGCCAGCTCCAACCAAAGCATACGTCAATTCAACCCTTCCACAAACCAGGTCGACCATGCTCAGATCCGTCGTGGGCAGGCACGCATCACCATGCCTAATGGTTTCGACCCTTTCACGTCATCACAAATGGGCCCACCACCTTCACCGGGCGCCAAATTGCAATCCAACATTGCATGGCAGCCCACCTTTAACTCTGCTTCGGGTCTTGCATCAGCGAACCCGTTTGCACCACATCAAGAGCAACAGCAGCAGCAGCAACACCAGCAACACCAACCTTCGCAGCATTCACAACAACAAGCGCAGCAACGTCACCAACACCAGCAACAGCAACAACAACAGCAACAAGCCTCAAATGGCCCAACGCAAGGCAACAATGGTCCGAACACGCCGCTGTTCAATACCAGTGGACGAAATGGCGCATTTGCTGACCTTGACTTTGACTTTAACACGTTCCTTACGGGCGGGGGTGACTTGTGATTGATTATGCAAATGTAACACTATTGGATACCTTGTCTTCGATCGACACTACTGGTTCTGCTTAGCGGCAGTTTCCTTCTGCAACTGTTGGGGGCTCTTCGAGTGCTTTTCGGCGTGAACGGCTTCCTCAGACTTGGTGGCAGTGTTGGAGGGCTGGTTGGCCTTTCGCGCAGTCTCTTGCTGCATTTGCTGAGGAGTGGCCTTGGACTTGTCCGCCTTTACGCTTGCGCCGCTCTCGGTCTCGAGAGGGTTGTCTGCTCGGCGAGCCTGCAACGTGCATGTCCAAGGAGGTTGGTTAGCTTGACAAGGTCTGCAAACAGCAAGTGCTCGAGGGAAGTGTGGAACGTACCGAGAGGGTGGTGCTGAAAGCTCGACGGGGGACGATGAGTGATGCACGAAGAAGCGACATGGTGTGACTGATTTGGCGGTTGGAGTCTCTGTCGGTTGAGGTTTCTATTCTGGCCAGATGGACGGTCAGTCAGCCCTGGAAGATATATATACTTGATCTGAGCTGGGACCCGAGGGGCATGTTTGGAGAAACCCTGAGGTGCCCAGGCCATCATCGTAGGTTGGCTGGCTGAGTCGAGTCGATCGATCGACGTCACGTCACGTCGCGTTGCGTACACCTCCACATCAGCCTTGCCAGGCTTCGTCGGGGTATCGCAAGCAACAGTCAGCAACGGCGCGCCCGTGTGAGTCTGAGGCTGACACAGAATTAGAAGCAGGCCAACATGCCACGGTAGACTGTGTTCGTAAGGTAAGGCTTCATTGAGTTGGGTTGGGTTGGTGGGCTATTATACAGAAGGGACCGCCAGGGTCCAGGAAAGGAGGCTGGCTGGCCAGGTAGCATACATGTGGTGGGGTACGTGGTGGTTTTATGGATACAGAGGGTGGATCGGTGAGGCAAGATCACTCTGGCTGGGCGCACAGGGCTCAGCCACGTGCGTGGTCTACAAGGAAATGTGGGAAATGCTCCAGGTTGGGTCATGGGTAGTCTCTCTCTGTCATACTGACGAGAAGGTGCTCTCGCTCAAGAAGACCGGAAAGCTGCCCTGGTTGGGGACCATGTCGTTGCGACAAGCCTGTTCTTGTCCGTCGTAAGGGCTCGCGGGACCACAAGGCTGGTGTGAGGTGGGAATGGGGCTCATGGCCAAGTGAGGGACTGGGGCAGGGTAGTAGAGGAAGGTTGGTGTGGGTGGCGAGCAAGAGGTTGGCGGCATAGGCATCGAAGGGACCATGTCTTGCGGCGTGGGAGGAAGGAAACACTCGACTTCAGCTAGGCTTGTACTCCCGGATTCGCTTGATGGAGATGAGGAGCGCACGCCGATGCTCGGTGTAAGCGGAGGAGTGCTGAGTGGCAGCATTGCACTGCTAAAGGCTGGAACAGGGCTCAGCATAGGGGCATTGCCGGTCATCGGAGATGGTGGGTAAGGTGACGATGCGGCATCGGACCATGGGGAGGGGGGGAGGAGGTTAGCCCCTGCCGAGGCAGACGGCGATAGGATTGCGGCAGGAAGACCAAAGTAATCGTTAATAATGCTGGGAGGGTTGATGGTGATGCCGAGGCCAATGAGGCCCTCGTCTTCTGGGTACTTGATCCTTCGAGGCTCGACGCGAGTCATGCCGAGAGGCGGCTGAATGCCACAGGCAGCCATGCTGTTGACCATCTTTTCCCAGTTCTTCCTCTGGCGGTCATGCTTCTTGCGGATACGAGCCTTGAAGCTGTCGAGCTTGCTCACTGGCTCATACTTGCAGCAACGTCCCTTGAGCTTGCACGCACCGCAGATGGGCTGGACACCGTCGCACTTTGACTTGCTACATAAAGTAAGTAAGAGGCCAGGACGGAATGAGTTCAGTCAGAGGGTCACCTTGCGAGACTTGTTGTTGATGAAGAACACTCACCGTTGTCGGCAGGTGGCACAGGCCATTGTGATCCTGGCTCGGCCATGAGCCTCTGGAAAGTGGCTGTCCATGGTTTCAGAAAGCTCGTTACGAGAGGCAGCCGCATAGTCATTGGCCGCAGGAGAGTGGGGCATCATTTGTGGTGAGGCAGGAGCAGGGCAGTGGGGGGTATAAGATAGACAAGACTTTATGTGTGGTACAAGAGGGCAGAGCAGGAGAGAACAGGTTGAGGAGATGGTATGCCAATTTTTCAAGTCGATGGGCGAGGAATGATGGGAGAGCAAAGTCACCGGTTCTTATAAGCACAATGCTTGACTTGAGGAGCCTGCTTGTACAGTAGATGCGGTGATGCAGAGGAAGAATAAGGAGGGAAACAGGGCTTTGTAGTGTTGCCCATACTGTAAGCTGTAGCTTGACGGAACGTCTGCAGCGTCCGGTGTCGGAACAAGCTACTGTCATTTGCGCAGGGACAGGTGTTGAACAGGCACGAGGGACATACATAGATTGAAGCGGAATTGATTTTGCGCACAGATGAAGGAGGCTAGACACATCCATTAAGCCCTCTTGCCCCTTCCCTCTTCCCACGGTGAAGGTCCCTATGCGAGGCCGACGACCCAAGCGACAAAGAGACATTCGTTCAGCGGAAGACGGAAATGAGATTGAGCGACTGAAGGATTAGCTCAAGTCAGAGTCTCAGAAAGATTCGGAACAGAGGTGTATCACCGGTGCGGAGCGTGTCTGAACGTTGCGAGGCACAGAATAAGGACTCAAAGTGAGACGGTGGGGGTGAGATGAGCTAGGCGGGTAAGCAGACCATCCGCTCGAGTCAACCCAAGACGGACAGACACGCTGTTGTCGGAGCCAGTCTAAGACATATCGGTACTGTAAGCAATTGATATGCATGGTCGAGGTCGGGGTCACAGTCGAGGGCGATCTCGAGGGGACGGCGTTGGGACGGACACACTGGAGAGAATAAGAGAATGGCGACAATTAAAGATCGCATCAGAGAAGAGCGGAACGGGACGCCTGTCAAGTCAGCGAGAGTACAGTACAGTATTCAGAATACAGTAGATACATTATATCTGTACATGTACGCTAGGGACGGAATCGAGAGCGGTTCTGCTGCAGCCGACCGGGAACCCCGACGAGCAAATTGGAAACAGTAGTGCGATGTCAAATTCATTGCTGGTACTGGTTGTTAGTTGCGTCACTTCAAATGTAGCCGGTCCGTATGCTGTAGTCACAGTCAACAGTCACAGTCAACAGTCACAGTCTCAGTCTCAGTTCTCAGTCTCAGTTCTCAGTCAACAATCACAGTCCCAAGCGAGCAATGCAGCCCAGTCAAGCTTTGTTTGTTGTCTTGTGTGCAGCACTTGCAAGTCGCGACTGCTCTCAAGCCCTTGGCCAGCCGGGACGCACGTTTAGGGTGGGAAATTAGCCCCCAATTTGTAGCGGAGTCTCCGTCAACAGTAGAGGCCTGCATAACAGCGCGCCTTGCCGTGCCAACATCCGACTCGAGCGCCGCCTCAAGCAACTCTCCCTTGCCAACGAACCAAGGGAGCAAGCCCGTGTCAGTAAGCCCAGCCCAGCCCGCGCGCCCCCATGCCACCAGCCCAGCCCAGCCCAGCCCAGCTCAAATTGCTCTCTGTTGCGCCCTTGGCACGCCCCTGTTGCGCCCATCAGACAGTATTTTTTACAGTACCCAACTTACACTGCTTTACATGGCAAGTTCCAATTAACATGCGTACCCAAAGCTGCGGTTGTAACCCTCGTGATGGCCTCATGTTGCTCTTGACAACTTTTGTCAGGTGTTGAGCACAGTGCTCAATTCACGAGCCGACTTAGTCTTTCTCTCGCCCGGACTTTAGATTTTCCTGACGTATCCGCGCGAGACTACTCTGACACATTCGCGACTGACCGAGACACGAACCAGCAGCACCTTCCAAACCCAGACAGTCACGGTTCGCCGCCTTTATGCATATTTTTTCCTGTCTCACGCCGCAGCTTTGGCTGAGTACTTTCCCGTATTGTCTTTGGGCAAAGAATCCATGGTAAGGGCGATCAATGGCTTGACAAACAAAGAGCTCCCCCTCCGCTTCAGCCTACTTGCCATTGGTTGAAAACTTTAGGCTAAATTTTGCAGGAAGGACACTGGGAACTGCACTGTAAGAAGGTAGACGAAGCTAGCTTCTAGAACGCCACAAATTGCCCCAACATGTAAGTTAATGCGACACGATGCTCGCAGTTTCAAGGTAGGCCCTTTGCAATGCCCGAAATTCGAGCCTGCAAAAAGGGCACGGAATCTCGCACAGCTCTCCATTCAGTGTACATGAGGGAGAGACAAAGACACAGTCCGGAGAAACAAAATGAGCGAAAAGCTGTGTGATGCTGTCTCACGGGCAGCGGAAGCGTGGAGAGAGGGAGAGAGAGAGACATTTCAGCGTGAACATGATGCATTTTGGGGCTTGGCCAAAACAGGGATGTGCGGCTGCATCAGCATTCGAGGTCGAGGTGATTACTGAGATGGCAATCACCTGTAGGCGGATCGCCGACCTGCATGGGCCGGCTTCAAACTGGCTCCGCTGGAAAAGTAAGAGCGCGTCTCGAGGTCCAGAGCGTCCAACGGCACGAGCGTGAGATACAGTGCAGTAAAGTACCGGCCGAACGAGAGAGACTCTGAGGAAATCCCGCAGAAATCGAGCGGAGCTTGGATTGCTTCGAGGAAGATGAGATGGGGGGCCTACCCCAAGTCGAGCCCAGCCCAGCCCTGCCTAGCCTCAGCCCTGTCTAGCCCCAGCCCCGCCTCGCAGTACAGTGCAGTGCAGCGGTGTTACGCGCTTGGGCAAGCGCGCAAGATTTGGCTAGCTGGCCAACTGAGCGCGTGCGCGAAGATACACACACGTTCCCACCATCGACATTGGTACTGTATCACGATCACCACCACCACCCACCACACACCCGCGTCTGGCCAGACTCGGTCGATACGATGTTCCAATCTACAGAACTGTAGGCAAGCCGACTCTATTACTTTAGCCCACCTCCACCAGAAGGCTATTTCGCCATCTCTCATTGGTGTGCGACTGTATCTGGGCATGTGACGTTAATTGACTGTTCGCACAGTGAACGCCGTCCGTCTGCCTGTCTGTCTGTCTCTCTTGTCAATGCTGTGTCTGCGAGAAAACGAATTACTGTACTCTACTGTTCTGTGTTGTAAATTGTGCCGTCTCTGCAAGCTAAAGGGGCAGAGCATGAGCATGGACCTGCCTGCAATGACAAGCAAACAGAAAGTCGGCCGGACATTCGGAAGGTGCAGCGGCCTGTCTCGCTTACGACAGAAATCTGAATGTTCGCCTAAAGCAAAGAGCGAAGAACGCCCACAAGGAAGCCCTTGTCGAGACACTCGTCTCTTCCAGCCGACAAGTGGGTCACGCGTCAGGCCTGTCTGCATCAGAATGAGAACATTCGTAAGTGTCCCTGACTCAAGTTCTGTGCAGGACCGACAACGAACAACCTCTATCGTTGACAATGGCGTGCAAGAAAAGGGAACAAGAAAGTGTGAGAGCAGCTTGCAAACACAAACCTGAACACGTCCATGGGAACAAGAGCTCGAGCATGCATGTCAAGCGAGCAAGATCTAGACAAACCCCTACCGGGCCTGTGCTGTATTGCTGTACGTTGAACACCGCCGCAGAACCGGTTGCCGTCCGTGCGTCCGGACGCACAGATATCTCTCTCTGATGCCATCCGACCCAACACCTCCACAGCTGGGAAAACCTGGGCATCACATGAAATTGCTTGCAGGCTTCTCATCGTCCCTCTTGGCAGCCAGTCCTTTGCCGTTGCTTAGTCCGCCATCTTCTCAGCGAATGCACATGCACTAGCGCTCACTCAGCCTCCCTCCCGCCTCTGTATTTCCTCTGTCGGCAGATCTTGCCCGCTCTTTCTTGCTTGCAGTCACCTTCTTGCCTCGTCGCTTGTCGCTTGTCACTTTCGGCGTAGCGCCCCCGCCCCCCCTTCTGCTTCTGTCAACATCTGATCTTGGAGCCCGAGATTCCGCCTCCGATTGCTTCGGCTGTCCAAAGTCAAACAAGCCTCGTTCTCAGTCTGAAACTTGGCAACACCCACTTTTTCTCCACCCTGTCCCTTGATCCTGCGCCTACAGCACAAGTAGAGTAATACGGCCGTGACAAATTTGACGATAGCAGCTCTCCCACAGTGTCCTCGCTTTCAGCTGATCCCTTCCTTCGAAGGGACCTGGGTTTTTTTGGCTTGATATGGCTTGCTCTTAGCTCGATTCCATCGTCAAGCTAAAACCCCCTTGGACTCTTGCAAACAAGAACCGTTTCAGCCACAAATCACCATCTCCTCTACTTTTTGTTTGTTGTCTCACCATCCCGTCCTGACAACAACGCCAAGAGTCGGTCTGGTACCGATCCCTCCTACTCTTCTTCACCACTGTTCTACTATATCTCAACCCACGCGATCATGATCAACATGTCAGAGACACATGTCTTTACCAGTTTCCATCCAATGGCTCCCTTCGCCAACGAGACCGTGACTCACTCCGACTATCTGGAGCGCTCACGGGATCGAATTATCATGGCATGCGTCCATTGTCGTAAGCGGTAAGTTTTTCTCCTGAGACTCTGCTCCAGTTCCATGCATCAAGGTAACTGACTGGATCATACTTTGTCATAGAAAATCCAAGTGTGATGGGACGACGCCATCGTGCAAGCCTTGTGAACGCGCAGGCAGGTCCTGTCGATACGAGCCCGTTAGTGAGACAGAGAGCTGGATGGCCAAGATGCGAAAGAAGCGCGACCGTCAACGCAAGGCCGCTGTCGCCCAGGAGCGAGAAGAGGCCCGAAGCCGCCAACTTCTGTTTGAGAGCATGCTTCGAACGGAACACATGAGCCCTTCAACTTGTCCCTGCTGTCCCCCTCCAGTCTTGACATCACCCACCTTTCCGAGCATTTACCAAGCGACATCAGCAGCGTCTGCATCTAACAATGTTGGACTCGGCCTCCTCCTAGGCGACAAGAACTCACCTCAACTTCAGCAGCCAAATTTGGCGTACCAAGCAGCTGCGGCCTCGCCGTATCGTTCACTACAAGAGCCACACACAGCCTTTCCTGTCCTTTCCAACCTCCAAGCTTCGTTGGCTTCACCGCCCGAGTCATGCTTCTCAACAGCAACAACGCCCAACGATCTTGACCTCGACTGCAGCTCTTTCGGACGCCCGTACCTCCAAACTCCTTTGGGAGAGTTGACGCCATTGTCGACCCCTGACCTCGTTAGCTCTTCCGTCATTTCGCCCTGGCAGGCAACACCATGCATCGATTATGGGGACGAGACCCCCGCAAACAATGGTATGGCGGACACGACCAATGCAAGCCGCAACTCACTGGCCGCAGCCCTCGTTTTCCCTGCCGTGTAAGAGAGAATCTTGGGGATACTACTTTGTCGTATTTTTGTTTCTTTTGTTTCTGTATTTACTGTATCTAAGGGCGCTTCAAACCATCGCAGACCGGGTCGACGCCTTGGCGCGAACGACACCGACGCAAGGGATCAAGCAGCTCATCCGCATGTCTCTGTCTTTGCCACGCATTTCACTCCGTTTGTACCACAATCACAACGCAAAGCAACTTTCCACTAGACTCATGTTTGAGAAGCATCTGAACATCTATGAAATTCGGTGTGCAAGCTGGCATGTGAATCTTTCCCACATTTTTGGCTGCAGGCAGAGATTGGGAAAGCACAAGCTGGCACGATACATGACTAACCAAAAGAGAAGCCGGGTGGCGGGCGCGCGCCGCCTCTTCGTGATCCGCCGGCTGAAAAGAGAAAATCAAGGTCAGAAGGCTGAGAGTGAAAGTGAATGGGGACATGGTCTTTGCAGACTTACGGAATCCACCGCCGCCGAACTGAGCACCTCCTCCAGGGAAACCGCCCATTCCTCCACCGGGGAAGCCGCCCATTCCACCTCCTGGGAACCCGCCTCCCATACCGCCAAAGCCTCCGCCGCCACCGAACAGATCAGCGAGGTTGACCTCGACTCCGCCGCCCGGGAATCCTCCACCGCCAAAGCCGCCGCCGCCAAACTCGCTTTCCGGGTCATCGGCGCCAGCATCATAGCGACGTCGCTTGGTCTCGTCACTGAGAATGTTATACGCCTCAGAGCAAAGCTTGAACTTTTCCTCGTCGCCACCCTTGTCTGGGTGATGCTTGAGCGATTCCTTGCGGTAAGCCTTCTTGATCTCGGCTTCGTTGGCCGTTTTGGAGATGCCGAGAATCTTGTAATAATCCTTTTTCTTGCTGCGCTTGAGGTCAATCTCAGCACTCCGCAATTCACGCTTGAGTGCCTCGTCGTCGCGCCCGCCAGCGACTGTGCTTTCCTCGAGCGCCTGCTTGAAGTCACGTACAGCCTCCTCGTACTTTTCCTCGGCAAGATATGCGCGAGCACGGGTGCGTAGCGCCTTGACGTATCCCGAGTCCATCTCAAGCGCGGTGGTGCAGTCGTCGATAGTCTTTTGATGGTTGCCCAGTTTGGAGTTGGCTGTTCCTCGGTTAGAGTAGAGCGTAGCCCTGAAGCCACGGGCTTCTCCATCGCGGTCTTCGTGCTCCTTGGTCATCTCGATCGCTTCCGTATACAAGCGAATGGCCTCCTCGTTGTTCCCTTCCTTGAACGCTGCGTTCCCTTCTTCCTTCTTGGTCTCAAGCTTGCGAACCTTGCGGAGAAGGTCACGAGAGTCCTTGAGCTCTGGGTCAGATCGGAGTGCCGCTTGGCAGTGTGCGATGGACTTTGCTGTGTCTCCTTTGGCGAGAAAGATGCGAGCACGCACGAGAAGTGCCTCTGGATTGCTTGCGTCTGAACGGAGAGCGTCGGAAATGGTGCTGTTCGCCTGGTCGAGATGACCCTTGTGGAGCTGGACAGTAGCACGGAGGATCCTCCAGCTCATAGGTACATCCGAGTCGCCCATGCTGCATGCCTGCTGTGCTTGATCGAGGGCGATAGAGGCCAGGGTCCAGTCCTGGGAACGCTTGTAGTTCTCGAAAGAGGCTAGGTGGTCAGAGACCTTGTCAGCCTGCTTGATGAGCTGGTTAGCAGTCTTGACACTCGCTTCATCAGAGCTGGCTGAGTTGACTGAAGAGAGCACAGATACAGCAGCCTTGGGGTCTCCGAGGAAGAGGTGGCAGCGGGCGAGTCGGACAAGAGTCTTTGGCGGCGCAGTACCGTCGGTGGACTGGCGGAGCTGGATGTCCTTGGCGAGGCTGCAGTCGTTTAGAGCGGGGCGGTACATCTTGAGACCCATGTAGGCAGCAGCGCGGTTTGTGAGGTAGGCGGGCTCGGTTGAGTCGAGCTCAATGGCATGGTTGTATGCATCGATAGCCTTGCCGTAGGAGGCGGTCTTGAAGAAGGCGTTTCCTTCCTCTTTGGCAGCGGCAGCCTGGGCCTTTTCCTCCTCGGTGGGGGGACGAGGTCCGCTCGTGCTCGCGCCATTAGTTTGAGTGGTGTTGGCGCTGGTGTTGGCGTCGGCCATCACGACGTCGTCATCGGAGGCCATGGTGAAGGTGAGTGAGGTGAGGTGAGTCTGCTATCGGGCAGTCTCGAGGCGACCAATCAGACCCAAATTGCAATTGGTATCGCCGAGCAGGTCCTTGTCGAGGATGTCGCTTGCTTGCCTTGTTGCGCAGCCGCCGTCTGGGAAACTGGTACGGTCAAGCAGTTGGAGTGCGTGTTGGTTGTAAGCTATCACGCGAGCAAGTGAGTGGGAGCAAGCAAGCGAGCGATCCGAGCCAAATGTGTGACTGTGATTGTGACTGTGACTTCCGGGCGTTGCATTGCCTTGGGTGCGGCTTTTTCTTTCACTCTCTGGCTGACTCTTCCACTTGCTTCTTGCATTTCTTCCCTCCCGCACTCCCCGCTCAGTGGATGGCTGATCGCTTGGACGCTTCATTAAAGTACCGTGTCGTATTTGAAATCTCCCTCGGCATTTCAAAGTGGTCAAAACCCCGATTTTCTTTTTTTGACAGTTTTTCCCCCCTGACGTTTCCTTAGGATCGACTGGATCTCGGTTCCCGATCGGATCGTCCCGATACAAACCGCATCCGATTTGAGCGACAGACCAAAAAAGTGGAGCGCTATTTGGGAAGAAGGAGTGTCAAGAAGGAAAAAAATCAAGAACGGGGCTGGGGCGGGGGGAAAAAGGTAGTTCGCAGTCACAGTGGCTAGCCACTCACCTGAAACCGAATCCGTGAGAGCAAAAGCTGCAAAACCCTGTCAACTGTGTCTTGATTGTTTGGTGGGAACGCTACAGACCCAACCAGCCACCATCGGCAAGCCCAACATTCTGGCTCATCGCAGCTCCCTCTTCCTCGGCTGCCTCCGACAAAGACCCATCCCAGTTGCTGCTGCTGCGCCGTCCTTCACTGCCCGATCGCTGCCGCAAGCGCAAGCCTCTCGCCGCCGTTCGGTCCACCACAACTCAGCCAAGGACTGGTTCCAGGTATTGGGTCTTCTTCCGGCACAGCGCCGCCCCGTCCGCGAGACAATCCTAGAGTCAGACTCGCCTCAAGAAATACGCTTCAAGATGTCTGAAATCGAGAAGACCGAGGCTGCTGCCGCTGCTGCTGAACAAAAGCAAGAGCAGCAGCAGCAGCAGCAGCAGCAGCAGCAGCAGTCTCCCACGTCAGCTCAAGCTCAAGCCAACGCCACCTCGCTCAAGCGTTCGAATGAGGACGCACCCGTCTCAGAACCCCAGGACTCTGCTGATGCCGACAATTCTTCTCCGTCCAAGCAGGCCAAGCGAGCACGCTTTGGTGACCGTCGCGATCGCCGTGGCACCCGCAACGTTGGGACAAGCGGTGCGGACGACGGCGGTGCTGTCGATGCTGGTAGCGGTGAAGGACGCCTGCCCAAGCGCAAGGTCGCTGTCAAGTTTGGCTACTGCGGTATTGGGTACTCTGGTCTCCAGATCAACCCTGGCGTCAAGACAATCGAGGGTGACATCTTTGATGCCTTCTGCCGTGCAGGCGCCGTCTCCAAGGACAATGCTGTCAACCCCAACAAGGTCGGTCTCCAGCGAGCGGCTCGTACTGACCGTGGTGTCCACGCCGCTGGAAACCTTCTCTCGCTCAAGCTCATTCTCGAGCCCGCCGAGCTGCCGCAAGGTCAGAACTTGATCCAGTACGTCAACACGCTCCTTCCACCCATCATCCGTATCTGGGGCATCACTCGAGTCCAAAACTCGTTCAATGCCCGAACCAGCTGTGACAGCCGGATGTACGAGTACCTCCTCCCGACATACGTTTTCCTTCCTCCCAAGCCTCAATCCGCTATGTGGACCATGCTCCAGCGCATGAACGACGAGCACGCGGCTAAGAACGACGGCAAGGCGCCCGAGTCATTGGCCGAGATCCTCGACCACCCCTTCTGGCGTGAGCAAGGAACCAAGCACGACTTTTCAACCGATGTTCGAGCAAAGAAGGCTTGGCGTATGCCCGTAGAGCATGTCGACTGTCTCCGTGCCATCTTCAACAAGTACGCTGGCTCCCACAATTTCCACAACTTTACCATCGGCAAGGACTTTAGGGACCGCTCCGCCCAGCGATTCATGAAGCGACTTACCATTTCCGACCCTTTCCTCGTCAACGACACGGAATGGGTATCGATCAAGTTCCACGGACAGAGCTTCATGCTCCACCAGATCCGCAAGATGATCGGACTCCTGGTCCTGGTGGGGCGGACAAACGCACCGGCCTCTCTCATCCCAGAGACGTTCGGCCCAGCTCGTATCCACATTCCCAAAGCACCTGGTCTTGGTCTGCTTCTGGAGGAGCCCCTCTTTGGCGCCTACAACTCCCGTGTCGCGAGCTCGAACAATCGTGTACGCGAGGACGAGAAGCGTGACCCAGTCGCGTACGAGGAGCACAAGTCGCTCATGCAGGAGTTCAAGCAGACCTATATCTACGACCGCATCATGTTGACCGAGGAGGAGACCTTTGAATTCGCCAAGTGGCTCAACTACCTTGATGTTTTCCAGGGCCCTGACTTTGAGTTCCTCAACCCCAAGGGCATCATCCCGACCGCCGCTATTCTCAAAGTCGGTGAGCTCCGTCGCGCTCCGGGCGGGCAGCTCAAGGGCTCCTTTGGGGGTGGGACCACGGATGGAAAGGCCGAGCAGGACGGTGCCGCAGCCAATTCGGACGCGGACGACGATGATGACGAGAAGGCTTTCCTCTCCGCTCAGGACCAGGCCGAGTTTGAGGGGTAGAATCCCCCTTTTCTCCTAAGCATCAATCAGTCTGCAATGATACGCCGTGCATGAGATCCGTCAGGCCTCGTTTGTGATTGTGTTTTTTTGCAAGATTTCGTGAATTACAGACAAGTGCAGGTGCATATTTGCTCACAATCGACCCCAGAGCTGATCGATCAGTGAGTCATATCTAGTCAGTTCCTTCATACCCTTTCGATCCCCGTGTCAGGGCAACTCACCTTGAAGGTTCTGCCCCATTCGCCGCTCGCGATGTACTGGCCGTCTGATATGTCATCAGCGTCAGTGTCTAGTTATTAACTCATTGCTCATCGTATGACTGCAACTCACCTGAGCTGATATCTGCGCTCATGACACGTCCTCCATCACCGCTCAAAGCACGGAGCAGCTGCCAATCGTCCGCGCTCCACACCTTGACCATACCGTCGTATCCTGCCGTGGCCAGGTACAAACCTGTGCGGCTGATTGGTTCGTCCGCCTCTGTTTCTGGTACATCTGACGTCTCGGCCGAATCTGGCCCAAACCATTCGGCATTTCGTCGTCTCGCTTGGTCCCGGAAGAAACGCACATCCGCAACCGAGGAGCCATGCGCGGGTATTGTGTAGATTGACTTGAGCGCTCGCATGTCCCAAATCCTCACCGTGTCATCACCACTCGCTGTGGCGACTTGGTAGCCGTTGGGTGCAAAGTCAATCGAGAGGATTTCCTTGACGTGGCCGTCTAGAATCATTGCTGATCGACCTGTTCGAACGTCCCAGACTCGACCAATAGCGTCCAAACCACTGTGAAGAGTCGAATTGCAGCATGGTCAGTCGATGCTTGTGAGCTTTTGAAAGAAAAGGGTCCGACTCACCCGCTCGCTACAAGAGCACCGTCATCTTGGAACTCGACTGAATAGACTTGCTTGCTGTGACCTTCCTGGATCAAGAGACAAGACTGAGAGTTGACGTCCCACAGACGCCATGTGCCATCGAATGCAGCGCTTGCTACATATGCACCGGTGGGATGGAATGCGGTTCTTGCGACACGCCCCTCGTGACCTTGGAGCGTTGCTAGCGGTCGATCACTGGTGAGGGCCATGAGATGAGGGTGAGATGAGCAAACAGGGTTTGGCAGGCAATGTGGCTGAGGAAAGCCGAGTCTTGGCGACCACACGTGACTCACCTTTTCAAGCTCCATAGACATACGTTGTTGTCACCCGCACCAGTTACAAGGTTGACCGCCTCTTCGGATTGGCCGATAGTGGCTTTTGGGTGCCAAGCCAAGCCACCAACCTTATCGCTATGTCCACGAAGGACATGCTTTTCGGATGCATCCGGGATGCCCCAAAGCTTTACGCTTCCAGACCAGCTCGCGGTGGCAAGAAGGGAAGCGTTTGGAGAAAAGCGCACCATGGAGATGGGTCGGTCGGCCCCGACTTGCGAGCCAAGATTGGTATAGGACTGCAACAGCCTTCCTGTCAGAACTTTCCTGCTCTTACGCCGTGAATTTGAGATGAAGGCCATTGAAACTCACCTTGATCGGCTCGAATACTTTCTTTCTCATGTTGATCAGTTGGGTCAGGCCGACAGCGGCGTCGCGTTTCTGGTTGGCGATCCGCTTCTTGGCTCTGACGAGAGAGTAAGCGGCAACCCTTCTGCGCATTTGCAGCAGCTGTTCAGTGCCTTCTGTGAAGAATTCTTCTTCCTTCTGCAGGTGAAGACAAGGTTAGTACAAAATGCTTGAGCCGGGATTGAGAAAGAGGGAACGCGATGCTGCTTACCTCACTATCCGAGCTGCTCTCTTCTTCGTCCTCTATCTGAGCATCTCCTCCATCGCCCGAAGACTGTACCAGCTTGGCAAGTACGGAGCGAAGACGCTCTCTACGATCCATCTCGCGTTCACCGAAACAGGTTATGGGTTCGCCAAGCTCTCGCAGCCGTGAACGGACTTTGGGATCTGAGGTTGGGACGGCCAGATTCCTTGCGATCTTTCGAGCATCGATTTGAGCGGCAACCGCAGCATCGCTCGCACTCATGTAATTGGAGTTCGATGCAACTGCGAGGGGCGTCAAGTCATTCAGCGAGCGAACAAGACAAGAGATGGTACAAGCTCGACCTACCGAGATCGTCAATAGTGAGGCCGCCTTGGTCCTGATGGTCATTGTGATTGGACTCATCGTCCACGTCCATGCGACTGATGTCCATGGCGAGCAATCAGGCTTTTGTGGGCTGATCCTGGGTATGCGGCGGGTGATGAGGGAGGTGCTGAGCCTCTTGGTAGCCAAGGAAGAATCAAGTTGGATGCGTGTGGAGAAGCGAAATCCGCTAGATCACGTGATGCGACAGGGTCCAGGTTGGATCCCAGCCTCACAAATGCGTCCGAGTCCGAGAGCCGAGAGCAGTCATAGACACCCACACGCGGGTCGGGTTGGAAGACTTGACGAGTCTGGCCCTGGCATTCTTTTGCGGGCTGGCATGTGCGCAGCAGAACCCACACACGCGCGAAACAGCGTGTCCAGCACAGCTCAAGCTCAAGCCAAGTCCTTCAACGGCGAGCAACAAGCAACAGAGCCCATTTCTTCTTGTCATCATCAGCATCGCCTCCAACGGTCCTCTACCGATACCATGGATCCCTCTCGGGCGCAGACGGTGCGAGCGCGCAAGCCCACCGCCCAGCCTGATCCCGCTTATCATGCCCTCGATCACGAGCAGGCCGCCGCCGACGCTTACCTCGATCAAAACGACGCCAAAGCTAGTCCGCCCCTTGCGGCCCTCGACCCCACGGTGCATAAGTCTAAGAACGATCAGCTTATCCTCGCGGTGCTCTTCATCGTTGCTCTT
Source organism: Fereydounia khargensis (assembly GCA_026413255.1). Taxonomy (NCBI): domain Eukaryota; kingdom Fungi; phylum Basidiomycota; class Ustilaginomycetes; order Urocystidales; family Fereydouniaceae; genus Fereydounia; species Fereydounia khargensis. Next base: position 135,674 of record JAOCZO010000010.1, on the reverse strand, counting down.
GCCACCCGTTTCTGGAAGATTCACCTTCCATCTCAGGTTGTATTCGACGAAGTTCACTTTGGCAAGTTTGCCGCATACTACCTCAAGCGCGAATACTACTTTGACGTCCACCCTCCTTTTGCAAAGCTTCTTCACGCTGTTGGTGGCTACCTCGCTGGGTTTGACGGCTCATTCGAATTCGACTCGATTGGAGATGACTACATCAAGAACAACGTCCCCTACGTCAAGATGCGCTCCCTCCCTGCCATCATTGGGAGTCTCCAGGTGCCCCTCCTTTACGCTATCATGCGCGCCAGTGGCTACACCACTACCATCGGTGCCTTCACTGCTTGCTTGCTTCTCTTCGACAATGCTCACGTCGCCCAGGATCGCCTTATCCTCCTCGATGCACCTCTCATTCTCTTCATGATGCTCAGCATGTACTCGTACATCAACTTTCACCGTCAGCGCTACAACGAGTTCAGCTCCGCTTGGTGGTTCTGGTTGTCCGCCACAGGTGTCAGCCTTGCACTCACCATCAGCTGCAAGCTTGTCGGCTTGTTCACCTTCTTTACCATCGGCTCGGCTGTCGTCATCGACCTCTGGAAGCTCCTCGACATTCGCCGCGGCATCCCAATCGAGCATGTCGCACGCCACTTCTTTGCTCGCACCATCTGTCTCATTGTCGTGCCTGCCGTCATCTACCTCTTCTGGTTCTGGGTGCACTTTACCATCCTCATCAAGAGCGGTACGGGTGACGCCTTCATGAGTTCTCGTTTCCAGCAAACGCTGCTTGGTAACCCCATGCTAGCCCAAGCCCGCGAGGTTCACTACTATGACAGGGTCAACATGCTACACAAGAACACAAAGGCCTACCTACATTCTCACCCGGATCGCTATCCTCTCAAATACGACGACGGTCGAATCTCGAGCCAAGGCCAACAAGTCACTGCGTACCCCCACAATGACACCAACAACATCTGGCAGATTGTCCCCACACAACCTCTTGCAGAAGAGCAAGATCGTTCAGTCAAACATAAGGATATTATCCGGCTTCTCCACGTCAACACCGACTCGTATCTCCTGACTCACGACGTTGCTTCACCCCTAACCCCAACAAATGAAGAGTTCACCACTGTTCCTTCCAACGACACAAGTCGGTACGATGACACTCTTTTCGAGTTTCACATTGATGCTGCCGGTGATGGAGGCAGTCGAACTTGGAAGAGCAAGAGCTCGTGGTTCCGTCTGATCCACGTACCCACCCGCGTCTGCATGTTCACCCACGCCGACCCACCGCTCCCAGATTGGGCCTTCAAGCAGCAAGAGGTTAACGGCAACAAGAATGCGATGGACAAGGCTGGCTTGTGGTACGTTGACGACCTTTGGCCTGACCCGGAAGCACCCGACTTCGCAGAGCGTCAGAAGCCTCCTCCGCCACGCAAGGTGACAAAGATGAACTTTTTCGCCAAATTCTTTGAGCTGCAAATGCAAATGCTCCAACAGAATGCGGGCCTTACCCAGAGCCATCCTTACGCCTCGGGTCCCGTCAACTGGCCCTTCCTCCTGCAGGGGATTTCGTTCTGGACGCAGGACAAGGAGCAAAAACAGATCTATCTGATTGGTAACCTGGTCAGCTGGTGGGGCAGCGTGCTCAGCATCAGCGTCTTCTTGGGAGTTGTCGGAGCCGATCTCCTCGCTCGACGCCGAGGCATCTACCCGATCCCGTCAGCCATCCGCAACCGACTGCACAACTCGGTCGGGTTTTTCGTTGGTGCCTGGGCTTGTCATTACCTGCCCTTCTTCCTGATGAACCGACAGCTGTTCATCCACCACTACCTTCCTGCGCACGTTTGTGCCTGCATGGTCGCCGGTGGTGTTTTCAACTTTGTCGCGAGTGAGACGATTCAGTACCCGGTCTCAGTGCCCGGACCGCTCCTCCGGCCGAGCCACCTCCGCCCTCGCATGAACAACGTGGTTCCGCAACCTGCCAAGGCGGTCCTCGGCGTTGTTGTAGCCCTTTTGATCGTTTGCTTCTGGTGGCTGAGTCCCCTCACGTATGGCGAGCCCGGCTTGACAAGCGACGAGGTCCACGCTAGACGCCTCCTCTCGTCCTGGACGCTCCACTTTGCCAAATGAAATCGGGACCTATTGTAGCCCTACTGTAGTAGGAGCAAGTAGAATGCCAATCATGTACTTGCCTCAAACACAAACTTTGCTCTAAATCGACAATCAAAGCTAATTTATGGAGATGTTTAGGCAATGTCTTGGCACGACTCGAGATGATTTTATGCACGTGTACAGTATATCCCGAGGCTGTGTGTGACGAATGTATGGGTATGAAAAGGGATCTGTATGTACTTGTGCACTATTCTTGACGGATCTCGGGATCCACTTGAGCAATGAGCTGCTCAACGTCATAGCGGAGGGAGGAACAAAAGAGATCGAGAGGATGGTCGCTTGGGTCATCGCCGAATGGGTCTTCGATCTCGCTTGAAATGCCCTCGAGGCCGATGAGGGTGATAGAGACGAGAGTGACGACGGGAACCATGCGCCAACCAAGCTCGACGACGAGGGTTAGGGGCAGAGTGAGCAGATAAAGAAGGCAGCACTGCTTGAGGTGGATCCCGTACATGACAGGGATAGTGGTGGAGGAGATACGCTCCATCGTCGCTAGCTGGGAGGAAAGCGTGTTGAGCATACCTGCCATCATGCTGAAACAGGGAGGTCCAGCCTCTTCAAGTAGTTTGGCACGACGGACGGCCACCAGATATGCCATGAGCTCGGATAGGATCCTAGTCGGTAGATCTAGTTCGGATCGGGCTGCGTCCAGGTCGGCAGCCTTGGAGGAGGAGGAGAGGAGCGGCCGGGCCTCGGCTGCTGAGGCTTCCAGGTCATCGATGGATGAGCGCCTTCCGTTGGACGCGGATGAGGAATCGTTTCGGTCTTCAGGCGCAGGAGGACTAGGATCTCGTACTTTGGACCTGAAAGGCTGAGAAGGATTTGAGACCCAGTCGTGGGGAAGAATGCCGTGGTAGTCTGGCCAGTCGCGGCCGTGTTCGCCACGAAGATGGTGCTTGCATGCGTACATGTAGGCAACGAGGAGACGGAGGGCGCGTCTCTTGCGATGGAGACGCCAATGAGATGTTGGAACAGGTTTTCCATCGGCAACAGTGTTGGGCAAAGGCTGACCAGCATGAACGTCAACGTTGAACCAGATAGCTTGGGCGAGACTAAGGACAGTAGAGTTGGAGTCCTGCCATATCTTGCGGCCCTCGTACCATCTGTCGTAGCTCGTACCGTTGCGGAAAACGAGGAGCAGACCAACGACAACGCTCAAGGGTCCAATGACCGAGTTGCTCGCCTGCCAATGACGGCCAAAGAAGAAGTTGGCGACAGCAATGACAGTTGCATAAATGGTGATGGCAATGACACTGGGAGCGATACGAGGGAGGACCGAGCCAGAAATACGGAGGCCATCCTTGACAAAAGACATGCGACTGAGCTTTAGCTTGCGGCCTTCAATCTCCTTCTGTTGGCTGAAGAGGGAAAAGGCAGTGAGTGGAGCTGCGAGAGTGGCAGCGGCGGACGAGTTTGCCGTCATGATGGAGCTTGAGGTCGGGCGGGCGGACGGACGGGCGGATAGATGAGTTCAGACCAGCTGACTTGGAACTTCGGTGCTATGAAGCCATGAACTTTGGTCGGAGTCGGAGTGAGATAGAGACTTGAGCGATCAGTGATATCAGCCAAAGGGGAAGGGAATGGAATGATCGAGTGGGTGGAAGGCAAGCGGGCCCCAAGGGTAGGCAAAGGGGCGTGCGGTGTCGAGTGTAACAGGTCCGTGCGTTGGGCGCAGCCTAGCCCAATGGCGCGTTTAGATGCACCATTCGTCCCCTTTTTGACAGGTGGCATGGGCGTGTGTTTGGCGGATGGGGCAGGGAAAGAAAATGTCGTATTTGCGATACAGTGCAGCACAGTATGACAGTAAAGTTACAGTAGACAGATATAGAGCAAAGGGGCAACAAAGCCTCGTCAAAATGGCTGGCTTTGAACCATCATGGAGACGAGAGATTCCTAAGCGTGAAGAAGGCGTTCGAAATATCCGGTGACTTCGTCAGGGATCTTGACCATTTTCCGCTCGCGCTCCATGGCGACTCCAAGCGCAGTCAGATCGAATGCTTTCAGGCTCATCTCCCTCGTCAGTTTGTCAAGATCCAGACCCCTGTCCGATGTATGCATCTGGTTCGCCGTCGACCTGACAGCTTCCAAGGTTTTTTGTACCTGTTCACGTTCTTTCTTATCTAGGCTGCCAAGACGTTTCAAGAAGTTGTTCTCCAGGATCTTCTTCGATGTCCTGGTGCGGCTGAAGATACCACGGCCAAGTCGAAGACTAGGAATCGTGCCCAACGAAATAGGGGCTGCCGAAACAGTCACAAGTAATGTGAGGCTGGCTACGACCAACAGCACCAATACGGGAGAAAAGCGGGTCTTCATGACGGTCAAGACTTTGTATCAGAATTAGAGGTGGATGAGAGGGTTTGCTTTTGTCTTTGTGTCGAATTGGTTCTAAGAGGACCGAAATGCCCACCATTTATACGGCACAAGGCGCGCAGAGAAGGTGTCTGTGTTCATTGTTGGAAAGCATAGAAGAGTACAGTAAGCACAGTGAGCACAGTCAGAGCATCATACGACTTTCGGAGCTCGTATCTCTCCGAGATGAGCAAAAAAGAGGGATCAGGGCTGTATCCTTGCCACAACTGCAATCTTCGCCCTCGTAGTCTCACTCGCGTGATATCGGCCAAAGCAGGGAGAGATAGCATATCAGGGTCAGAATGCCAAGGCATCCGAGAGGCGTTCTAAATGTAGTTTCTTGCAGTATCTTGCTTTGTGTCTTGCGAGCAGCTTCCTTGCTGTGATTATTTTAGCAGATAATCTGTAGCTAGCTTGCCAAGAAGAAGACAAGATCGAGCTCTGGAAAACGTCAGCGCCACTCTCGGTCTCGCCCGAGCCGGACGAACCACCTACTGTACAGTTCTGTACTGTATCTCAGGCATCAAATGTGGCTTGCAACGCAATGTCGAGAGCTTCCCCCTCCGAGTCTCGCGGGACGATGCCAAGATGAAGACAGAGCGAGACGGCATCGGAATGCCAAGAGTTGCAGTAAGCTTCGGTCCGGGACAAGATGGCGATATACCGGATGTCAGATGGCAGATGGCGCACTCGTCACATGTTCATACAAACCGGGCCCAGCTCCAGCTCTTAGCCGGCCGAGTCCCAAGCTGTTCTGAGAGACAGGACGCAACATTGTGACAAGCAGAGGTCTGCCTGTCTCAGTGTCAATTTCGGGGTGTGGGCGTTGCCGGTTTTTCTCTGTCACATTGTCAGGCGTCTGTGATTGTTCGGTATCAAGCCCCCAATCAAGGGTCCCCTCCGAGCCGAATACCTGCCTACTGGAGTCTGTGTGCCTTTGCTCACTCTGCTGCTGTACGCCCCATACTTGTTTAATTTTCCTCCTGCGCCGACTTCCGACGCGTCCTGTGAGCGTATGTCAAATGTGCGGGAGGAGGCTGTGAGGGTGAATGGTGTGGATTGCCCCTTTGCGCGGGCATGCAGCGACTCGACTCTGGCTCCATCTCGGCACTTGGGTACCTTTCTTCGTCAGAACATTCCCTCTGCACTGTGACTGAGCACGACTGGGTGCCTCATTGCGTCCCAGAAGAGCCCACCGCCACTCAGCCTGGGGCTGAAACGAAATCCAATTTGACGTGCCTCGCTGGCAACGGGCCCAGGGTCCTGCGCTAGACGGCTGCACAAAACAGTATTGGTACTGCACAATAACGACATGCCCGAGGTAGATCCCTCGAAGATCCCCTCTCATTGTCAAACACATGGGCATACACAGTGTGCCAGGCATACGCTGCTGACCTTCTTTTCCTTCCTTCTACCACTGCTACTCGATACAGGTCCCATCGCAAAGTCTAAGGTCTCCCAAGCATCATGTGGTTGCCCTTTCTTCTCACGCTCATTCTTGTTTCTGTGGCCCGAGCCACTGCTGTCCCCTACCTCCAGCCCGACCTGACCGGTTTCACTCCCGAGGAGGGCCGCTATGCCTGCTCTGCTGACGACTATGCGGTCAAGTACTGTGCATGGCTTGGACAGGAGTTTCCCAAGCTTGCCCATGGATACGAGATCGAGCCGGAATCGAGTTTTGCTCACTTCTATCCCGCAGGCAGCAACCCGTCTCTCGAACTCTTGGTCCAGACTTATCCAGCTGGCATCATCGACCCTGACACGGCCGAGGACGTGCCCAAAATCCTCACAGATGTCGGTCCCGATGTGGATATCACCAGAGACTTCGGATATGGCAAGATTCCCGAACAGCTTGTCAATCATGGACCGCTTGGAGGCCTTCCGCCTTTCTGTCGTTATGGTGCCTTTGTCAAGACAAGCGAGCTCACCAAGGCTCTCTTTGAGGTCTGGCTTCCCTTGGAGATCGACCACTCTACTCCTCTTGTTCAACCCAACGCTTCTGACTTTCCCACAAACTCGACCCCGGTCTACTTTGATCGCCAAGGCAACCTCGTGCGTGTTCCGCTTGACTACTATCCTCCCGCTGACAGCGGCGCAGAAGGCAAAGGCGATGGCACCAACAAGTCTCCCAGCGAGCAAGAAGGTGGTCCGAAGACCATTACCAAGAGAGCTCAGACTTTCGGCTCGCCCGGCACGGACGAAGGCTGCATTCAGGGCGATGACCTCCTCAAGGATACTTGCGGTTGGAACGGCAGACATATCCAGATCAACAATGGCGGTCAGCGCGGTTTCGTCCCTTTGACAGATCTGAAGCAGATCATGTCGCGCTACCACTTTGCTGTCAGTGGTACCAATGCTGGTCACTTTAGCACCACTGGCGGAGTGGACTGGGCCGTCGGCCCACAGAGAGAGGAGACTATCAGGGATTGGGCACACCGATCATACTATGTCACCAGCGTGCTCGCAACGCAACTGATTGAACTTTTCTATGGGCCCAACAGCGGAGTTCGCGTCATGCAATCCGACTCACAGGATTACAAGGACAAAACGCCTTCGCGACTCCGATCCTACCTTGGTGGTGTTTCTGTTGGCGGAGGAGCAGGCTTGGGCGCCTTGCAGCAGCACGGCGCCGCATGGGATGGAGCCCTGATTGGCGCCCCTGCTCTCTACTTTTCGGACGTCAACTTTGCACAGATCGAGCTCGCCAAGATCCACCGCAAAAAGACCTGGCCAGACGGTGTTTTCGATGCTCGTGTGTTTGGCGACCAGTTCCATCAATCCGTGTTGGAGCAGTGTGATGCGCTCGATGGCGTCCAGGATGGCATCATCACTGAGCCAGGCAAGTGCAAACTCGACTTTGACAAGGCTATTCTGTGCGGTGGCGGTGGCAAGTGGTCCGACGATGACTCGGTTTGCTTCACGGAAGCTCAGGTTGAAAATCTCAAGAAGATCTTTTCGGAGGCCACCGTCAACGGTGTGCCTTTCCGCCCCGGCTTCCCGATCGGCGTCGAAAAATCGGCCAAGCGTCTGAAATCGAGCAGTCCTAAGGCTGTCGGATGGGTCCAGCTCGCCATCCAAGGGGAGACTGAAAGGGACTACGATTTCGCGTACAGCAATGGCACGGATGGAGGTGGCTTCACGATTGAGGACGTGGAGGAAGGAAGGCAGCTCAACATTGGTGAATCCAACTTTGGCCAGAGCGACCTGAGTGGGTTCTTCTCAGGCGAGGCTACTGGTGGCGGAAAGGTGCTTCATTACCACGGTCTTGCGGATTTGCAGATCAACAGTATGCCGAGCGCGGTCTACTACGAGTCAGTGCTGAAGGATCCTAAGAACGGAGGCGAGGACCGCGTCAAGAGCAACTACAAGCTCTACATGATCCCTGGCATGGACCACGGCCGTGATGGTCCTGGAGCTGCCTGGCACTTTGGCGGCATCACTCAAAATGATGCTGGCAATCGCCCCTACAAGTTCAACACCAAATTTGACATGCTCCTTGCGCTCATTGCTTGGGTGGAGCGTGGTCTCGAGCCTACCTACCAAGTGGGCGTGGGCTACGGGTACAAGTCAACCGTGGTTCCTGTTTCGGACGGCAAACCAGACGATTCGGACCTCATTCCAACCTACTTTGAAAGCTACGAGTGGGGAGTTACGGTCAGCCGCAAGCACTGCCCCTACCCACAGGTGGGAAAGTACGTCGGCGGCGACACCGAGGGTCCGGAGGCGTGGCAGAATTTTGTTTGTGCCTGAGTGTGGCCGAGCAATCGTCACTGTAGTGTACTGTACTGTACATCAAAATACTGTATGATGCCTCGTCTTAGATTGATGTGCAATAGACCGCCTAGGCGCCATTCAGTACCATGCTCGGTACCGACTTGAGCCAAGGGGAGAACGACCAGAAAACTACTCTAGCCGGACTGATGTCAGCCGCCGCGTTCTATTCCCAGCGAGAAGGTTGGTCGGAGTTACGAAATGCACGTTACATGGTATGTCGGATTTAGGGGTTATTCAAGGGCGGGGACTCACAGACAGCACGCACTGCACTTTTTGCTGTGTGATCAGCTGAAGAAGCATAACCCCCCCGCGTCAAAATCACAGGCACGCCTGCGCTGCTGCCCCTCGGCTACCGCAAACGCCGACAGCCACGGGAAGTGCCGAGAGAGCCCCAGACAAAGCAGAGACCACGTTACTGGCACACTCGACGCTCACCTCGTGCTGAAACACCATGTCTGAGACAAGGGGACCTCCGCGGTAGAAAAAAAGATACCATCGCCGCCCCTTTTCCTCGCTCCGAATGCACTCATGCCATTGCGCAAGCAATCTGGTTCGCCATCTCACCGTATCTTTCAGCACAGTACGCTACAGTGCAGTACAGTAGCTCTACCCGAAGGCGCTGCGTGGTACCGTAGCCCGGGGCTCGAGTCTCGCTAAGCAAATTGATATCGTTGATGCCATCGGACTCGTGTACAACAGAGTTTCTCGCGAGGATGACGACGGAAAACAAACCTCCGTGCCCAATGATTGTGACTCGTGGAAGAATGCCAAATCGTTCTCATGCTTTTAGCTCGGCGTTCAATCATACGCACAAGGCAGCACGAGGTTCCTGTGCATTGAGTTTGCGGCTAAATTGGTATCAAGGTGCCAGGTCCTAAATTTCCGATGACTCCTCCGTACCCTCCAGGAGCATACTGTATACAACTACTGATCACCCCGCATGCCTGCGCATTGCAAGACACTGGCTGACCTGAACCTTCCAGTCGATTTTCTGCCCCGTTATGCATTGTCCAGTACAGTCAGTAATACAAACTTCATCATCTCGACGTGCGAGCAGGTGTGAAAGTCAATGTGGCCAGCTCGAGTATTTAACTAGGGTGTGCAAGCCGTCCAATTGCCCTGATCCACTGTCAAGGAAAGGCTGGTTTACCCGTACACTATACAGTACAGTGTGTACAGTACAATTCTTTCTGTACATCACAAGCCGATGCTTTCCCGCGCTTCTCCGGGAGGGAAATCAAAGTGCTGTACAGTACGCCCGATCGAGTTATGGAAAACTGCAGCAGTCCCCAGTGACAATCAGTGCTGTTGAGGTCTACAGTATCAAGCCTTCGTGGAAAGCATCATTGGGGCTTGGTGCACAAGGCTTCGACCAGAAGTCTAGCCGAGTGGCTAGGCTCGTTCCTCAATCAGGAGGGTTACAGCCGCACAGGACAACAGACGTCGGCGTGATCCAGGTGCGTCTAATGCATATACGCGAGCTCCGCATGAACGTCGCGCGTTTCAGAGATATTTTCGAGCGGCATCTCGAGCCTGTGAGGTCTCCCTTGTCAGCCTGCTCGAAAAGCTCGCTAGTATGCATACTGTACTGTATACAGTAACAACTTTTCCAAGAGTCGTTTGTGTTGACTGACGCATCGAGACTCGGCATCCTCAGGGTACGTGGGCAAATTGCATTCGCACGCGACCATTTGCGGAAAAATCGGGCCTCCGAACGCCTCGCCAACACAAGCTGTGACGCTATGCTACTGTGCCCAACAGGACCACTTTCATGCTGTCCTGCATCGTCTCGCACAAAAGCTGTCCATTTAGCTTGCGTCCACAACGGACAATTAGACAGATAGATCAAGCGCCGAAGTCTTTATTCACGGTATCCTAAGCAATCCTGGGCAAGTACTGTACAGTACAGTAAGCACCAGTCTACACGTGTTCGGCCAGGTCCGTCCTGACTGTGCATACTCTGTATCTGAATGAGCATCATGCTCACTCTACGCTTGTCGACCCCCACCTCCCCGCTAAGCGAGCGTTTGTGAACGCCCGCACAGAACCCTCGCCAAAATGCGGGCCACGGGGGAAGATATTTCCTCCTCCACCACCATCCATCGTTAGCAAATCAGCCCGATTTGCTTCTGCGTCTCCGCCCTTCGCCCGTGATTAACTCCGATGCTAGGTGTGCATACTTCGCTCGCTTGAGCCCTATCGGTGTTACTGCACAGTAGAGTACACTACTGTACTTACAGTATCAGCTCCTCATTTGGGTATGCCAACCAGACGCATGAATTCTCCGCGCTGCCGACGGCCAGCGGCATTTGACCACATCCTCTGCTAGACCGCATCATGCTCCAACGAAGCCACAACGGGGTTCTATTTTGGAAAGCGTTTGCCCATCCGGGAAGTTGTGGATATATGATGGAGACTTTTCGGCGTCGGGATCCGCATCCCTCCGATTTCCACTTTACCTCATTGCAAGCCACTGCCATTATCTATACCTAGGCTACGGACCCAAAGCACAACGCACCTAGCTGGATCCCAGGATAACCCATGATCCGTTTTCTACAAGATTGATACCCTGACCATCGATCGACCTTTGTGACCACCATATCGACTTGCACCATGGCGCCAATAGTCACAGACAAGACTCGTTCCAAGAGCGGAGCAGGAAAATCCACCCGATCGAGCCCTCAAACTGCTTCACACAAGTCAAGGGGTCGAACAAATATGGCTTGTGGCCATTGCCGCAGGAGGTGAGTCGCTGGCGCATGCATTGATCTAGCAAGTCGACAATCTAACTTTCCTCTGTCGATTTTCACAGAAAATCAAAGTGCGATGGGAAGCAACCTTCTTGCAATGCTTGTACCGCCAAAGGTCGCAAGTGCGTCTACGAGCCTGTCAGTGAGCTTGAAGGTCTCCGAGTAAAGATTCGCAAGAGACAAGATCGCGACAGGCGTGAGCTTGCCAAAATCAGCTCAGAGTTTGACAAGTTTGGCTTGTTGGGCCCATTCTCGATCCTCAAGCTCAACGCTCTATGGCGTCAACTGGACCCTAGGGCCGATGGGCTCCTGCTCACGCCTCAAGGTAATCACGCTTCCTACCAGCGCGAGGCGTTGGACCAGGTCAACAAGCTGCTCGACGACAGCAACCTGACTGATAATGCGCTCGGAATCAACTTGGGCAACGGGGACGGCGAGGATGCATCTCCGACGTCTTTCACAACTCAGACTTCGACGCAGGACGACATCTTGGCACTAGACTCGATTCTCGCTGATTTTGGAAGAAGCTCGGACGCAGAAATCTACACTGGGTGGGACTCATCTTTCAATACGACCCCTTCCAGTTGCACGTCTCTATTCCCGTCTCCTTGCTCAACTTCAGACCCTCTCAGAGCGTTAGAGGCGAGTCCGGTACCTGCGCTCGAGGCATCTACCTCAACCTGTGCCATCCAATCCGGATCGTCAAATCGGCTGGATCTCGACGTTCTGGCAGACAGTGAACGATCTCAGTCAGTCGCCTCAAATGGTGTAGACTCGGAGCTCCTACAACGACCTTTGTCGCTAAGCGAATCTCCTGATTCGTTCTCAGAAACATCCAATTCTGTCGACACGCCGTCTCCAGTCGCATTGCCAGGATGGTTGGGCCATAATGAGGAATCCGTCTTTTTCGGAATGGAGATGGAGCTCAGCAGCCCGTCGTCATCCTTGCACGCCCAGTTGCCCTGCTCTGTTGGCCAGTCCTTGTTGTCGTTCGTCTGCAAGGGAGATGCATCGTGCTCTCAGGAGCAAATGATTGAGGACGTTGGCGCTTGGCCTGCGAACACATTGTTTAGCTCGGCTCTGGGATCTACGGCGTGATGGCAACCACAGCATTCATACCCTTGCCTATTTGTGTGTATCTCATATTTCATCTGTACCACTAAATGTTCATACCAGTATTGAGAAGCCAATTTCGCGACCAACATTGATGCCAGTTTTGGAGTGAGCCAAGTTTGAAGACACAATTTGCATGGGGGACAAGTCGGGATTGGAGACGTGGAATAGATTGACTAAAGTACAGTACATGATGAGCATAATCAGAGTGTGTGTAATTTACCGGGAAATTCATGGGTCCTGGTGAATGGGCCCTGGTGAAGTGCCAAAACGTGTTTGATTGCACGGCATCCTGGACCATGCAAGGTGGAACGGTGTCGGCTGCACTCGGTGGAGTGAGAGACTCGCTGATCGAGCGTGCAGGTATAACCTGGCCTTTTGAAGCAAGAGAGTTGCCAGGCAAGCGAGCAACACACGATGGGTGCGCGCGCTCGCTAGCAATTCATGCTACGGTTTTATTTTGGTGGTATGTAGGCTGGATTGTGGGCGGGGTAGCGTCGGCCGGGGGGAGAAGCATTAGTCCATGTCCATGCCCATTGACATGGCACCTTGGCCAGCACCAACGAGAGCGGATTTGGACTTGGCCTTGATCTTGATCTTGTCGGCAGAAGAAGATGAGGAGGCGGCAAGCTTCTTGCTGGCCTCGATCGAGTCGCGGAGGTGGGCATTCCTGTGCACAGCAAGACGGTCGGCCTGCTTGGCCTTGGCCTTGACGCCAGCCTTGGCCATGCGAGCCTTGTAGAAGGCAAGTTCCCTGCGAGTCTTGATCTGCTGGATCCTCTGCATGGCGGTAAGGGTGGTCTTGATGAGCTCCCTGTCGTATCGGACAGGCACGTTGCGCTTCTTCTCGAACTCAAGGGTGGTGTCGACAGCCATCTCCTTGCCAGCAGCCTTGCGGAAGGCCTTGGTCCATCGGACCTTACGCGGGTTGCGCTTCATCTTGAAGTTCTTGTGGCACTTGGACTTGCAGAACTTGAAGACCTTGGCATCGTTACGGACAAAGGTGATGCCCTTACCCGGGTAGCAGGGTGCTGAGCAGAAGAAGCAGTGCTCAACCCTCATCGTGACGGGACGCTAGGCTGCTTGACGTGGATCGTGGACAAGCGATTAATGACAGTGGCACAGCCAGAAGGTGCGGTGCTTGGAGGGTGAGGGTGTCGTCAAGCTTGGATGTGGATGCAAAACTGGAAGGTGGTGGCGGCTGAGTCGTGAATGCCCAGAAGCCTGCTGCCTGCCTGCCTGCCCTGTGCCAGTCGGCCTGTGTGTCTGCCTGCTGTCGGTCGACCCTTTTTTCTTTGGTTGCTGCATGGGAAAAAATTTTCTGCAGGTTGGCCTGTCTTGGGGGGACCCTCTCGTCGTGTGGACGGAATATGGAAAGCTCTCGTGCGAGTGATACAATCGGGCGCCAAGGGATCGGGCACGGCAGAGCCATCTTTCAGTGGGGAATGAGAGGCGACCAAGTTGGCTGAGTCGGCTGAGCACAGGACACACACAACAGACGAAGATAGGAAGCATTCAACGCGACTCCACCCACGCTTTCTGACCACGGCTCATCACCATCTTATGGCCAACATGGTATCGACCATTCATCCCAACTTTCTCCCCCAGAATCATCCACCACTCATCACGCCAAACCGTCCTTCCGCAAAGCAGCCTGGCGACTGGATCCACAACGAGTTCGACTTTGAACCCTTCATCAAGACCAACCTTTCTCTCAAGCTAGACAACGACGAACAGCTCTGCCCCGATTTCGTCTCTTCATCCAAGTGTCCCCGTGGCTCACAGTGCCCGAGACGCCACGCTCATCCCAGCAGGCTCAACTTTCTTCCTCCTGGCTCAACTCTCCTCAGAGATCCAAACAAGAGGACTGTCTGCAAGCACTGGCTTCGTGGTCTGTGCAAGAAAGGTGATCAATGCGACTATCTTCACGAGTATGATCTTCGCCGCATCCCTGAATGTCGCTTCTACGCTACCTTCGGTTTCTGCAACAGCGGCGATGACTGTCTCTATCTTCACGTGGACAAAGCCGTCAAACGGCGCGAGTGCGAGAACTATCGACGAGGGTTTTGTCCAAAAGGTAAGTCATCACATATTCGCATCCTAGGCTTCCCAACCTTTCGTGCGTATCTTCATGTCTTCCCCTATTCTTTCACTTTCTTCAGGTCCCAACTGCAGCAAGAAGCACGTTCGCAGAGTACCTTGTCCCTTCTACCTTTGCGGCTTCTGCCCACAAGGGCCTAGTTGCACCATGGGCCAGTAAGTGGTCTCCCTCACCGCGTTGTTTCCGAATCAGTCGCTCGTTCACTTGCTCACCGCTCTTCCTCTGATCTGGATCATCGTTTGACACCCTCTAGCATCAAGTCGATGCCGCCCTCGGCACATTCTCGCTCAAGCTCTCCTGTTCAGACACACCGGCCATTGACAGCGGCCGAGGCTTTCGCTTCAAGCGGTCCTCGCGGCATGGACCCTGATCAAAGCATGGACGGTGGGCCTGCAGCAAGGGCTCAGCGTGGCCGGTACGGTGTACCTTCAGCAGCAACCGCAACGGGTGGAGCTGAAGGCGGGTTCGTACCCCCGCCACGTCAATCTGGTCCCCCCGGTGACAGGCCACAGGGACAACGCGGATGGAGAAAAGATCTCTCTGAAGTTCTCTGTTTCAAATGTGGCGAAATGGGCCACTTTGCCAACATGTGCCCCAATCCTAACCGTCCAGGCAATAGAGGTGGATTCGATCGTGGTCCTGGTGGGAGAGACAGGCCTAGTCGTGGTCGTCCCTACTAGTCACCATCGCCATCGACTCATTAGGTATAGCAGCATTCAAACTTGTACTTGTATCCCCACATAATACACACTTGTTCTCTAAGCGGCGGATCGACAAGCAACAGGATGGAATGCGGTGGTCAGACAGGGCCGTACCGAACTCGATGTACCATCAGGCCCGATGGCAAGCTGAAGATCTCGGGCGGAGACCTTGAATCTGATGCGACGTCAACTGTGAGGCAAGCGACTGTGTTTAACGCTCCTTTCCTGATCTCTCAGTAGGAAATGTATGGATGGGTGCGATGAGGATCGACGGTCCAGGAGTCCTCTGAATTCTCTCATAAAATCATGAGATCGGGGGAGCTTTGCTTGACACAAAACTTTAACCAAAGAAAGGGGAATAAGACGAAAAATTCTTAACTCTATTATTGCTCACTCAAATAAGGTTTGTTGATTTATACCCTGTAAAGTCCTAGGTTGTTTTGAGCCCTTTAACGGGATTGACCTAGAGGTTGATTGGGTAAACATAAGCCTAAGTATACTGTAGAGGCCATGAACAAGTTTTGAGGTAGGGTAATACAGGATGGAACTTGAGGTGGCGCAAGCACTAGGATTGAATTAAAGTTGTTTCTGAAAAAATAAACAAATAAAACAGGTTTTTAAGGAGATCTTAGACTCCATCAGTCCAACCTTTTTAGATGTGTATGTCCAATCATAAAGACAAGACGCTAAACAAAAAGGTCCATCACTTGCTCTGCGGAATTCTTTCAGGCTTAAGAGAATTAAGTACCAATTTTGCAAAGCAATTTTGCAACATTCATAGACTTACTGACAGAAACCTGTCACAATGATTTTGCCACTCCTATGTGTGAACATACCAATTTAAGTTCCACAGGGGCATGATCCCAGTGAAAATTTGTACTCAAATTTGCAAACTCAAATATGTCACCCAAGATTGAGTTCATTGTTTTTTTTTTTCAATTTCAGCCCAAGATCCTTTCTTGAACATGGGACCTAGGCTGAAGAGGAATCTTAGCTTGCTTGACATGTTTGAATGTCAAGCTTTGCCGTTCATGATAATGTAAGCAGTGCTGCTCTAATGCACTGAAGATATTGTTGAAACCGAAGACAGTCCACTTGTCCCGTCGTTCATGCTATGGCTATGCATCCAATTCAATTCTACAGCCCATGAACGGAGTGTCTTGCATGGGTAATCCTTCAATGTCATTTTATACCCAATCGGCTACAAATATACCTGAAATAAACAACGTTTGTCCACACAGAAAATTATGTCTTTCTGAGCTTGATTTTGAGTCAGTATGTACGGCTTTGTGTTGGCTGCTTTGCTCACGGACGGGTGAACACCCAAAACCACTTTCCTTGTATGCCGCTTCGGTACCCCAATAAACAATCAGTCCGTGGACTACTCCTGACACGGGCAATGCCTTCTGATGGCCCTCTTTTAAGCCGTCTCGGCGCCACGACAAAGGACGACGAGTTGCGAAGAGGCTGGCCTACACAAGGCACATATATCGTCGCGAGGCCTTTGCACTCCAGCGCCGCGCTGTGAGCGAGACCGAAGCTGTGGAGGGAGGGCTTGGGAGGCACCGTTCGATTTTTAGGGCGCAAGGGGGCCTTCTTCGGGCATGGGATGAGCCATCAACTTCCAACGAACGGACAAGCTTCGGAATCACATACAACCATGCTCGAGCGTGGGAAGCCGCAGAGACGACAACAGAGCAGAGCAATGGCTTGGGTCGCTACGAGCCGGACTTGTGGCTTTGATACAGTCAGAACGTGAACTCAAAGCGTGAGGCTAGCTGGGGGAACCCTGAGCTGCATGTGTGTTGGTGCCGTCGGCAAGGAGCGAGCGCTGTTTCGCGTTCAAGTCACCCCGAACGGTGGGGCTTCCCATCTCTTCACTTGCGTCACGAAACTAGCCAGCCCCTCGCCCCTCGCTGGTGCAGGTCGTGATTTTTTCTTGCACGAGACGCGCAGTGTCAGGAGCACAGTCTCGAGCGCGGTCCCAACCCCGTGCCTCTCTTGCTGCGCAGCACGCATGAGCGAGCCGAAAATGTCTGATCCAAAAGGATGGGGCGAGGTCGGCCCTGTTAAAGGTGCGGTGGCTTCCCTGGCTGGCTTGGCTGACTTGGCTGGCAGGCACAGAGGCCGAGGTATGGGCATGAGCAGCACCTCACCCTCACCCGTCCGAGCCGGTTAACACTTGGCAACGCAACACAAAAGTCAGTTGATCTGTCAATCCGGCTCGAGGGTGGCTTCGTGGATCACATCTGCTTCCAACCATCATCATCACCTTTCCTACGCCCCCTGATCCCATCATTTTCACCCACCCTGCATTCATCATCATCTTCCCAGCGGGTAAAGAGCCAGCAAGCTACGTCCAACCTACTGCATACTACCGACACAGGCGCCTCCGAGCCCGATTCCGAGCAATCATCTGCCCTACTTGGCCTCGCTAATCTTCACGTAACAGCATACAAGGTGTTCGCCATCACCACGCGGTCCCTGCCAGCCTTTGAACCTCTCCAGCCTATCCATCGTTGAGCATTGTCCGCCGGCACGCGTACGGCGCCGGAACGCCATCATGGCATCCTCTCCTCGCAATCGGGCTATCAGCCCACCTACGCCAGCACCATCACCGCAACCCGATCTCCGCTCTTCCCTGCGCCTAGCGTCCGCTCTTGGTCATCCAGCTTCCCACCAACCCGTCGTGGATCCTAATGACTCGAGCCAGTTGCTCAAAGAAGTCTCCCTCGCATGGCCTCAGCTGTCCCACCAGGCTCGTTTCCGCTTCCTGACTGGCCTCGTCGACCTTTTCGACCTGCGCGAGCT
The DNA here is from genome assembly GCA_026413255.1 of Fereydounia khargensis. NCBI lineage: Eukaryota > Fungi > Basidiomycota > Ustilaginomycetes > Urocystidales > Fereydouniaceae > Fereydounia > Fereydounia khargensis. Next base: position 117,915 of record JAOCZO010000010.1, on the reverse strand, counting down.
TGCTCACCTCTCGGCTCAGCTCGCGCCAAGGCTCAAGGTTGACTTTCTCAGCAGTCTCCCCATCGAGGTCAGCCTCCACATCCTCAGCTTTATCGATGATCCCAAGACCCTTGCCCGCGCAAGCTGTGTAAGCCGCTTCTGGCGCAGTCTCGTCAACGACGAACACACCTGGAAGGTCATGTGTCTCAAGCACAAGTATAGGCGAAGAGGCAGCACTAGCGCTGGCTTGGGCGCGCTTGACGACCGCTACATGCGGAGTGTCTCTGCTACCCCTGGACTTTCCTCTAGGAGCCTACTTGCCGGGCCTCGACTCTCCAGCATCTCCGCCGATGCACACGGCTCTGTGCTCATACCACTTTCTGAAGCCGCTGCTGCCGAAGAGGAAGACGAAGAGGAGCTGGCCAACGCGCGTGATGCAACCGAAGACGACAACATGGTCTTGGTCTCACTCTACCAAAGATACCGCGCGCGAGGCTTGGACCCCTCCAACGCGCTTCATGAGCTGCGAACCCTACATGACCTCTTCCTAAGCAAACAGGACTCGGGTGATCATGTCACTGATAAAATGAGTGATGCAGACCGAGCATTCTATGCCCAACTGGAAGAGATCGTGGCCGAGGAGAGCAGAGAGCGATATGGTGACGCACCGAACTCGGAGCTTGGTCGACCTGAGTTCACCCCGCATGCTCCGTACTTGCTCTCAACTTCACGACTCGAAGCTGAAACGCCATCTAGGGACCAGCCTTCTTCTTCAGAAGAGGCTCCGAATGCACCGCATCTTGCCGGGTGGCTCAGCTCAGGTCCTAGCTCCATCTCAGCAGGCACCCGGCCTGGCCCTTTCTCAGGTGCAATCAGCGGTGCTTATCGTACTCCTAGCGGTCGTTTGGATCGGCTGCAAGGCTGGCAAAATGGTGGCAGTGTTTTCGGCACCGTACCTCCAGCTTCTTCATCCTCCTCAAACTTGTTAGGGCTCGGGGTTGAGGCAGACTTGTCTGCCACCTCAACGTCCGAAGCAGACGCTGACTCTGCCATGGAAATGGATGAGCCAGAGCCGTCATCGCGAGCCTTTACGACCGTCGAGCATCCTATTCCCCGGTCACCCTTCCACACGATTGGCCGAGCAACTGCCTTGCCACCGGTACCGCACCACGACTCGCCAACCGGTCGATTCTCGTCTCAGCATCCAGCGGACGCACAATCTAGTCTGGACGAGCATTCTCGAGTCCTTGTTCCTGGCCCAAGCCGCCTCACTGCCGAACTGTCTTCATTGTCTGCATCTGGTTCCGAGTCACACCGGGCCATTGGAGGCAGCGCATCAAGGCTGGGCAAGGCCCGAGACATGATGTCGGGAGCAAACTCTGTGGACAGTATTACACATAACAGAAAGGCTCGACGTCGATCCGCGCCGATCTCGGACCTTGACGGCCAGTCTCTTGGATTTGGCCGTCCTTCTGGTACAAGCGATGCTGCAAGATCCGCCACTGTTGGTTTTGGCGGCTCAAAGCCGTTCAGCTACAGGACGCACTTCAAACTTGCGTATCTGACAGGTAAGTTGCGCATTCGGGCTCCTTTCCTCCTCTCCAGCTGTTTGCCTCATGATTTCAACTGACTTGCAACCCTTATCAGAATCGAATTGGCTACGAGGAGGCCGTCTACAAACCAAGCATGTTTCGGCAGACAGTGGCGCCGTTGTCACTAGCCTCGCGATCGACAGCGAGTGGATTGTGGTGGGGATGGCCAACTCCAAAATCCACGTCTTTGACACACAGACTGGCATGTATAGTCGCACGCTGCTCGGCCACGAAAGCGGAGTATGGTGTCTCGCGCTCATCAGCCGCTGCGGCAAGAAGCGAAAAGCGGAGACGAGCGCAAATGGCAAGATGGTTGTGACCAACCCAGAAGATGGGCTCGGCGGTAAACCCTCTGTAGCCGCGGCGGATGGAGATCTGTGCTTAGAGCACCACGACCCACGTCCAGACGCCACCAGTGCCTCTCTCTCTGCTTCATCGCTTGAGTTTGAGCTAGCTAAGGACCGTCGTCGACGCCATAAGGCTGCAAGCAGGCATGGAGCTGCAGGAGGCTTCGCAAGGTCCTCATCTTCATCGCTGGCTTTTGATTCGCCCCGAAACCAGGCACACGGTGACGACGACGAGACACTGGAGTGGTTCCACAAGGCTCGAAAGGCATTGCTCCAAAAGTCCGGTCTCGGGTCTTCAGCCGCTGCAGACGGGTCTGGATCAAGCTCCAGATCCGGGTACGCTTCGGATGCAGACACATCGGCTGAAAATGTTGTCCATGCGAGAGACCAAGCTGGGGCTACATCAGAGGAGTCCGAACGAGCCAGGGCAGCCGCGATCGCTGAAGCAGAGGCCGGTAGTATTCGGGACGCGATTATGGCAGATGGTACGGGGCAGGTACCGAGGCATCTCGCTGACCAAATTCGTCGGAACAACGAAGCTCAGGGAGCCGGCGCCGCAGCTGCAGAGGCGGCGGCAGCAGCAGCTGCGGCCCAATTCGGAGGCAATGCCATGGGCCTTGGTAATCCATGCGGGAGCGTCCATGGGTACGGCAACGAAGATGCTGTCGTTGTGAGCGGAGGATGCGATCGCGACGTGCGTGTGTGGGACCTGCGCACAGGCGAGTGCAAGTTTGTGCTGCGCGGTCACACATCGACCACAAGATGTCTCAAGGTGCTTGATGGACGACCCATCGCCGTGTCGGGATCGCGTGACTCGACGCTGCGAGTTTGGGACATTGAGAAGGGCCGGCATCTGCATTTGCTCGCGGGACACCAACACTCGGTGCGATGCATGGAAGTAGCTGGCACAAAAGTTGCCTCAGGAAGCTATGACTGCACCTGTCGAGTTTGGAACGTGGAGACAGGCGAATGCGAGCACGTGCTCCGTGGTCATATCCATCAGATCTATGCTGTTGCTTTCGACGGCAAGAAGATCGCTACTGGCTCGCTCGATTCGACGGTGCGCGTTTGGTCTGCGCAGACGGGCGAGTGTATGGCGCTTTTCCAAGGCCATACTTCGCTTGTCGGTCAGCTGCAGCTTCTAGACAACATCCTTGTGACCGGCGGCTCTGATGGCCGAGTGATCGTCTTCTCGCTTGACACGTTTGAGTGTCTCCATCGGCTCTGTGCGCACGACAATTCGGTTACCTGCCTCCAATTCGATGACCGCTACATTGTCACAGGCGGTAATGACGGCCGGGTCAAGCTGTGGGACTTCCAGACGGGCAAGTACATTCGTGAGATCTGCGAGCCCTGCGAACAGGTCTGGAAAGTCAACTACAAGGACGACAAGGTGGTCGTGCTGTGCAAGCGTGATGACAAGACTTGCATGGACGTGATCACATTCCGACCGACAGCTGACCAGTTCTGACCGCCATCCTGATTAAATCACACCCCACCCATTTGTATCACATGATCCTTCCTTCTCTCCGTGGCACAAACTTTTCACGACGACGCCAGCAACCATTTCGCATGTACAACGAATAATGACAAATTCAATTTGACACAATGTGTGACATGTGTGAATCGAAAGGGACAGGCGATGACTATACGATTGCCACAAATGTCTGCAAATCAAAGCTTGGCTGCGATCCCCGAGGGTCTACTGGGATGATGAAAGATGAATGCGAAGGGTCTCACTGACCGCATCCACGCTTGGCAGGCCATCTTTCTTGCTCGCCTGCAAAAACAATTCGTAGCGCTCTCGCACACTCGCCTGATTATCAATGTCAGTGGCATTCCTGCAACAGGACTTTGGAGGGTCACGGCAGAAGGTACTCACAATTACCGATTCGACGAGTCCCTTTCGAACCTCATCGTCCTCGATCCAGGTGGCGATCTTGGCACTCTTTTCCTCTGCGACTTGTTCAGTACAGGTATGGAAAGCATCGAAGGTACTTTGTGTGTTGTCCGGAGTTGGAGTGTTGCGGGATTTTGCATCCAAGAAGACTCGGAGAGGCAAGGCAATTGTGTCGCTCCAGAGCTGGGCCAACATATTAATGGTCGTGCGAAGCTGATTGTCGAGAGCATTAGTTATGTTTCCATCCGCTGCATCGGTCGATGGCTGCTGCGAGGCCGAGGGGATCAGTAATCTGCCTGTACTTGACCAGAGTGAGTTGATTGCCCCCACAAGAGCGGATAGATCCACTATGCTGCCAGCCGCCGATTCTTTTGTTGTACCAGCCTGGTTATGACGGTCGCCGGTTGGAGCGTCGAGATGAGTGCCATCAGACTGCTTGAGTGCCAGATCCACGCTGACGACAACCTCTCGCAGCATCTCGAACTGTCGAATAAGGAACAAGAATACATCCTCGTTGGTGATACCGCCTTTCTTCCTCTTGAGAAGAAAATCGCTTCCCTTTTCTACAGACCTTCGACATGCTTCGATGCCTTCATTAGAAAGCTCACGAAATGCCAAGGGTGGAAGAAGTCCTTGGAGCTGCGCTAGCAGCTCAACAAGCGATGCAACCGGTTGGTAGTACGTCTTCCGATGTCCTTCCGACAGACTGAAGAGTCGCACTGATGCAAGTGACTGCTCAGTAGACGATGAGGAAGCCGAGAGATCAAGAGCAGCGTCGAGGAGGCCAGCTCCACTCTTACCTCTCCGATGCTGCTGCGTCCCACTGATGTCAACGTCGAGGGACTGACCGGGAGACTTGATGTCTTGTCGCCCCGCCTTTGCAGCCAAAATGTTTTCAGGAAAGTCAAGATGACCAAGTTCCTCCTTCGGCGTAAAGCCGTTGACGTTGCTCGAAAGGAATGCCTGGGCTCTGGCGATGAGACGAAGCTGAACTTCTTGAATGATAGGCCGAATGAGACTAGCAATGTAAGCGGGCCGATCAATTTGGGTCTTGCCAGGTGAAGCTCCTATGAGCTCAGTGCAGACAGCAGCCAGAGAGCCGACCCGCGCCTCTTTGAGCACTCTCGTGCGCAAGCGCTGGTGCAGGAGGTCGATCAATCCTTGCAAGTAAGTCTTTACGGTCGGATCAGAGCCTAGAGGCTCTTCTTTAGCGTCAGCTGACGTCGGAGAAGTGGGTACTGCATGGAAGTACTCATGGTACAAGTCCAGTTCCTTCTGGACAAACAAAATTACCGCCGGATATCCTCGCACAGCGAGGTTTTGCAATGGTTCTTTCTCTTTGGTCTGCCCGTCTGCATCCGACTCGATGTTCGAAAGGAGAGAGGAGAAAAGCTTGGTGATGAGCGGCCGACGAGCGTTGAAGTAGGCAGCCTTGCATTCTTCCAACAAGGATTCAAATTCGGCGGCGTTGCCTGTCCGTTGCACGAGTGTTGGAGAATTTTGGCCTTTTGGGGACTTGGCGTCGGCCGGGGGGTAGGCGCGACGCTCGAGCTCATGAATCAAAGGGCGAAGACGGGATGCGATGGTTGTGCGGAACCGGATCAAAGAGAAATCGGCGAAGAAGGCATAGTGAGAGTCGGATATCCCTTGCTCGTCCTGCTTGGCCTTGCCTTTGCGACCGGTGAAGCTGGAGCCTTTGCTGAAAGTATCGTGAATTTGCTTGAAGTCTGCGACAAGCTGATCGCCTGCAGTCTTGAAATCCTTGCAGACGGCGAGCTTTGCAAGAGTAGCACCTCTTGTGACACATTGAGCATATCTCATGCGGTAGAGGGCCGCATCCTTGTATTCACTGGCGGGGGGCTGCTGAAGGAAGAGGAGGGCCATGTCGAGCTGGTCAAGAAGGTTGAGAAACTCTTGAGAGTAAACGACTAATGAGTCGGGCGAGCTGAGTAGGGAAATAGCATAGGGGTAAAGGGTGAAGAAGGAGAGGCGTGACGAGACCTGTTGGGAGAGGGACTCGAGCTGGAGCTGAGAGTCGAGAAGCGATTCTGCCTGCTCGCGGAGGCCAGTGGAAGAGTCATGGACAAAAGCAGAGCCAGCGCGCAGCTCAGAGACGTTGATCTGGCACGACTCGAGCTGCTGCAGGAGCGAATTGGCCCGCTCGGTCGAGTATGAAATGTCGGAAAGGGCACGCTGATGGGAAGACTGAGCTGCCGAGGTGATGGAGGAGCTGAGTTGAGTGAACCATCCGAGAAAGTCCTGAGCTGAACTCAAAGGGGCGGACTGTTCCGGCAAGCTCACATCCAGATTGGTCGATTGTACGGGACCAGTGGATGAGGAGCTTTCAGCTGGTGCTAAGAGACTGTGTTGCTCCGATTCCTGCTCGCGCTCACACTCCTGCTGATCCTCCCCTTGGCCTTGGCCCTGCCCTTTGCCGAGAGATGCCGAATCATCTTGGAGAGGTTTGCCGGCTCTGGGCTGAGCAGGTGGCTCTAGGGCAGCGGCAACCTTGTATTCTTGCGAGTTGCGATGGAGCCAATCGGCCAGCCGGTTGACAGAGGCACGTTGGTGAGTGGTGAGAGGCGCCTTCGAGTTTGACCATTGATCCAGCTGCAACGGCTGAGCCGACATGGCGAGTGAGTGCCAGTGAGAGCCAGCGAGAGCCAGCGAGAAGCCTGTGCTAAGCTGGTATATGCCGATGTGACGTGGGAGGGGAGGTGATGTGACGCGGTGTGATGGTAGAGTGGTTGCGGGCTTGGCTTTATGGACCCTTTCTTCCAGGACTGTTTCTTTTCTTTCGGCCAGCCCCCGATGATGCATCACTGTAAGTCGGGGCTCAACGGTTGAGGCGGGCAGATCGGGGGAGTTGGGTTTTACTGTTCTCGCACAGGCCATTCTTCATTCATTCCTGACCAGAATTGGAATCGCGCAGGGACAATTCGCGGTGGGCGAGCAGCGGGCGAGCAGTGGGCGATGATCGTGCCCCGCCTGCCCAGCTCAGTCTGCCCAGTCTGCCCAGCTGCCAGGCCGAGCGGCGGCCGTCAACTGTGGTCAAGGCACTGAACACAGCATTTCCCATCTCCCCTCCACTCGCTGCTCAATCCAATCGCACCCCATCATCCATTCTTTCCCTCTCACACCTAATAGTCCAACCGTCAATCCGCCCCTCGCCTCGCTTATATCAGACGCTCAACGGCGTTTCTATCCATCACCGTCCCCATCATCCATCGACATCCGCTTTTGCAACCAGCTGTCGTCTGCTGCTGAACCATCATGGCGGATTCGAGACCGGTCGTCGTCGATAACGGCACTGGGGTAAGCTTGCGCCTTCCTTTTCGCAGAGCGAGACGTTTAGATTACTGACTCACGCTCGATCCTCTTCTGCGTTCTGCTCTCCGTATTTCAGTTTGTCAAAGTCGGCTATGCTGGCTCCAACTTCCCAGAGTTTGTCTTCCCTTCTATCGTAGGAAGGCCCATCCTCCGAACCGAGGAACGCGATGCCATCTCCAGCAACACTGGTACACAGATCAAGGACATCATGGTCGGCACTGAGGCTGAGGAGCTCCGCACCTATCTCCAGATCAGCCAGCCCATGGAGCACGGTATTGTCAAGGACTTTGGGGATATGCGTCACGGTACGTTCTCGCAGCATTCTTGTCCTGACAAGTGGCTGTATCGCTGACATACGCTTGTGCTCATTGCCAGTCTGGAACTATACCTTTGACGAAAAGCTGCGGATCGATCCCCAGGGTCGCAAGATCCTCCTCACCGAGCCTCCCATGAATCCAAAGCGCAACCGCGAGGAAATGTGCCAGATTATGTTTGAAGAGTACGGCTTTGATGGTGTCTACATCGCCATCCAGGCTGTGCTCACCCTCTATGCGCAGGGTCTTCAAACTGGTGTCGTGGTTGACTCGGGAGACGGTGTCACTCACGTTGTCCCCGTCTACGAAGGCTTTGCGCTTCCGCATCTTACAAAGAGGCTCGATGTCGCAGGAAGGGACGTGACTCGCTATCTAATCAAGCTTCTACTCCTCAGAGGTTATGCATTCAACCGAACTGCCGACTTTGAGACAGTAAGGCAGATCAAAGAAAAGCTTTGCTACGTCAGGTGAGTTTTCTCTTCCCCCTTTGCTGCCCCACTCGAGCTCAATGCAATCGGATTCTTTCTGACACCTCGATCACTCTCGTGCACAGCTACGACCTGGATATGGACAAGAAGCTTTCGGAGGAGACCACAACTCTGGTCGAGTCGTACACTCTTCCAGACGGCCGCGTCATCAAGGTCGGGTCTGAGCGTTTCGAGGCGCCAGAATGCATGTTCCAGCCTCACCTTGTCGATGTCGAGCAACCCGGTGTGGCAGAGCTGCTGTTCAACACTATTCAGTCGGCTGCGGTGGACACACGTGCGGAACTGTACAAGCACATTGTGCTGAGTGGAGGTAGCTCCATGTACCCAGGTCTGCCGTCGCGATTGGAGAAGGAGATGAAGCAACTCTACCTGACTCGTGTACTTGGCGGTGACGGCTCAAGGCTTAAGGTATGTCGTGATGCTTGCATACGCTAATCAACGCGTGTCGAGAGAATGCTGGAGAGCTGATCAGTGTCTTACTTGCTTCCGTGAAAAGAACTTTAAAATCCGAATCGAGGATCCTCCACGACGAAAGCACATGGTCTTCCTTGGTGGTGCAGTGCTTGCCGACATTATGAAGAACAGGGAGAGCTTCTGGATCTCGAGGGCAGAGTGGTACGAGCAAGGCAAGGCATGCCTCGACCGGCTGGGCAGGCATGCTTGATGCGGGGGCGCCACAGAAGCACAGTACACTGCAGTGTTGCACTGACCTGCACAGTGCGGTGCAGGATGATGCTACACAGTATATTGTACGAAATCTCCTTCTTTTTTTTTGTCGATCAATATCCTCTGGAATGAGGAAGAACTGAGAACCAGTAGATGTATGATGATCAATACGAGCTGGACCACGGTGTCTGTCCAAGTGGAGGCTGGGTTGAGAGTGCGTTAGGTTGGGGGTTGGCCCGACGCGTGGATCCAACAGTGAGGTGGATGCAACCAAAAGAGAGGGTCGTGGAGGTCCACCATCTACTACCACCTCATTCTCACACCTTGCCGCATTCGAATCAACCTGACACCACATTCTTTGCGCCTTGCGTCTTGCTCAACGCTGACCAATCCCTGCATCTGAACATGGCTCAGGCTCAGCCACTTCAGTCGATCTCGATTCCTCGATACGAATCACGCTCCAATTATGTTGTCTATGCTATCCTTGTGAAACTGCCGGTTCGATCCTGGACGGTATATCGTCGTTACTCGGAGTTTGTTGCTCTTGAGAAGAGCCTTTCGGGACTTCACGGTGCCAACAGGCCGCCGCCCAAGCGTCTTCCGCCCAAGGACACGGCTCGCGAGTGGAAAAAGACATTCAGCGGTTTCCTCGGTCGCACATCAGCGTCGGTTGCAGGAGCGGCAACGGGCAGCGCCAACGGCGACGACGAGCTTTTCCTCAAGGAGAGGAGGCAAGGGTTGGAGGACTTTCTCAAGGCGATTGTCATGGACGAGTCGAACGAGTGGCGAGAGACGGATATGTTCAAGAGCTTTATCGAGTGGCCCCAGAGCTTGCGCATGACTACTTCGGTGCAGCCACCCTCGAATGAGCCAAAGACATCTTCCACTGTCACCGCCCAAAGCTTGTCGCAAAGAACAACAGCGTCGAGCAAGGCAATGCCTGGCGCGCTCCCCGCATCCCGCACACTTGGACAAACTCCCCCGCCCAAGCCAAAAGCGCAAGAAACCGACTTTACTCGCCCACTGGGCAACGCATCACTGCTGCAGTCCCAGACAGATGAGATGGACCAGCAGGACCAGCAACTGTTGAACCTTGCATCCATTCTCCGACGTCAGCGACAGATGGGTGAGGCAATCAACCAGGAGCTTGTCGAACAAACTGAACTTCTCGGTCAGCTCGACACTGAAGTGGAGGCCACACAGGGCAAGATGGACCAGGCCGAACGCAAGATGGACCGCTTCGATGGCGGCAAGGCTAGACGCAAAATCGTTGGCGGAGGAACTAGATGAATCTCTAAACTCTTGCACCTTTTGACCTGGTTCAATTCACTTTCCCATGCGCATCCACCGATATACCCTCCTATTGACAATCCTCTCCCGCTCTCTACAACTCATGTATTGGCTCAGAGCAATTTCACACAAGGCTTCTTCCTCATCTTACATTCAAATGTACGCTTGTGGTGACATACTGTAGCTGACAAAGGGTTCTGTGGATCCTGTAACTGCGGTGCAACTGCTGCTGCTGCTGCTGATAGCTTTCTATTCACATACTAAAAGTCGCCAAGGTCAATCTCGATCTTGGCGGCAACGGCGCCGGCGGCAGTACTTTTGGACGAGCCACCGAGTGTGGCGGCTGCAGCAGCTGCTGTGGCCGCATTGGCAAGTGCCGTCTGTGCGGTGGTAAGGGCAGTGTCTTGTTCTGGCTGGCGCGGCATGGGTGAGCTGATGCCACTACCATTGGGAGAGTCGACGGCAGCGAGGGCAGCCTTCTTCGCCTGTGCAGCTCGTCTCTCAGCTTCCAAGATGCGCTCACGGTCCAAGCGTCGGTTGCGGTCGTTGACCTGCGCCATGACCTGCTGATCGTACTTGCCGTTGCCATTGGCGCCGGCGCTGGATGGCACACCACGAGCTGGAGACACGATCGCGCTAGTCGGTCCGCGGCCAGAGTAGCCGGATGTCTTGGCTTCTTGCCTAAGTTTCTTCTTGATACTCAGCATGCGCTGAATGTCGGCCTCTGTGAGGACAGCACTGAAGAAGTTTTCCAGCTGCTCGGCCTTGCGTTCAATCTCGCTCTTACGGGGAATGCGCTGGTCTGAAGCGGTTATTGCCCTGATCCAGCGTTCATGCTCGCCCTGATCAAGTCACCACCAATCAGAATCGATCGGATCATTCAGCAATCCGGAAAACGATGGCAAACAAAAGATACTCGAGCCAGTGCTGAATCTCACCTCTGTAAAGTCTGATCGGCTGAGCATATTGAGGCTCGCTTCATAGTCGTTGCCCATATGTTCAAAGCTGAGGTAGACATTGGTCCACTTGCCAGAGCCCTCCGATGAGAGTTCGTAAAACTTTCCTGGTTTCTCGATGATATCTGTTGATGGCGAGATTGCGTCAGCTGGCCGTCTCGACCAGTTCATATAAAAAGGGCGCGATACTGCTCACCTTGAACCTGATGAATTCGATATACTTGCTCCTTACCCTGTCCATCGGCCCGATCGCGCATGCCCCAGGAGAAACGAATGAATGAGCCAGTGAGAGCCTCCTTCCACTTGGGAGCATACAGCTTGTGCTCGACAAGGTCTCTGCTGATCCTGACGCTGTTGAGGTCGCTGAGGGAAGGGGGCTCACGCTTGCCGCCTGTGCCCCTGTCCTCCCTGTCACGGTCGCGTCCTACCTTGCTCCTTGCGGCGGAGGTGTTTGTACGCCCGTAACCATCTTCGGAGCCATAATCGTCGCTGAAATCGGATTCAGAGTCGCTTGTGAGGTAGGTCGTGCCTCGGCGCTTTTTGGGAGAGGAAGCGTCATCGTCACTTTGGTGGCGGCGCACTCCCGAAGCCTTTTCCTTTCTGCGCTTGCGGAGTTCGGAGAGCTTGGCAGTCTTGGTATCTGTGGAGCCAACAGCCTTCTTCTTCCTTGCCTTGGCGGCGGAAGAGACGGCGGATGTAAAGTTGGCAGAGTAGTCGGAACCCTCGGCATCCTGATCGCTGTCGGCGTGTGCATCATGGTCTTGTTGGTCGTGATCGTCATCCGAGCTCTGGTCGAGGTCAGACAAAGACCTGCGGTTTGGTTTGGATCGCTGGAGCGACTTTTTCTTGTTGGAGGCAGCCTTGTTCTTGGTTGCACCGGCTGCGGCCTTTTGGCTTCGAACGAGGCTGGCAAGCTCGATGCGTTGCTGGCGCTTTTCGAGTTGGGCTCTTCGTTCGCTGAGGACCATTTCTCGATCGAGTTCGTTCATTTCGAGCAGCTGGTCCATGTCGTTTTGGTTCTTGTAGATACCGTAGAGCGGGTAAGGGTTGGGGTTGGCGGATTGAGCAGTTGCCGAGTCGTCGGATGCATCATGGTCGGATCCGGGAGCGTCTTGGTCGGAAGAGTCGCTCTCGTCGAGGAGATCAAGGCGCCTGCGTTTGGAGATGGAGGTGGGTTTGGCAGACGAGCGCTTGCGACTGGCGGAAACAAGGTCGGCGTCGGCGTGGGCGTGGGCGTGAGCGTCGGCGTGGGCATCCAAGTCCGAGTCGGATTTGGTGGCAGCATGGTTGGCGGCCGAAGATGAGGACTTGCGGGGACGCTCATCGTCAGAGCCGCCAGCAAGGGCAAGGAGCTCGTCGTCGAGACCGTCGCCGGCCATGGCTGAAGTGAACAAGTTTGGATATAGTAGGTTACAGTCTCGAGTCGATGCAAGTACGAGTGGAGTGCCAAGAGAGGGTGCTGAGGGAATGCAAAGAAGAGTGGGGGAGAGAGAGAGTGTGTGTGTGTGTGATGTGATGTGATGGTCGAATATGGAGATGGAGACAAGAAGGAAGCCACGGAACGCGCTTTGGGAACGAGCCAAAGATGGCGACTTGTCTGCGAGTGCGACTGCGCAGCGGGGCAGACAGGGCGGGCAGTCGAGGGCAGTCGAGGCAAGAAAGCAGTGTCGTCGAGAACTGCGTTCGGGCGCGTCAGCTGCTGCACTCGACTCGAGCAGCGACTGGGACCGGCACGGCACGACACGGTCTTTCTTCTCACTCACTGCCTTTCCTTTCCCTTTTTTCCTTTTGCCTCCACTCGAAAGCGGCGGCGGCGGCGGCTCTTTGCCAACTACGCCATATCTCCTTCAATACTAGTTGCGGTGCATTTTCACAACAAAGCTAGCGGGCAAAAAAGAGAGAAAATAGGGGAAAAAATCATGTTTTATTCTTGACAACCAAAGAAATGTACTCTATCTATACAGAATCCGATATCACAGCCTCGACTTGGACTTGGGCTTGAGCACAGCGCCCTGCCCCTTGAACCAGCCCGGTGCGCTCGGCTTGGTCTCAATCCACTCGTGTCGTACCTCAATGTACTCGTCCAGACCCTTGGAGCCAAGCTCGCGTCCATTGCCACTCATCCCCATTCCGCCCCACTCGGCCAGTGGCGTGTAGCTTCCATACGTATTCACCCACACTGTGCCGTGTCGCAGCCTCTTGGCCACCCGCTCCGCCTTGGCCTCGTCCCCGCTCTGCACACCACCAGCCAGTCCGTACTTGGTGTCGTTTGCCAGAATCACCGCCGTGTCCTCGTCCCCGTCCTTGAAGCGCTCCACCGTCAGGATCGGCCCAAATGTCTCTTCCTGCACGATCCGCATCTTGCGGTTGCAGTGGTCAAACACGGTCGGGCAGAAGAAAAAGCCCTTGGCCAGTTCCGGGTGCTCAACCGGGTCCGGCCGTCCTCCGCCCACCAGCAGCTTGGCGCCTTCCGCCTTGCCAATCTCGACGTACTGCTCCACCTTGGCCAGGTGCGCCGCCGAGACAAGAGGCCCAGTCTCGGAAATAGCATCCATACCGTTCCCCATCTGGATGCGTTTCGCCTTCTCGACCACTCCTGCAACAAGCTTGTCCGCAATCGACTCTTCCACGATCAGTCGTGCTCCAGAAGAGCACACCTGGCCCGAGTGGAGGAACACTGCAGTGGCAACCTGGTCCACCACCCATTCCAGGTCGCAGTCGGCGAATACCACGTTCGGGTTCTTGCCACCCAGCTCAACTGTGCATCGCTTGACTGTACCAGCACAGCTCTGAATAATCTTGCGTCCAGTGTCGAGGCCTCCGGTAAATGAAACAAGGTCAACATCCGGGTGCTCGGTCAACGCCGGTCCAACATTCGCTCCGCCAGCCGTCAGCAGATGAACCGAGCCAGTCGGCGCTCCAGCCTCAATCAGCAGCTTGACAAAGTGAATAGTCGACAACGGCGTCACCTCCGAGGGCTTGATGATCACTGCGTTTCCGGCAGCCAGCGCAGGCGCAACCTTCCAGCAGATCTGAAGCAGAGGGTAGTTCCAGGGTGCGATCAGCGCACACACACCAACGGGCAGGTGGACAGTCCTGCTCTTGACGCTGTCCGGGATGCCATCACCGCGGATCTGCTTTTCGCTGTCGAGCTTCTTGGCTTCCTCGGCATAAAAGCGGAAAACGGCGGTCACATCGTCAACATCGACCTTGCTCTCTTCCAGTGTCTTGCCCGTGTCCTCTGTTTCGATCTTGGCAAGAATCTCCTTGTCCCTCTGCAGGAGATCAGCGACGCGTGAAAGGAGAGGGGTTCGCGACGTAAAACTCTCATGGGGCCAGGGCGACTTGGAGAAAAAGTGCTTGGCAGACTCGATGGCAGCCACGGCATCTTCGTGGCTCGCCTCGTCAATGACAGTAATTGTCGAGTTGTTGAAAGGCTGTTTGGTTCCAAAGCGGTTGGCGCGGGTTGCGTTGGTCATCGGTCAGCCGAACGAACTCGGATTACAGTTTATACGCTAAGTTACTCACGTTGATAATGGGGCGCGTATGACCCGATCGTGAATGAACCCATTCTCCGTTAATAAACAGAGTGGGCTCGGGAGCCGGTGCTGTCGATGAAGAAGCCATGCTGCTGATTCGAGATGCTTCCGCTGCAGGATCTAGCGGGTTTAAACGATGGAATGTATTCGAGAGGCTTCTCGACAAGTTCTTAAAAAGTCAAAGTTATCCAGAAAGACAATGTTAGTACATCTATGCTTGTCTTGGTCTAGAAATGCTACAGAAGCAAGAATCGATCTGGGTGCAGGTGTCCCGCTCGAAAGTACTCGTGGCTGTTGCTCAGTGGTGTATCAACTTATCCGCAATGGATGCTACGACTGTGCGTGCCCCGTAGGTGTTGGATTGTTCACATGTTGGTTGATTCGTGCTCATCATGCAAGCCTACCCCTCTCTCTCTCTCTCTCTCTCTCTCTCTCTCTCTCTCTGTTGCTGTCGAGATGAAATTCATGTGTGGGGAACGACCACATACTCACAGTTTGTGTACAGGAAAGGGTCTTGCTAGTGCGGTGCCTTGCAACGTTCGGATGGCTTGGGATGGTAATGGTCCGGAAGGAAGGGAGAGGGCGGCTGGAGTGGGATAAAGTAGAGAGGCCACGCCGCAACATGGAGGAACAAGAAGACTTGGTCTGCGAGACAAGCACCGTGCCCATTTTAAAGGGGACAAGAAGGGGGCGGCCACAGCGAAGAGCGATCCAAGCAGAAGCAGAGCAGAACGGTGCAGTCAATGTGGAGAGCGATAGCGTGCAACACGACTCGAGGAATGTTTGAATCGCTCGCCTGTCCCGCTCCCGCTCCCGTTTCCAGAGACTCGAGAGACGGATCAACTACCCGTCCTTCCGCTTGAAAGAGGGGATAAGAAAAACGGTAAAGAAAAATGCACCAAAAATGCAGTGCAGTTTACTGTAACTCTAGTAAAAAAAAAAAGTTAAGCCGAAGGCTCTCCCGCAGGACTGACACGCCCCGCCCCAGTCTGCAAGCCAAGGCAGCCGATGACGTTGCGCACAGGGCAATCGCCCGCCAGACAGTTGGGCCGCGGCTCGCGTCCCTTCTTCCCTCTCTCGGATCCGCAGCCCACACTCCACATCACACCACACCACATCCCTCTACACACCACATAGTCTGGATTCCGCCTTTGCATCTCTATCGCGTTCCGATGAAAGCATAATTGTGGCAGGACTGTACATTTGCAATTGAATGAAACAAGGCGAGAGCACACAGCAACAAGACGGCCCCGCGCATCTAGTTGTTTGGTCTTCGTCGGAACCAGAGCACGTAGGGCGAGTTAGTCTTTGACATCACGTCGTGTCAGCCAAAGCACTCCCAAGGCGAGACAAGCACAGCTTCACTCACTTTGATCTGTCGGTCGTCACACTTTTGCACCCGGCTGTCATCGCAGTAGTACCACTCGCCATGGTTCCGGATCGTTGCCGTATCTGCATCCAAGAACACAGTGAGGGTCGATTCATGAGGTCAGGCGTTTGGCAGCAACTTACAGTGGCCAGTGTTGAGACTTCCAAAGTGATGCGTAACTCCATATAGGTCGTATAGGTACGGAGGCTGCTGACTCTGACTGACAGGCATGCCTTTGGCGATAGCACCCGGGGGCAGCGGTGGAGGCATGTAGTTCGTAAGATCCAGCCCTGTTGACGGGAATGTCACAGTCGTATCAATCTTGTCCGTGAACGGTCCCTTGAAGCTGAAGCGCTTGAGGTGGATCAGCAGAACCTGGGGTAGGCGCGATATCGAGAGCCGCTTCGTAGCCTTGCGTGGCTTCTTGCACTGTGGGCAGTTCCATGCATCCGCCTTGTCCAAAACTTCCTCACGAACAAACGCATCAAGGCACTGCTGCAGCGTCGCCTTGTGCACACCTCTGCCATGCGGAATAGGCAAAGAGAGGTACATGAAGGCATTGTACGTTGTCGAAGTCTAGTGCCATCATCATCCGAGTGTCAGCCAAATATCCAATGGCCTCATTGCCCAACACATGGTTTAAACTCACCTTGCCACAGGTCAGACACGTCAACTTGTTCCGGAATTGACCCTGGAACCAGTCCACGATCAAACTGTCGTTCCTCATTCGATAGATGCCCCATTCCTTGACGCTGGCAATCTGTTGCGGGAGCGTCTCCAGCTCGTTCTCCCGATCAGGTGTCATCTCCACAGGTGGCGGCTTGTGAACCACGTAGTTGAGATCCTCATGCAGGCCGTCCAGCAGGAAGGCGAGGAACTCTTGGCTGTCGTGCTGGTCGTAGCCACGGAACGCCGGGGCGAATCGAGCGATCGCCTCGCGGAAGGTCACCGGCGAAACGAACGTGTACTGCTCCGACCACATCACCCGGACCAGTTGTGCGAACGCTTCTGCCAATGCTCCCTGGGTTCCGAGCGGATTGACACGATTGATGGCCCTCTTGTATGATCCGTCTTTGGGGTCCGATAGAAGTAAGGGGAGAGTGTCAGTAGATTCGCCTCGATTGCCCAACCTTTTGCCAGTAAGTAGATGGTCAGCACATACCTAGTAAAAATCTTGCCAGGGGGATGGTTGCACTGAGACACTGCAAGGTCGAGTTCATGTAGCATGAGTTTCCAAGATTCTTGAGACCGGTGAGACCAATGCGAATGTCTTCCGCAGATCTTCCATTCGACATGCCGCTGTACATTCTAGAGGGTGCAGGCATTTGGCCCGCGTATCCGGGTGCCGCTACCTGCCTCTTGGAAGGATCCGATGCGGGGGGAGTGGTCAGAGGAGTAGGAGTAGAGACCGAAGCATTTCTGGAGGACCTTCCCGAACCTGCTGAGCCTCCAGTAGAAACGGCCATGGGTGGGGGCTGAGGAGTGGACATGCCGTACGAATGCCCGCTTTGCTTCAGCTGGGGATAGTCAAAAGAGGCAGAGCCCGACCTCGAAATGGAGGCACGGTGACTCGTGTTCACACCATTGGAATAGTCGCCAGGTCTCGTCGCAGCCATAGGAGGGAACGATGGCGCACCCGAAGGTAGCGTGGAGGGTGTTCCAGGACTTTGGTATGTCCTAGCAGGAATAGATGGCGGCGAAAAGGCTCCATCTGGCCCAGAGCCACCATTGTTGTAAGCGTAGTTTGAAGTGGATCCAAAGGACGAGGTGACGGATGTGCGTGCGCCAGGATACAACGAAACAGGCAGTCCCGCAGGTCGGTTCGTTTGCGGAGTTTGCGGTGATGCAGAACGTTGCGCGTTCCCATCCTGAAAGACCTGATGTTGTCTTCGGGCCTTCTTGAGCTCTTGCTGCGCCTGCTGCTCATTCAGTGCGGCCCTCGAAGATGGTTCCTCGGCGGTAGGGAAGCGTGTCCCCGGTTCGAACGAAATGCTTGTCCGCTTTGCACCATCCGGTCCATTCGACTTGCCCATTTCGGCGCCGGAGGAACGTGTCCCAACAATGCCCTTTTCCCCGACGGTTTTGTACCAGGAATCAAAGCCCCCAACCAGCAGGACCGGCTGGTGTTTGAGGGTCTTTCGGAACTCGTTCTCGTAGATTGCCTTGATGACGATATTCATTCTGGCACGCGCGGCCGCTTCGGTAGACGATTGTGGGTCTTGAGGTGCGTTTGGAGCTGCTTTAAGTGATCGCAAATTGCGATCGTAAAGTACGACGAGGTCGACTTCATTCCTTTTTGCGAAGCTCGCCTGCTCCTCTGTGGATGACAGAAGGAGCTTGTCTTCGATATCTGCAGAGCTCATCCTGAAAGAGAGATTTATTAGAGACTCATTTGAACATAGTCAGTTGGATTCAAAGAGCGACTTACCCTTCTCTCAACGTGATGGGCTCGACGCAGACCGACTTGGCTCCCTTAACCCTGGCGGTCTCCCACTCGTCTCGGCTGCGAATGTCAAGCAAGAGGACATCAAGACCTCGCCGTTTACCGATCTTGCGATTGCCATCGGCGTCTGTGAATTCCTCAAAACCGGGATACAAGTATTTGAAGAGATCCTCGACGCTGATGTGGTTCGCAAGCGGTGCGCTGGGCTTTTGACCGACCAACAAGGAAGGCGCGGGAGGCAGCTGTGACGATGCTTCTGATGGCCTACGTGGAGCAGGTTGTGGGCGCTGCGGCACACTCTGACCAAGGCCACGGGAAAAGGGAAGGCTGCCCTTCTGACCTTCTGGAAGCCCATCGGCCTGACGCCTGGACGCTGAGGCCGAGAGATCTTTCTGGTCGGGGCCGGCAAAAGGTTCTGGGACATTCCTGGCAATAGCCAATTCTCGCGCAAAATCTGTCGATGACGGCGGGGCTGGTGGCTCGGGAAGAGGACGTTTCACTTTGCCGACTTGATGGGTTGGGGGACGTGGGAATATGGCATCCTCCCCTTCCGTCTTGGGGGTGCCGGAGGGCGCAGTCGCTGGTAGACTGTTGCGCTCAAAGTCATCCAAAGTGGGATACGAATGCGCAAACTGAGAGACTGTTGGAACGGGTGGAAAGTCAGGAGACGAATCGCTGCTGGGGACTTGATCTGGTTGACGAGAGTCAAGACCACGTAGGGCGTCACTGACGGCGTTCATCGAGAAACTGTCATCATTTGGAAGAGTAGGGGAGGAGAAGCCATCCCTGGCCACGGGTGGTCGCGGCGTGTTTGATTCATCGTCGCCACTCTCTGCGAGTGACTCTAGATGGGATGCTAGATCTGAAGTCCTTGGTATTGAGGACGCGCCATTGCTCTTTTGGTCGTTGGCGTGTCCAGCATCAGCGCCAGGTCCCCGTAAAGCCTGTAGCCTGTCGGCCAGAGATGCGCTCATCCGAGAGTGAACGCCATGCCGAGAAGCTAGCACCTCTCCGCCAATAGGACAAGCGTCGGTGCCATGGGAGACACGGCCGGTGGCCTGCACGTTCTCGGCTTGGTTTGCAGGATGAGACGGGGGCTCAGCGGTTGTCGGCGATTGAGCAGGTGCGTCGACCGAGTCGGATTGACTGAGCTTTGATTGAGCCTCCTTTTCTCGAGCCTGTTGTTGGAGCTGGGTATTTCTCTCTTCACGGATGCGAAGCTGCTCTTCGATGCGCTTGGTCCTATCGATGAAGGTTGGAACCTGCTGCATGAGCTCATTGTAGGCATGGTAGGCAGAGCCACGACTCTTTTGGACGGACGGCCACTCGTCGTGCTTGGAGATGAAGGAAGCGACACCAGCAGCCTTGAGGTAGTTGACGAATGCGACCTCTAGCTGTCCCTGGGCGTCCGCAGCCTGAGCCTTCTCGAGGAGGGCATTGGCAGCACCGATGTACGACTTGACTGAGAAGGTCGAGTCAAGCTGGGGCTGAGCCTGTTTACGCAGGTTGATGGGGTGGTTGGGTGAGAGGATGGTTGAGTTGGAGCGGGCGAGACCGGAGGAAGATGAGGCGGAGGGGGAAGCTGAGGCCCCGTTGGGTGCCGTCATTTTCAAGTGTCGCTGCGCCGACTCGAAGTGAGTCGAGTAAGGAAACACGAGAAACTCGCCCTTTTAGAGGTGCGGGGGCCAGAGTAGTGTCGAATCGGAGATGCCGCTGTGCCTCGTCAGAAGCTGCTGGCGTAGCTGTGCTTAGCCACTCGAGGCGTGGGAATGGGGAACGCGGAGGATTGACGACGAGAGCAGCTCAGAGAACGCTGCAGGGGCTCCCAAGCTTGAGCATGTCAACGGCGGGTGTGATGAGGGGCGAAGGTGACAAGAGCAATGTGATGAGTATCGGAAGGGACGGAATGTATGAGTTTGAGGGTGGGGGAGTGTGATTGAGATCAAGAAAGAAGAGTGTGACGGCGACGGTGATTGTGATTGTGACTGCGTGCTTGGTTGACAACCAAGTGGCTCGAGACTTGACACTCAACCGGTCGGTCGGGCGGTCCCTCCGTTCTGTTGCGTGTGGAGCGCTGGGAGCGCAGATTGGGTGACTGAGCTCGTGTCGTGGCTGGGGAAAGCGAGTGAGTGCTGCGACTCGCTGCACCTCTGACGCGGCGGCGGCCTGCTTTGCTGCGACCATCCCGCACGACCCACCCAATTTCTCTCAATTTGACCTGCTCAACCGGGACTCGAGCTGTGTTTGAAAAAGGAGGCGAGAACACAGCCCAGCTGGAGGAGGGACCTCGCTCACGGCGACGCACCCAATCACCCTCGCATTGTCATCTCCACTTTTCTGGTAGAGGGCACATTCGGAACCGACAAATTCATTTCCAACAGCTTGTACGGTATGCCAGTCAATCAATGAATCGTTCTATCCCTGGACTTGGACTGCTAGGGCAGACTGGAGTAAGACTTTGACATTTCAGACAAATCTTCGTCACTTGAGCTGGTTTCTCTGCCGCTTCTTGAACCGATCCATGACCGCTTGGTCACTCGCCATTGGGCGGTGGTCGCTTCTCCGTTTCGATGGTACTTCCACAGGTTTCTCCTCGCCTTCGGTTACGCCAAACTCTCGGGCCACTTCGGCATCTGACTGCATCCTGTGCTGTGGTCGGAAGACTGTCATGGTCGCCACAGCGTCAGTCCCACGATTGTCGGACCACAACATCTACTGTATTATAGAACTCACACCGTGTAGCTGCGTAATCTTCATCAGCAAGACTACCACCTCCGGCCTCAGCTTTGCGCTTTTCGTACAGGGCGCGCTTTGCCCGTTCTGTCTCCTCAATGTTTTTGAGCCTTGTGCTGTTCGCAAATTCCAAAGTCAGCTATCTGTGCTCGTTCAGATGCTCGACGGAACAAGGCAAGGGCTTGGACTCACTCCATTCCGAGGTCAATTTCGGGGATTGAGCTGAGCATGGCCGCACTGAGCGTAACGTTTCCTTCATCTTCTTCCTGCGATTTGGGCTCTGGCCGTGCTGCGCTTTGGAGCGCACGATACTTTTCTGCAACGCGGTAGAGCTCATCTTCCGGATCGTTGACTGCTGCAGCAAGACGGTCTCCGCTGGGCAGCTCTTGGCCTGGCGCCTGCATCCGCTTGCGCATCTCGCTCTCGATATAGGCCATCATGTGCTTGTCAACGTCGACGGTGCCAGTCTCGCCCTGGAAGTTGTCCTTTCGAACTAGCCTCTTGGTTTGCTTCTTTGTCTCCCTGCAGATTGCGAGGTAGGTCGGTCAGATTTACTGCCGCCAGTCGTTGGGTCGTTGTAAGGACTCACTCTGCGTTCTCCTCTTCGTCATCGTCCTCGTCATCCTCGCCATCTCCATCCTGAAGCTTGGAGGTAACAAGGCCGCCCTTGCGCATTTGTTCTTCCCACTTTTCTTCAGCGCTTTTCGCAGCATCCTTGTCCTTTCTCTTTTTTTTCTTCTTCTTCTCGCCCTTATTCAGACGTTCCAGCTCGATACCGAGGGGCTTGCGGCTCAAGGCGCGCAGAGCAATAAGGTCTTGAACCGATGTTCTTCAGGTGGTCCCTTTGTGTTAGAGTCGGATGGACGCATCAGAAAGGGAATAAGAGACTACTCACGATTCGTCCTCCTCTGCATCGCCGCCAACCGCTTGTGTTGGTGCATCTGGTGAGCTTTCGTCGGCACGAGACGACAGGTCGTGGTCTCGGGTGGACTCGAGGGTGGAAATTGCAATCTTGGTCGGTGGTCTGCCCGCACCACGGTTGCGCTTCTTGAATGTTGGAGCTGGTTCCGTCGGAGACTGGCTTGATGGGCCAGCCTCGGTTTGGGAGGGCGATGACATGTTCAGTCTGAGCACGGATGGTGTGGTGTGCTGAGGTGGAGGTATGTACGGAAAGCCGGTGGAGGCCAGGAGGGTCTTGGTAGGGTCTCCTGTCGCATTCAAGAGAAAAACAGAAAAAAACAGAACCTGACGCGAATCTGCTCCACTCCTCTTGTCAAGCCATCGTGGTGTGGGTATCAGCGATGGGAACGCACGTTGCAAGGTGTGCTGTATCTCGATAGCATTACAGAGGAGCAGTGAGTGTTCCTTCTCTTTCTATGTACAAGGGTAGGTAGAGAATATCAGGTGGGAGTTCAGAGCGCACCAACAGACTTGAGCAGCTGCTCTAGTTCCTGCTTGTCGTGTAGGGCATGCAAATCATCATTACCACCGACCAACTTGTCCTTGGCAAGGATAGTCGGGAACGTGCGGTGGCCTGTGAGTTCTGCCAGCAGTGGTTGCAGCTCGTGAGCATCCGGTCGAAGGTCGACCTCATAGACAGTGTAGTTTGTTTTCAGAGTGTCGAGTAGCTCTTTGGCACTCTTCGAGTAGGGGCAGTAGCTCTTGCTGAACACAGTGAGTCCCTGGAGGTTGCGCATGGTGGAGATCCATTCCGAGCGTGAGCGTCGGTAAATGTTCAAGGGACTAGAGGGTCCAGACGTGGGCTCGTCGCCACCGAATCCAACCTTAGAAAGGAGATCTGTGAACTTGTACGTTGAGCCGCCACCCAGCATGTTGAGTACTCCACGGGACAGGGGCTCTCTATCAATGTAGACTCCCCTCCAGTCTCGATCGACCGTGTAATCGGTCTGCTTGAGCGCCTGTAATAGTAGCAAGATGCTTTCCATCTTGAGGTCCACTGTCTTTCCGGGTTGCTCCATTTCCAACTGTTTCTCTTTCTCAGACAGCGCCTGTTGCAGCTGTTCATCGGTTGGGCTCAGTTTCTGACCAGGAAGCTGGCCTGTCAGAGCATTGATCTGAGGAAGGGCAGCATCGAGTTCGGGTAGAGAGGAGCTAGCAGAGAAGGAAAGGTCCCGTGAAAAAGACACGTTGAAGGGAGAGGGAACAATGTCATAGTAGATGAGCGATATCAAGATGAGCGGGAGGAGCAGGACTGTCAGGTAGACCTTTTTGCGGCGGAGAAAGGGGAGAGGCGGCAGGCATGATGTGCGTGCCCCACTGACGCCCGACTCGAGGTCGTGCTGCTTGGGAGACAGCTTGGGAGACAGCTTGGGGGACTGCATGGCCGCGTTGATCGAGCCAGGTCAGCGAGTGATCGAGCCGCAAGCGTCGGAGCTCCGGGTGATAGTAAGGTTGTAAAGCGGTCGCTGCCGACGCGATTTAAGGTAGTGTGATGTGCTGTGATGTGATGTGATATGATGTTAGGTCGAGGAGAGGTAAGCTCCACGCCACGGATCTTGGACCCTGCCAGGGCCTTTCAGCGATTCAACTCGGCAGGCCGTGCCCCGCTCGCGAGCCAAGAAAAGAGGGCAACCCAGACGTATGCTTATGTAAGCCCGAACGGCTCAGTCACTTTTTCTCCACATAGAAACGTTCATTCATGGTGGGAAGAGGAAAAAAAATCCTGACTTCGCCCACCATCTCTTCGTCCAGTCTCTCATCATGCCGTGAGTATCCAGCACCCACGAACATGTGCAGCCTCTGGAGTCAAGCTGACAATGAATATCATCTCGTTCCCTGCCGTTTTCAACAGTATCAATCAGCGTAAGTCACCTCGCCCGGGCATGGTCTGACTAGCCTTCTTACAGAGGCCCACTAACAATCGACGCTCATGAACAGCATCAAATCAGATCAAACTCACAAACGTCTCCGTAGTGCGGCTTCGTAAGGGCGGCAAGCGCTTTGAGATTGCCTGCTACAAGAACAAGGTTCGAGAATGGAGGACAGGCGTGTAAGTCGTTCCATGGCCCTGGGCTTACGTTTCTGACTCGGCACTCACGCTGCCATTCCTTAGTGAAACCGACTTGGACGAGGTGGTTCAGATTGAGAATGTCTTTGTGAATGTTTCCAAGGGGCAACTGGCTCCTCATGATGATCTTCAGAAAGCATTTGGCACGACCGAGACACAAAAGATCATCCTTGACGTGAGTATCGTGTTCTCCCCGGCTCGCAGAGGTTCTTTATCTGGAGGATCAGATCTGACCCGATCCCGGCATGAACTGCAGATTCTCAAGAAGGGTGAACTTCAAGTTGGCGAGAAGGAGCGCAGCCACGAGCTTTCCAACACGTTCCGCGAGATTGCCACTCAAGTTGCTGAAAAGTGTGTCGACCCAGCCTCGCAACGGCCATACACGGTTGGCATGATTGAAAAGGCCATGCACGAAATCCACTATAGCGTCAAGACGGGAAAGTCGGCCAAGTCGCAGGCTCTTGACGTAATCCGAACTCTGCAGGAGAAGAAGACGATTCCGATCGAACGTGCGCGGATGCGCATCCGCATCACGATGCCCAACAAGGACGGGAAAAAGATCAAGGAGAAGGTTGTGGCGCTGCTTGACAAGGTCGAGGATGAGGACTGGTCTGATGAGTGGGAGTGCATCGCTGCCATCAACCCTGGTGCTCTACGTGTCATCAACGAGCTTATCGAGGCTGAGATCAAGGGACGTGGCAAGGTCGAGACACTCAACTTTACCAGCATCCGCGAAGGCGATGGTGATGAACGGCTCGAGTGATGCCTATCCGACGCTACCTGCAATGTGACTCTCATGTCACATGATATTTTTGTGTAAAAGCCTTCCTAGGTGTGAGGTTGAAGATGACTGTGAATTGTCCGGGTTGCCTTGAGCATGACTGCGAGAGTGTGATGAGAGGCCTGTCAGTCAATCATCCTCCACACGCATACGCAAAGTCAGTCACGGTCGACATTTTTTTCTTCTCCCGTTTCAATGCGTGCTTTTGCATTCCATCACAAACAGTGAACACACGGTACCCCCACAACGATGCTGTCCCGGATCGCCCCGACCAAGCTCTTGGGAGCATCTAGCCGCCTCTACGCGCGGTCACTATCTTCAACACCTAGCCTGGGCCGCAAAGCATCACCTTCACAGCCCGTGCCGCGCAGACCACCTCCCCCGCCTCCGTCGCCGCCGCAACGTCGAACCCGCCCAGTCGAGCAGCCCATTCCAGCAGGAGGAATCGAGCGTGCGCAGCGGATCAATCAGAAAAGCGTCATGCAGAGCTACAAAGGTGAGTCAAGCAGCACTCGAAACCCTTCCTTTCTTTTTCATGCTTACGTATCCGACGCTGATTGAATGGTGAAACGCACAAGATCTGCCATATCGAACGAAACTCGTCTTTTTTGCAGGAGTTGCCAGTGAGTAGATTCCCTTCCATCTTGTTTGGTCATGCGCTCAAGACTAACCTTGCTTGCTTAACCCCCTAGTCTTTGCCTCCATGGGTATCCTCGTGGCAGACAAACTCGAAGAGCTCTTCCCTGCACGCAACAACAAGGGCTCCGAACGACGTTCACAACAAACAGTTGGCAGCGGCAACGGAGACGAGCCCAAGATGATCGACGATCAAGCAGCCACTAGCTCGCGGCCAAAACTCTTCTCCATCAGCGTCGTGGACAGGGAGAGCGCGTAACCAACCTAATCCCTGCACAAGGCAGCAACAAGTACCGTACAGTATATCCTCAAAAATTATGTGCAGAAACCAGGGTGGATTACATCTGTGGATGCGGGAAATCAGATCATCATGGGACACAAAGTACAAGGCCGAGGCAGTGATATGGGAGAAGGACAGAAAAACAGCGAGAGCGGGTTGTGTGGTATGTGCTACGTCTCTCTGCTTGCTTAGTCGTCGTCTTCGGACAGCTTGGGAGCCAGGTAGAAGCGCACGTATCCGTTCTCAAAGCCAAACTCGCACTGGTGAAAAGGGGAGTCAGGTGCTGTCCTGGTATCGCGCGCAAAAGAGAGGCGGAAGAGTACTCACGAGAAGAGGCACCTCGTTGCTCATGTGCAGCTGCACCTCGTCAGCTAGGGGAGCCGCCTTGGCAAAGTTTGAGAGGTACTTGAGACTGAAAGTGAGGTTGACGCTCCGTTGCATCTCAATTTTGACAGGAACAACACCGCCAGCGGTCGACGAGCTGCCGTCAGCGCCCTTACGCTTCTTCTTGGCCGGCTTGCTGTCCTCGTCATCGTCATCGTCGTCCAGGTCGGCGCTGACTGCTGTGCCAGAGCCCTGCTTGAGAGTCATGCGCGCCTGTCCGATCTCGCCCTCGGCAGAGAACGAGACTCCCTCCTTGGAGACCTCAATCTTGACAGACTCTCCAATGTTGCCGAGGTCTCGGCAAATGCGGCCAAACTCGCCAGAGGACATCTTGACAACAGCATCATACTGGGTGTCGGGGATTCCAAGGTGCTCGCTGTCAATGTCCATGAGCTTCATCTCAAACTCTCCGACTCGGTCGCTCTTTGGGCTCTCAAAAGTCATCTGGAGCGTGTCGCCGTCATCGCTCTTCTTGAGCGAGAGAACGTCGTCATTGTTGGCAGACTTGAGGATCTTTCCAAGGCTGGCAAGTGAGACGCCGATGCTCATGGGTCGGTCACACCTAAAGTCCTCAAAGCAGTCGGTCCTGAGCTCGATGGCCGAGAGGGCGACGTGCGAGTTGTCCATGGCTTGGAGTCTCTGTTCAAAAAAAAGAAAAGTGCAGGGAGGTAAGTCATGCTGCCGTTGCCTCGGCCATGATCACAGCCACAGCGTGAGGAAGGGTCTCAGACTGGTGTAATGTACGTACGATACCATCCTCGCTGCACTCAAAGTTGGCATCGGTGATGAGCTCCCTGACGGCTGTGGGCGGAAGGGGCACGAGTTGGTGAGATGGGGATGTACACGGGATATGGAGCATGTTGGGAGACAAGACCTACCATCAAGAACCTTCTTGAGCTGTTGTGGGCGTGCAGGAAAGAGAAAGGTGTCAGCCTTCCGAGTCTGAAGGTGGAAGAGATCTAACTATTTATGGGGACTGACCAGGACGGCTTCGCGGAGACGTGCTTCCAACATGATGCAAGTGTATGTGTGGGCGTGTGGGTGTGGAGAAAGGAGAAGAAGGGTGTGTGGTCAGGGAAGATGGGGAGGGAGAATGGATGATGGAGAAGAAGAGGGAAGATAGATGCTGGTGCTCGTCTCTCTCGCACTTTGACCTTCTACGCTCGATGGCTGACATTCGAGGGAAAAAGTGTTGCTTGCGCTCGTTGCTTGCCCTCTCTGTCGTCTACGCTCTCTTCTTTGCGCTCTGCGTGTTCTCTCTCATCCCGGCGCAGCACAGTGGGTGCAGACGCGGTCCACGCGTGCGCGCCAGTCGCGTTGAGTGGGTCACCCCACGCGTCGTGGCTCTTTTCCATGTCTGGCCAGGCTGTTTCATTTTGTTGCTCTCGAGGCACATTCCCGTACGGGAAGAAAGAGCACGCTCGCGGCCATGTGGAGGTGATCCACCCGAAGCAACACTTGGTGATAAACTTGACTCGATGTGTAACTGACAGTAACTTACTGTATCTCCTTTTTAGCCAGCACACTCGGCTCACCCGACCAATCCCAATCCTTCCGCGACTCAGCCACCATGGCGCAGCAACCGCAGCAACCGCAGCAGGAACCGCAGCAGCCGCAGCAGCAGCAAGAAAACTCCTTCCAACCTCCATCACCGCAATCCCCGGAGCAGCGCTATCATCTCAGTCAAGTCCTCCGTGGTCATTCGCTCGATGTGAGTCTTCCCTTCTTCCTTCCTGTTCCGACACCTTCTCACCTCCTTCGCATAGGTCAAAGCTTTGTCAGCAGCGTTCGATCCTCTCTCCTCCTCCGAGCTCTTGTTCTCAGCCTCACGAGATGAGACAGGAGTCTGCTGGTCTCGAGAGGCTAAGCCTCAAGAATGCGAGCAAAGTCAGTTTCAAAAGCGTCTCACCTACACCGCCGAGAGATACTGCAACGCGATAGAATATCTGGCACCATGCTCTGCCCTCCCTCGGGGTACGTAACCATACTCTACACTGTCTCTAACTGGGCTCATGATCTTACTAAACGTTGTCATCAGGAATGCTCCTGCTTGGCTCTCTCGATTCTCGCATCCGATGTTTCGACCCAACCCGTCCCGACAAGCCCGTCCAGATTCTCAGCGAGCACTGGGACAATGTCTCCGTCATCAAGGCCTCTTCCTCCGCACATTTACCCTCCTTCATCTCTGGCTCATGGGACAAGACTGCACGCGTCTGGTGTCTCTCTCAGGACTCGTCCTCAGCTCAACTATGGCAATGCTCGTACACCCTTCGAGGTCATGAGCAGGCAGTTTGGGGAGTTCAGATAGTCCAGCATCCCCATCAGGAGAACAACAAGGCGGAAACCGAGGGAAAGTATCTAACCAGCTCGGCCGACTTGTTCGTTCGGCTTTTCCATGGTGATCAGCTTGTTTCTGTCTATGCTGGTCATACCGACGTCGTTCGTACCATCAAGTTGTTCCCTCACAGCGTTCTGGTTCCTGACGCAGGAACCGATCAAAAAGCTCCAGAGCAGCTCTTTGCGACATGCTCAAACGACTGCACCATCAAAGTCTGGTCACTCGATCCAAAACGAAGCCCTACACCCGGAAACGGAGGCGAGCCAATCCGAACACTCCGTGGGCATTCCAGCATTGTGTACGACCTCGATATTCTGCCCCTCTCCGATTCGGACAAATTTCATCTTGCCAGCTCTGCCGAAGATGGAACCGTTCGAATTTGGGACTGGTTCGACGAATCCCTGCGATGTACAATGCCCCAGCCGGCAATTTCGGCGTGGTCTGTTGCCGTGCTCAAGCCCTCTCTCGATATCGCCACTGGACTGAGCGATGGCACAGTCAGGATCTACCACGCTTCCCACACTAAAGATGACCCAAGCCGGGTCTTTGCCAGTCCTGAAGAGCAGCAGGACCACACTGAGAGCGTTCAAAAGGTCGTAGCAGCCGTCAATGCTCGGCTCGACCCTCAAGAGCCTGATCCGACCAAGCAACAACAAAAGACTCAATTCGAGTCACAGTGGTACGACTTTGTACTCCAGGTGGACGTTTCTGATGATGCCGAGCCAATCCCTTTGCCAGTCAACCGAGCAGACGATCCACGCTCAGTTGCGCGAGACTTTTTGCAAAAACACGATCTTCCAGACAGCTATGAGGAGCAGATCGTCTCCTTCATCAGCATGGTCTTAGGTTCAGAGACGGACGGTGTGTAAGCTGCTAGATTAACGAATGCAAATTTGATACAATCAGGGTGTGTTGCATGATACTGCGACAGCTATGGCTGGTAGCTAGTGTACGCGGTCCAATCGCTCGACCCAAAGATTGA
Source organism: Fereydounia khargensis (assembly GCA_026413255.1). Classification (NCBI taxonomy): domain Eukaryota; kingdom Fungi; phylum Basidiomycota; class Ustilaginomycetes; order Urocystidales; family Fereydouniaceae; genus Fereydounia; species Fereydounia khargensis. The sequence goes on along the minus strand of JAOCZO010000010.1, from coordinate 88,540 downwards.
GTCGAGAATGCTATCAAATAGCGGGATCTCGTGCATACCGCCTCCGATGTTGGCCGCCCCACCGAACGATGCCAGGTTGTTGGTCCCAAACCCTCCGACACTCGCACTGGCTCCTGCTCTGTCCGAGCCGGTGCCGTCGTGCGAAAGGTGATTTGGCCACTCTCCGCCGTTGGTGTGCAGGCCGCCGTGACCATTATGCGGCCTGGCAAGGTGCGAGCCGTCCATGGCTAAGGGCACCGTCTCGGCATGGCTTTGGTGGGCGCCGGTTGAGGAGGATGATGGGAACCCATGGACACTGCGTTCGAGGAACGTCTCGTTCGGCAGCGCGGTTCCAACCGGCTCAGGAACACTTTGGATCGGATCCCGTGTCTGGGCCGCAGCGGCATCCTTCGGTTCGCCAGCCTCAGACTGAACGAATCCTTCGACGGCAGTTGGCCCTTCGACCCAGAAGCGCGGATTGCGTTTGAGTGCGGATGCAAATTTCATCTTTTGGAGTGCGTCTATCATCTCGCTGATAAAGAGGGCTGCGATCTGCGTAATGCTTCTGCCTTCGTGGACCTGATGCGACGCTGAGGAGCGCGCACTCGGCTCTTGCTTGACCTGTCCTGGTGCACGGTATTCGTATCGATTGCGGTCAAAGTCCTCGAGTCGGTTAATGGCCTGTGACATGTAGAGCAGGTGTTGGTTAACGAACATGGGCACGAAGAAGAATCCCATTAGCGCGCATGCATTCATCTCTAAGAATGTCTTGCAGCTGTCCACCGCAAGAGCCGAAGTGAGCAGCAGCGGGGCTCCAATGGCTTCGAATAGGACAGGAGGCTTGGATGCATTGTCGCTCGTGCACCCGTTTCGACATCGGGGGTTGGTGTGATACGGCGCCGAGTACCCGTATCCGCGGTCGAAGAGAATGAAAGCACCCATGACAAGCTGGTTCTCAAAGCCCCGTCGGTGCGAAAGGCGTTGTGAGTAGGTCCGAAGCACTTCATCGACTCGCACAGCGTGGACGAAATCAAGCGCCGAGAAACCGCGATTGAGCTCGCCCGTCATAAAGGCGCAAATGGCGAGCATGGATGTGATGCACCACAGCGAGCTGAACTCAAACTTGGCCCAATCCTCGAGCAGAAAAGTGGAACGGAGCTGGACGTAGGGTGCAAAGTCAAGTCGAAGCAGCTCGAGCCATTCGTTCTGCTCGGCGAGACGAGCCATGCAGACCTTGATCAAGGCGTCCATGGTAGCCTCGCTCGATGATGGTCCGCTTGGTTCCGACTCTTGCTTTGGTGTGCTGGAAAGGATGTTTTGCATCTGCATGACGCCCTCCTGCATGTACGCCAGCGTTCGCAGCCGGTATGCCAATCCAGTTCGGCCGGCGGAACGCAGCATGTTGTCTTCGTCGTCTAGACCAGCGGCGAAGTTACCGCTGGCATTCTGGGCGGAAGGCTGTCCATCTTCGGTCATCATGATTCGGCTTCCTGCCGCAGTCCTGCCGATCATGCACTTGGTGCGCTGGACGAGATCAGAGAGCTCAATGGGCTTGATGGAGGAAGTGGCAAAGACAAAATGGCCCTGCCATATGCGTAGGCTGATCCAGAGTGAGGCCTCGGCCATCGCTTTGGATAAGCTCGCAGCTCGCGCTTGGTGCTCTCGGGGATCGAGACCGGTTGAAGCGGCAGAAGCATTGTCGATTTCATCAGTAATCTGCTGAACAAGAGATATGGAATTCTCGAGCTCCATGTCTGTGGCTATGGACACAGCAGCGGCTAGCAGGCTCTCGCCGATCAGGGCATTAGCACGAGACGCTTGATTCTGACCAGCAATCTTGGTGCCCACGAGAGAGGGCTCCTGAGCGAGGAGCAATTCAAGTGCCTGGACAGCATGCAGCTCTCGTGGCGAAGAGAGGAGAACCTGGATTCCGAGATTGTCGACCAGTGCGGAGAGTTTCTTGGGTAGGTCAGCCGAGAGAGGCATCACATGGCGAGAGGCGACCAGACACATGGAGCAGAGCAGGAGGGCGGAGGAGATGGTAGGTGCCCTTTCGTACTCGTCATAGAGCTGGTCAAGATGTGGCAGATGGGGATGCCAGAGAACGTAGGTTTTGAGGTGAGGTTTAAGCATGAGGCAGGTTTGCTTGGAGATGAGGTCTCTTGCATCAATGTTGGGAGGCAAGGAGGTATCGACGCGACTGAGGAGATAGTTGACGAAAGATGGCTGCTGGGAGGCATAGCCGACCATGACGGAGAGGGGCCTCCATAATGAGGTCCATGTGCGACCGAGAGGATGTTGCGCGGAGCTGGGGTTCTGTTGTTGGTGTGAAGAGGAAGGTGATGGTGAAGGACGTTGTTCGGCCTGAATTTGGTCTATCCGCTGTCGTTTGGGCGCACGAAGAGGCAAGGAAGGATGGGCGACGTTCACAAAGGGGGGCTCAACGTCTCGAATCGGGTTGAAGAACTGGAGCGAGGCGAGTGTAGACGAGGCATTTGAGCTGGGTGGGTCAGAAGAGACTCGGGCAGCAACATCGGCAAGCTGGTGGAGAGAGGGGGGTACGTCTGTGGCTGCGGCCTTGGAGGAGGAGGAGGAGGAAGAGGAAGAGGAGGGCAAAGGATTAGCTGCGTTGGGATCGAGGGTGTGAATCTTTGGCTTGCGCTTGCGATCGCCGTCCCAGACGACGCAGTCAAGGGCGAGGACCTTGCATCGGTGGCATGCCTTGTCGGAGAGAAGGGGTACCTTGGAGGAAGGGACAGTGAGGTCGGGAAGCTCGCATCGTGCCTTTTTCTCTCTGCACTTAAGACAGCTGCGCTTTGCGTAGGCTCTGCGGCGGGCGGTGGTTGCTGGTGGTGGTTTGGAGGATGATGGCGACGAGGACGGGGTGGGTGGGGAGGCGGATGTAGAAGCGGACGCAGATGCAGGCAGGGTAGAGTTACTGATGTTGCTGTTGTTGCTGTTGTTGCTGTAACTGTGGCTGTGATGGTGACGGGCGTCCATGAGGGAGATGGTGGAGGGAAGGCAGGGATGGTTGGAAAGCGCGGAACCAAAAGTTGGAGCAGACTGGGCTCAGCCGAGTTGGGCGGCTTCTGCGCCGTCAATTCGCAAGCGATGCGTGTGATAATGTCGAGTGACCGAACAGTGCGTCCAGACTGTCCTGACTGCCGTACTGCACTCTGTTTGATTTGGATTTTCGAATTCAGCCAATACAGTAAGTTACAGTACAGCATTCCATGTGACAAATGCGCGTCTTGTCTACATTTCTTTATACGATACTGTACAGTACAGTACTGTATCCTCTCTTACGTACGGTACTGTACGGTTCTCTACTGTAGTATGCTGTAACTGATGGCTCTAGTTAAAGACAACAGTAGTCACCTCGTTGCTAAACTTGGCATATGTGGCATCAGGGTGTGGCCACATCTGCGTGGCTGTCATGCAAGCCACATCTTTGCTTGGATCCACGTACCAGAGCAAGTGCGTCACGCCTCCCCACATGATCGAGTCAGGGCTGAGGTTATTCTCAAGACGTCGAGTGGCATACCCACTGGCGAGCGAGTGCGAGAACCCGTGTTCATACGTGCCCCCCTCTGAAGGCGGGTGCATCGCCTCGTAAGAAGCCATCAAACCAGCACCCGCCTCAAGGTTGTCGGCTGCTGGCTTGAACAGCAGTGCCGCCGTGTCGGCAGACAGAATCGGCTTGGCCGCCGCTGGGTAAGCCTCTCCGTTACGAATGGCCCGTCCCATGCGCAGCACCAAGAGCAGCAGCCGCGAGTAGTCCCTGACCGTCGAGATGAGTCCTGCACCACCAACGTGCACTTCGGGCTGTTTGGCCTTGTCGCCTCCACGCGGAACGGGTAGGAGCAGTGGACCAGACGAGTGCAGCTTGTCTCCCTCTCGAGTATGGATGGTCATTCCATTGGCTGCCTCGTCCACGCTCTTTTCACCCGCCAGCTCTGAAGGCTCGAAGGATGAAGATTCCATTCCTAGCGGATCCAGGATCAGTCGCTTCATGTACGCGCCCAGCTTTTCCTTGGTCAGGCGCTCCACCAGCACGCCCACCCAGTCCGTGCTCTGGCCGTAGCTGAAGCCGGAACCTGGCTCGGCAATCAGGATGGGATGGTAGGTCGAGTTCTTGGTGAACAAAATTTCGGGATGCAGCTTGTTCTTGGCATAGTATTTGGTGAGAAATGGATGGATGAACGAATACGTGAGTCCACTCGAGTGACTAAGCAGGTGGGCAACTGTGATGGGCTGGCTAATGTCTTGGAACACTGGCTCGTCCTTCTCTTGGTCCCAGTCCGTGATGATTTTGGCGCTTCCCTTGGCAAGTTCAGGCAGCAGCTTGTCCACTTTGGAGTTGACGCCCTCTGGGAAGGTGTCAGACACGAGCTGCTTGTTTCCCTGTGCATGTTGCTCAATCAGATGGAGGAGACACAGCGAGGTGAGCAACTTGGTGCAGCTTGCCATGGACAGCAGGGTGTCTGGCGTAACTGGACCGCGCGGGTCATCCTTTGCCTTTTCCAAGTTGCGCACGCCCTGGGCAGCCAGGTAGACGGGCTCGTCGCTCTTGGAGGTCAGCACGGATACGAAGGAGCCAGGCAGCTTGGGGTGGGCCACTCCGTCCGGCGAGGTGGTGTAGTCTTGCAGGATGGCGTTGAGCTTGGACGCCTTCTCGGGAGTGAAAGAAGCCATGATGGTTGACGAGTTGAGGGTATGGTGCAGTGCAGTACAGTACTGTACAGTAGATGGATGACTGAGGTAAAGCCAGCCAGCAGTCTTGGACGGGTTGGGGAAGGGAGCTGGACAACAAACAGGTGAGCCGTGCGCAGTAAAGAACGTTTGCCTCCGCCGGCAAGTGTGACCCGGGCGTGTAAGCGAGGCCGAGCAAAAAGCCTGGGAAAGCACACTTGTTCACCGTCACCGTCACCGTCACAGTCACAGTCACAGTCACAGTCACAGTCACAGTCACAGTCACAGTCACAGTCACAGGAACGCTAATCAGTGCAGTGCTTTTCATGCGTTCACCTACTACTGTAGTTTGATTCGTGCGAGAAACGTACACCGACCCTTTTTCATGCAGACCGTCACATTCATGCGATCATCCCGACACACTGTAAGTTACTGTCCACCACCTTTGCTCAGCACCACCACCACCACCACCAACAGTTACCGCCAGCAAGATGACGGCCTGGGACAATTTCATGAGCACAGTCACGTGTCCCATCCGTCCGGTTGCTGACATCTGCATGGCCATCACGCCGCTCATTCTCTGCGTTCGTGTTTGGTGCTCCGCAACAGGCTCGGGCTCGGGCTCAGGCTCAATTCCTGGATTGCAAGATGTTTCCGCCGAAACTGCCATACTCTCGTGTCTTGTCTACGTTCTCCGCTATCTCGATGCCTTCAACGGGTATTCCTCCACCTACAACCAGCTGATGAAGATCTGGCTCGTATCTGCCACCCTTGTCTCTACCCTCGTCCTGCTCAGCCAGTACTCAAAACTCAGCATTACCCGCACACGGATCTACACATCTGGCGCCCTCATTGCCGTCAGCGTTATTCTCGGACTCTTGTTCAACTACACCAATTCCTATTACGGCATCCAGAACCCTGCTATCGAGATCTGCTGGGCCATCTCCCAATACCTCAGCGCAACCGCCTTTCTCCCGCAGTACATGCTCCTCCACCGTTCCTCTGCCAAAGAGCCTCAGGTCCCTACCCACAAGCTCACCCTCGTCTATCTCACCATCAGCCAGCTTGGTCGAGCGCTCTACCTTCCCCACTGGATTGTCCGCAGGATCCGAGAAGGCCAAATTGATCCCATCGCAATCACAAGCACGAGCATATCCACCGCCTTTTTCCTGCTATGGTCCGCGCTCTACTTGGTCGGTTCCACTGACCAGCAACAGAAACACGACATTCGTCTTCCACGTGATTGCACTGACAGCGTCACGATTCAAATCAATCCTGAGGCGGATCGAGAGCCAGAAAGGGAGCCGCTCCTATCCAACTAAGTAGTCGAATGATACCCCAGGGCCGAATGAAGTCCTTTCCGACGCGAACAGAGCGAGCCTCAAACGTTTGCCCATTCCGGACTGCGCCAACTCTAGCTGTTGCACTCAATGTCTCATAGCACAGGTGCAACGTTGCTTCATTTGCAGACTATATACTGTACAGTACAGTAGTAACAAAATACAGTGCACGAAACAAAAATAAACCATTTCAAGCCAAGCGATGGCAACAAGTGTGCCAGCTCTCTTTGTTCAGTCGGTCACGTTCGGCCGCGGTTGCCGGCTCTGATTGCGACCGAGGAACGGCAACATGGAATGAAGCTTTCTCTTTCCCTCTTTCCACGCCCTGTTCCAGGGGGGCCGTTGCACGTTGACAAAAGCCTTGCCTCCGAACGGCTCGTGGGCGCAAGTAGCGCAATGCTCGCGCTCCGCCGATCATGGCTGGAACAGAGAAAGGAAAAAAAAGAGCGAGCTCTATAAGTCAAGGTGCCTCTTGTTTGTCCTTTCCCCTCCAGCCTCCACCCGTTCTTCTCAAGCCTCTCTTTGACGGCGCGCTGTAATCTGCTACTCCTTGCCCTTCGGAATGCAAGTACCCGTCATCTCAGTCCTTGTCACTCTATTGGTCTTTGGCTATCAGTCCGTCCTTGCGGAGCAAGAGGATATCAAATGCGAAAACACAATTCCTCAAAACAACGTGGCCCTTGCTATTTGGAGCAAGTGGAACGATGTCGTTGATGCCGCCTGTATAGAAGGAGTGAGTGCACCCAGCTTCAAGGCCCTTGCTTCTGCTACTGACTTACTCGACTGAACTGCTCTGAACTTGTTGGCTTCGTATCATGTCACGCAGAATGTCCAAGACTACACGAGCTACTTGGCTCATGGGATGATGGATAACAAATGGAGCTTGTGGCTTGGGACGGCCGTTGGTACCATATGTCGTGTCAACAAAAAACAAAGACGAATGTAAGTACAGATGCTTGTCCAAGTCTCGGATTATCATCACCTATCCTCATCCTGACAGTTAGCTGCATCCTCCCGTCCGCCCGTCCGACGTAGGAAGTCTGATGATACCCAGGCCCAAGCAAGGATGAATGGGAAACTGTGAGTATACTGACTTTGACTCTATTGTATCGAAAGCTCACCTGCCAAGTCGCACAGCATTGATTGCATTTTTCTCTTCCCTTGGAACGTATTGGACGAGAACTGCGATGGCAAGCACGCTTGCACCAAACTGGTCCCTGCACCAGAATGATGCGTGGGAACCCATCCTTTCATCCACAGTTTTATCCTCTCACTCGGCCTTGCTTCTCGTCCGTGTTAGGAGCAAGTCCTTCTGTAACGCATATCTATAGATCAGCCTTTCACGGGTCCTTCCACGCTTGTCACGCACAACCACTTCCCCGCCAAGGGAGGGTCTGTACTGTACTGTACTGTTTCAGTCCTTGGCATCATTCCTCGCCTTTTGACTGGCCTGAAATGCATTTCTAGCAAGCAGAAACACCGATCATACAGCTACAGTGTCAACCTCGAGGTCAATTCTGACGACCGTCGTACCCGCAAGGGCCCTTCGTGCAAGACACCTCATCCCCTGCGTAGGCGAGCATGCATTCCAGGCTGAGCGCCCAATCCACGGTGGAGATCAGTCAGTTCCTGAAGGAATGCCAGCGTCGTGCTATTCACTCACGACCAGCGCATCTCCTTCGAACCCGGAGAAGGCGACCATTCTGCATACCAAGAAACCCCTCTTGCATTCCTGGAATAAGGCGGAGGGTGGAGGGTGGAGGACTGTCAACCATCAAGTCATGGACACATGCACTTGACCTCCGCTTACCTCCTCGCTCTCATGTAATTGGGACATCCGCAAACTACGCCAACTGCATCCGGGTGTCCAAACGACCCCCGGTTGTTGTTCAATCCGGCCGCGAGGTAACTTGCAAACGTTTGTGGGTTCTGAGGGTCATCGCTTGTATCCATAAGTCATGCATTCCCCCTCCATCGCTCAGTTATGTAAGGGATGGATGCAACTTACTGCGGCACAAGCTTGGTCAATGATGGTGACCCAAAAATCCTTCATGTAATTGTTGCCATTGTCGTACGAGCATTTGTATCCCGCTACGAGAGCTGGTAGGCCGAACAGAACCAAAAGTAACGAGTAAGGCCTCATTCTTGCTGCCACTGGTATTAGATACAGTATGCAATAGAAGCGCGTTTGTCGAGGACAAACGTGACCGGTGCGAGAACGCTTTAAACACTGGTGGGAGGGATGCGACTGGGGCAAGTGGCAAGGCAAGATCACTCTTGTTTATACGACTTGTGAATCTAGTCAGAGCCCATCAAGCTGCCAGCCCAGTTTGGATGAAAGATGCAAGGCCCTTGAAAGCAATACAACCGTTGCGCCAAACACGAGGGCGCCAAAAATGCGCCCGGCGCCCGAGTGAAAGAGGCGAAAGAGGAGAGGGAAGGCGAGACGGGCGAGCCATTGAACGCCGTCTTGCCTCGTATCAATGTCGCTTCCTGACTGGCGTACCCATGCAACAGATAAAGTTTGAGTGTTTCGGGTCCTCGCCTCTCCGCCGGTAACGATAATGGGCAAGAGCAATCGCGCCATCGACGCCAGAATCCCCGTCAAACGTTTGTGGTCAAGTTGGCTGTATTCAGGTCTAGCGTGACCCCCTTGCGGCTTGGTCAGTTCGGTTCACACTGAAAACTATACAGCATACGACCGATTCCGTTGTATCTCAGAACAAGAGATACGCACAGTCGTCAAGCGCTTACCAACAAAACTCCTCGGCCCTCTATCTTCCAGAAGACAAAAGGTTTGCAATGCTCGTACAGGACAGTTTGAAGACGAATTTGAGGTTAGGACACGCGGACAAGGACTATGATTAGAGATCATCAAAACATGGGCTGGACTGGACTACAGGATCACTGTTTTGAGAGAGCGTGAACGCTGTGAGGCAAATTGCAACAAGGCCAAGTCTGAATGGGAAACAAATTGGGGAGAGAACAGAGCGTATCGCAACAAGGGTGTATGCTGCGAATGACAGAAGTCGACAAAGGTACGCTAGAAAGAGCCCAAAATCAGGTGGGGTTACCATCCCATGCACAGGGTCCTCCGCTGCAACCCATTCCATCTCCAGCGTAACAGTACGTGCAGTCAAGGCTGATAAGCACGACACGGTCAACGACAAATCAGCTTCTGAGGCGTTGAACATCATCGTCAGACTACTCACCTTACACCAGTGCCTCCGTCTACCATCATAGCGAAGTACAGATATTTATCATCCAAGCCACTGTGAGATAGGTAAAGAGGAGATATTCCTTGGTTAGCAGCAGGTGACATGTCATGCTGCCCTAGTTTTTGGCTTACTTTGGGAGCTTTGTTGTAAGAAAACCTTCTTTTGCACAAATTGCGCCGATTGCACCACCTTCGTCAAAGTCTCCCTTGTTGTCCTTCATGCCCGAAGCAAGCGAATGCGCAAAGGTACTAGGGTTCTACCAGTCCAGCAGAGAAAGGTTTAGTCTATGTCAGTCGTTCTTTGCTTTCGTTGATGTACGAAGCTGCAGATACAGTACTCACTCCATTGCAGGCTGCTTGAACGACTTCTTCCCAGCGATTGTCGTTCCCGTTAGGGGTGGCGGCCTGACCACCGAACACGCCACGACATTTGGCTTTGCCTGACACTACCAAAGGTAGCGTAGTGATCATCGTGGCGAATAGAGCAAAATTCCTCATCTTGCTTCCTGGTCGTCTTGCAGGTCGGAGGTGAAATCTGGTCTGCTTGATGAGCGAGGGAGACAGGGAAGAGGGGAAGCCTGGGCAGGTTATATGCTATTAGGAAACGCCTTGTTCTCTCCTAGGGACGGTCTCTGTTGTCCTCTGAGAAGGTGAGCTGTGCACACCGCAGCCCAGAATTCGCACAGGCCTCACCTCCAGCACTTAACCTTGTGAGACACTGTGAGAATCTCCCCAGTGTGCTTAATCTCAGCCTATGCTTTTCGTGGACGCGGTTGCTGCGCTGGCAACCCGGACCTCGTGATGAGCGGTTTTGTGCGCCATAAGCTACAGTATGTGTCTCGGCCAAGAAATGAGCCGTGCTACCGTTTCATTCGGTGTAGGGCGACCTCTCCTTCACAACACAGCTTCAATCCATACGCAGCTCCAGTATCATTTTCTAACTTTGCCCAGAGTGTGCGTGCAAGCTGGCAAAGGGATGATACATACAGGCCGTGCGGCGCAAGCTTGGGCAAATATCAAATTTATTCGTCCGTGCATACAGTATGGTACACAATTTCAGTTGATTCGGCATGAAAGAGGACTCGGCGCAGAGTTACTGTACCTTCAACCCTGCTCATCAGCCTTTTTGTTCATTGACGACACTTGTTGCGCTGGCAAGCTGGACTTCGCAGTTTCATACTGCATTCATGCGGCGCAGACAAAGGCGTAACCTTGGCAGAAGGCTCTTATGACCCACAGCCAGCCCGGCTCTTGCTCCTTTTCCAAACCTCGGCATCATATGTCACGCAGGTGCTTGTTCTGCGCTGGTTACTTCAGAATCACGTACAGTCATGTCTTGATCGTCCTGCTTAGCTCTCATCGGGTTGGGTCGGGAGTTTGTGAGGCGTCGTTGAAGAGGCCGCCAACTACTCCTGCTTGCCTTGATTGCTTCTCATTTAAGACCGGACGCCGACACCTAGTCATATCACGCTTTGACCTTGTGTTCTCTACGCCTTTCACTTTCCCTTGGCCTCAGGTATTGCTTCTCATACGCTGGCAAGCTGGCCTCTGTGCATCAATTTCTGGCGGCGCAAGCGCAGACAATGGCGTATCCCTGGCAATCATTTCATCAAGTGTATCACGGCACACGCTCTGTGTCTTGGAACCATTGTTCTATCAGCCCATGAGGTTCTCATTTGTTCTGGCGCAATCAATTTGCAGCAACCATTTCCTGCTCGCACGTGGCTCACCTGCAGCCTTTTACCCCTCAACGCATCGCCTAAACTCTTCGGCCCAGCGACCATGTACGCACTGCAGCTGCGAGAAAGACAGACGATGACCTCTCCGGAGTGAAAACGTAAGCTACACAGTTTCAACCTTTCTCTCTCTTTCTTTTCTCACACCTCAAGCAAGCGAACAAAGTCTGTCATTGGTGACAATCGCGAAAGCAGGATGAAGCTACTCGCCCTTTCTACCGTATCATCCATTTTCCCATACCTGGTGCTAGGATCGAGTTGCGGTATCGTTGCCTCTAACGGATATGATTCCCTTTTGCAGAAAGTCCTTGATGCAGCGTGCGACTGGGTGAGCTCCAAGAGAGCACAAAAGCCACATCGCAAGGGTGGTCGCAATGCACAACACTGACTCTGTCTTCCTGGCGGCTCTACAGAATCTGCAATTCTTTTCGTTTCAGCTGGCCAAAGGTGTGCATCATAACAGGGCTGGATTTGACCAACCCAACGCTGTTGGGGCGATTTGTGGCGACACCAATGCGATAAGGCGCAAGAGGTGAGCTGAAGTCCAAGAGAAAAGAGATGTTAGGGCTACCTGCTGACTCCAGGCATTTGCTCTTTGACACACGATAGCACGGACGCCAGATCAGGAATGGTTGTGAAAGCACCCAATGGTAACTAGTGAGTAATCCAGTCAAGACAGAAAAGTTCGCAAAAGGTTATTTTTTTTCGAAAAGGCTAACGGAACTATGTTGATGAAACAGCATCACGTGCGGGCTAATCCTAGCAGGTGATGGATTTCGATGCGCAAACCAACCTTGCGCATGGGACGGAAACCTCGATTGAAGGAGGCGCCCCTCTCTCGCAGTAGCCTTTGCTCCAACGACTAGAAGCGCAACGTGGCAGTGGTCTTCGATCTTACGTCAACTTTCGCTTTAGGCCAGCTACAGTAGTGATGCTACAAAGGCGACCGTCCTCAGTCTTTGCTGGAACTGATTTGCTTCCACGCCAACCACATATGATGAAATGGACTCATATTTGTCTCCGTATTAATGTCGTCTGAGCTGAACTGTCTCGAGTCACGCTTGCCAGTACAACATCAGCGACCTAACACTGTGGGCGGAAAGGGAGTCTCCATGATGAAGCAGGTCGATGAGGCTCTTGTGGTCTCTTCGAACGGTGAGACGCGTGCAAACTGTGAGCTAGACAGGAGAGCAGAACGCCCCGCGTTGAATGTCGCAAGGTAGCTCGAATCGATTGCAGTTCTCTGTCTGCAAGCGTGTCTGTTCAACTGAACAGAATTTCTGCGGCGTGTCTCTCTGTTCGACTGAACAGGCTCGCACCCAGAACCCAAAGTCATCGCACTTCAACTTCTCTGACTGGACTCACCCTGCGTGGAGGGTGACTTTTGCAACCGACTTCAATGGGTACATAGGAATCGAGTCGAAGCGACAAGGGCAAAAAGTCGTCAGTAAAGTCATGCCACAATATGTTGATTCACGCCCTCGCAGCACTGACATGTATGTATAGTCCAGGAAGCACAGTCGCTGATCGTTTCATCTCTGCACGTTACAGTGCAGTATGTGAATCGACACTTTCGTCAAACAGAAAGGTACCGTTGTTGATTGCTAAAAACAAAGGCTGTTGTAACTTTGGTGTAATCGGACGCAGGCGTAGACGATGAGCGAGGGCACGTTCGGACGGTTGGACCCCGAGAGGATGAGGCGCTTGTTTTGCTGGTGAGCTGTTCGTTGGCTGGCAACCTGGTCTTGGCTTTGCCTTTTCTGCTCAGCCTCTGCTAAGCAACTCGAATGAGAAATGTTGTTTGTATCAGTTGGTGCTAAATTGATCACACCACTTTGCCACACGCGGAAGGCAGCACAAGTAACAAAGGAAGATGTGCAGTATGAGAGTGAACTATTAGAAGAATCTAGAGTTTGAGAACGTGATAAAAGTAAGAATCAAAAACCTGAGGGCAGAGCGCCATGTACTGTAAGAAGGAGGAGTCAGGAGCCAGTATCTATGGTTTGTTGTCTGGCGGCCATCTTTGGCAGTGGCTCTGTTGACAGAACTCGCCATCACCAGCTTTCAGATACTTGCAAGAAACCCTGTGAGCGATTAGCATCAAAGTATGATTAGCAAATCGAAACGAACGTGTTCTGCTTTGACTCACTAGGCTGTGATTGCTGCGTCCTTAAAAGTGGCAACGAAGGGCAGATTGGTGGTATCACTAGATCGATTTGCGCAGGTACAGTGTACAAGATACAGTAGGATCAGAAACTGTTGTTAGAGAAAAGCAAAAGCGGAAGAAAAAGACTCACTTTTTGTCTACGCTAAGGCAGACAGCATGAGTTGGCACATTGGCCTCATCAAGATTCAGTTCCACACGATTATCATAGAATCCCTGCGCCAGAAGGGTGACAAATTCATCTAGATCAGGCGGATACTTGAACACCAAGAAAGACGTGTCAGCTTGATATTCTTGATTGCGGATGTACAGTATGCTAGGGGCACTTACATTCTGGCAGGCGGCACCAATCACAGTTCCCCATTTGGCCTTGGGTGGGCCGTTCCACACTGAGCAGCCACATGAGACGCATGCAGCGGTGATTGCAAGCATGAGAAGGAAGAGCCGAGTCATAACAAGGAACACTTGAGGTTGAGATGAGGAACGAATCAATGTCCACCTTTCTGACTTTCTCTTATCAACCTTTTGTCCTCATCCATTCCCATTCCCTTATCGCTGCTGGTAAGAGAAACAATGCCACAGCACAAGAGGCAAAAAGGCATTCAACAGGCGCGGTTTTTTTGGCGAAACTCCGCTGCCTTTTAGCCCCGACTGGCTGTCAAATACTGTAACCTCAAACGCCCCGACTGGTTGTAAAACGACCCGAGTGCGCCCCGTTCTCCCATTGAACCAAAATTGTATATTCAAGGAGGCAGTGGTACGTACACAAAACTGTACCATACCAACATTATTCATTGCAGTCTCCGCAATCCTGGTTGGGCCAAGGGTGAATGTTACGGCTTGCGCCCTCTATCGGGTCTTGCATCCATGATGTTGCGTTAGCACTCGCCCAACAGGATAGCATTTATGACTTTTCAAATACTGCAGGCCTCTCCCAAGCGAAATAAACACAAAGACAAACAATGCGAACAATGTGGTACGTTTACGGTACAGTACAGTACTGTGCTATACTCCGGCTTCTAGCCGACCGAAATACAGTACGGCCTGAACACGTGATGCAGTAAGAATAGCCAGCGGGCGGACCTGGTCTGTTAAGAGGTCAAATGTACCTATCTACGGTATGTTGTTCAGAGGCCACCTTTGACAATGGTTTGTTCGACAGAACTGGCCATTGCCAGCCTTCAGGAATTTGCACTCAAGGCTGCGCGCAATCCCCATGAGTGAGTGTGGTGCCTGGCAGACTCAAGTAGACACTTTTGCTACAAGTACTGTACCTCTACGCCCTGCCTGGCTATCCTATTGTCCCTATTACTGGGATGTGATTTGGACGGATCATCGATGCTGACGCAGACAAATAGTGTCTGGTGTGACACTGTACATGACAAGTGCCTTCTTACTGCTGCGCAATTGCTCCATTCTTGTTGAGTCTGGCCCCCATGATAGTGTTGCTTTCGTCTGTCCAACGCATGTCATAAATTCAAGACCTTCATAGCGCTCGCCTTTGCCTGAACTAAGCAGCAGGAAACATACCTGGCTCACACAGCGTGCAGAAATCTCTTGAATTCCCAGGCGAAACTCGTGCCTTAATTGCCAGAGCGAATGGAGGACACGCCTACATGTAGACAGTAGATACAGTACAATCACGTTGACCCTCCGATGGAAGCGCGCTCAAGAACAGCGAATGAGTCTTGTAGATACCCGGGATTTTCCGCTTCGCACCTAGCATATCGCCCATTGGCTGCCCCGTGTGTGCTTCATGGCTTTTTAAAACAGGCCAAGTCTGAGCTTAGACAGCCAAGCACTTTCGCGTCTTCCTTCATATTGAAGTCGCACATGATCCTAGAATGCATAATCAGCAAACACTGCGGTATGAGTACGGTTCTGAGACTTGATCATTGGATTGTCAGCAACACTTACATTTGAGATGTGTCCCCGGGCATGAAAAGGTTCTGGTATTCGACATAAATCACGTCATCGTAGTATCTGCAATTGGTCAAAAGAGCCAGAGGAAGACCTAAGTGAGCTGATGAGTAGATTGGTTGCCTATGAGTGACTGTTCTCACGTGTCGTCAATGCTCGCAAAGCAATATGCATCAAGGACATGTCCCTTCTCGCCCTTCGCAAGGATTGCTCGATTGTCATATGCGCCCTCGGCCAAAGCCTGGACCAGAGCCTTCAGTAACTGGAGTGGGTGAAAGCAAGCGCAAGGGTAAGCAAGACGGCAACATCAGCAAGGTATTGATATTCAGTATGGGTCAAGGGGTGATGTGTAGATGTCCGTTCCAGAGCACTCACATTGACACCATTATAGCCTGGATCCTTCAGGTCTTTGGGTGGAACACAGGCTGCTCGAATGACATCCTGCCATTTGTTGATTGGCTCCAGCAGAAGCGGTCGATTCTTGTAGTAGTATTCGCATATAGTCGGTTCAAATGACGTGGCGGCAGACACGGTGGTGGCCAAGAGAAGGCAGAAAAGAATGTATATCATCGTCGTATCAGAAAGAGAGTGTGACCTCTATGGGGATGGAAGAATGGCCGACGGTACGTGAGTGAAGAGGAAAGAAATTTACGAGCTGCAGAAGGCTTTATCGCCTTGATATGGCCTTTTTTGGGGAAAAGGAGAGGGTTTCGCTTGGCTTCAGCGTGCTGTGAAATTGAACTGAATATCCTGGAACTGACCCGAGCTAAGCATGGGGAAGTCTGGCTACGGGCGCACAAGCTTGGGAGGATTGTAGGGCAGAAATTTGCAATTGAGACAACGAGCTGCGCCCACAGGTTGCGCCAACAAAATTCTGTCCAGGTCACAGGACAATCGCCGAGCGGCGTATCACAGTAGCTTGGGTGTATAGACAAAGAAAGCCGCTCGTTTCAACGAATGGGGCTTCCTCCTACCTAGTGCTGTCGGCAGGCATGCAAACAAAGCACGTTGAAAAGAGTGCGACAACTACTCACATGGACACCCCGTGGGCCTGGATCCTTAAGATCATTGGGCGGAACGCAGGCAGCTGCAATGATGGCATGCCACCGTTGAAGCTGTGCGGCGGATAGTGGAGGATTTTGGTAACAGTAATCGCAAATGGTCAGCTTGAATGACAAAGAGGCAGACACAAGAAGAGGAAGGATGCACAGAGCCAAGATCGAAGGTAAGAACATCATCTTGGGACCAGAGGTGATGTCTGAGAGAGTAGGGTGACTGTGAGGCTGGGCAGATGACTGGGGAGAGATGTTCGCAAGGTCAGACAGATAATCAGGGCTGATGATGCCTTGAAAATCTTGATGGAGCTACTGTGAGAACATAACAAAAATCGTTGCCGAACACTGGAAAGCTCTCTTTAAACCCTATAATTGACCTGACGCTGGCACGAACGCGTCCATCGAGGGTATGCCACTGAATCGTACGGTAGAGTACAATAGCTTGGGAGTTTCACAGCGCAGCGATTCGCAAATTAGACGAAAATACAGAGGACTAGACTTCATAACTGTGCTTGCTCCCGGGACGAGGTGCCAATTGGTGTGTCACAGTAGCTCAGTTGCCTAGACAAGGAAAGTTCCTCTGCTTCAGGCGCGCGAGGGAATCCGTGCAAAAACATACCATTCACCCTTGTCTGCCCAAGGGAACTCGTTCTGTGGGCTGGAGGTTGGCGTAAGCAGGCTGCGCACAGTCTGCGCTCAATCACATTGTAGAATCATTGCCAGCGTGACTTTCACCCTTGTCTGCCGAAATGAAATCGTTTTGTAGGGCGCCTGGCGCAAGCAGGCTGTGCTCAATACCGTCAGGGGTTGATTGCGAATGAACCTGATTTGCTCAGAATTTTCAGTGAGCAAGAGCATTCGTCCGAGAAATTACGCCCGAAGTACTTTCTTCTTTCTGTGAGAGTGCTACAGTATGTCGTACCATTCTCAAACTTCACGCTTCTCATGCTTCTACATTGCTATTGTCACGGATTTGTCCTGGTTCCCCGTGAGACGTGCTACTCGGCATCGTACTCGAGCGTCAGAGTCGTGGGAATTGGTGACTCCTTCGCATTTGCGTCCAAGTAGAGACGCATCTGAACCCCGGCGACTTGGTGCTCCACTGTAGAAAAGTGACCAGCACGTCCTGGGGAACGACGAAGATTCTTGAGCTTGAAAACTTCCTTTAGTGTCGCCGCCAGTGACGCACCGACAAGGCGGGCACCAAAGCAAAAGTGAAGGCCGTGGCCAAGGGTAATGTAGCTGCGACGAGGACGGTGCGGATCCAGCTTTTCAGGGTTGGGGAATGCGATTGGGTCCATGTTTGCTCGGCTTGTGGCAATCAGCACTAGGTTTCCAGCCTTGACCCTGACCGATCGTTCACCATCCTGAATCACAGTGTCCTTTGCTACTCGTCGAGGTAGACCTGGAACGACACCAGCATGACGCATACCCTCATAAACGAAGCCTTCGAGCTCCTTGAATGATGCATCATCATCGAGCTTGGACAGCTCCTCGATGCGTGCGCGGTACTCCTCATAGCCCTCTGAGAGGAACAGATCGATAAGCAGAGAGGCCTGCTGGGTGATGTTACCGGCCACAGGTGCTCCCATACCAATGCAATCACCAGCGAGGTCCGCGACAGGCAGCTTGCTGTCGTTGAGTGCGTGGTACAGTCGATCGGCAGCTGGCTTCACCTCAAATGCGCTCCCCTTAGCGAGCCAGTCGACAACGTGCTCAGCAACTCCTCTTTGGGTCTTGAGATGTGCTGTGAACACACCTCGTAGAGCAGGTGCTAGCTTGCGCGCTGCGTCACGCATGGCCCATTCAGCGTGCGGTAGGATGTTGAAGCTCTGGTAGATGAACAGCACCAGGTAAATACTGAACGTCTCGTAGATTGTCAGGATACCGTGCGGGTGTTCTGCTGTCTTGAGTGGGATTGCAAAGCGCTCAGCAAGCCACAGAATGGGCGTGACGTTGGTCACGTCACGAACAATGTCAATGGAGCGCCTCTTTGAGTTCTTGTACTTGAGTGAGTTTTTGGCAATCAGCTGCCGGACGTTCTTGGTGAAGAATTCGACCACGTTCTGCTCAAAATTGGGCTCGCAGAACGCTTTGAGAAGCATCTCTTTGCGCGGGTCGTGGCGGGCAGCATCATCCCAGCCAAGGAAAAAGTCATGCCCATCGGTGCAGACACGGACTGCGTCCATGTACATTACTCGGAAGTTCTCACGATCCTCAAAGATTTGCTTGCAAGCCTCCTGAGTGTAGACACCAGTGATCTGGGCATCGCTTCGGGGACGCTCCAGGTCATAGTCTTGCAGAACCTTGTTATTCTTCAGGATCTTGCGAGCGGCAGTAGGCGTGTAGAAAGGGAGCAGTGCGTAAGCTGAAGTACCTGTGAATCCACCTGGGAGCAGGTTGAGAAAGAGGTTGGGGAGCATACCACCATATGCACCCGCATGAGTGTTGGAGAGCTGAGTCACGCCCCAGTTGGTCAGGGTGGTGCTGTTCAAGTCATAAGTGAGGAAGCGGTCACCTCGGACAAGAGCAACGGCATCGTTCAGAATGCCTCGGCCAGTGGTCTGACCCGGGCAGACTCCGCTGCCGGGCATGGCAGGTTTTGTGCACTCAGCCATGAGACCTGGGTAGAGTTCAAGGTTGTCGATATGGCCGTAGAGTAGCTCGGCTGCTCGAGCGGTCTCCTTGTCTTCGTTCCAGTCCTGAAAAGTTTCGTAAGGCTTCAAGTTCAGGTAGCGCCTGAACTCATTCAGAGTGCAGACATTGAATACATTTCGAGCCTGCAACTGCCCGAGAATGTCTACAACCTTGAGACTGGCCGGAGTTCCGTGAGCGCCAAAGGCGTGAGCAGGCTCCTCGATGCAATCCTTGATTAGGTCGGCAAGTTTCTCATCGTTGAAGCGACCATCTGATCCACGCTCGAGGCCACCAAAAGTCCATTCGCGTGCTGGTGTGGTCAAGAGCTTTTGACCGTGCTTGACTGCCACCTGATGAAACATTTCAGGAGTAACATCGTCGATTGATCCTAGGTCTGGGAACGAGTCGCGGATCATGTCCTCCATCCACTTGTCATCAGCAGCGCTCAAGGCAGCATGCCAGTGGTAAAGTACTGCAAATTCGACCGAGACGACGTTTCCTGTTCCACGCTCGACGCGCTTTCCGTGATTGCGAATCTCTCCTCCCAGATCCAGCGACCACTGCGAATTTGCTCGAGGGGTGTTGAGGATAGCTGCCACGTAGTCCTTCAAAACCACCTGAGCAAAGGTGGCAACATTCACGTGTCTCGCCACTTGGAAGACGTCCTCATCCTGCCATCTCTGCTCATCGGGACTCAGCGTTGACCATTCACGATACTTGCCATCTTCGTTGATGGAAAGCAGGTTGGCAGCAATGTGGTTGTGGTTGCGAGAAAAGAGGAGAAGAACAGCAACCACACCGGGTGGCATCATCATGATCCTTTCTGAGGCAATTGAGTCGGGGAAGATTAGACCATTGTGGTAGGTCCTGACGCGCTTCTGCTCGTCTCCGGTATTTCCATACAGAGTGCTGAGGTCAACGTAGCTTGAGGTATCATTGATCCACGGATTTTTGCGATTAGTTTGGAAGCATTCGTGAATGACGACAGTAGCAAAGGAGAAAAAGAGGCGGTTGAGGCCGGAGGGATGCTCGCGGAAAGGGCCGTCTCGTTTGAGAAGCTGATCAAAAACTAGCTCTGGGTTGGGGAGGTTAGGTCCCTTTGGCTTGAGCGGTGGTACACTGCGAGAGTAAGGCGTTCCGGCCTTTCCCATCTCAGGAGCCCATGGGTTGTTCCCGCTGCCATCGTGCGATCGATACTTGGACTGGGGTCCGGCAAGAGTAGCTGCGGGGTGTGGGAGATCGTCCCACAGCATCTTGATGAAGCCGTTAGAGATGGAAGAGCTGAGACCGCTGTTGGGGGGCATGCTCTGGAGCATGGAAACGCCATGTTCAAGTAGAAGCTCCTTGTCGTCAAGAGGAGCTCCTGACGCAAGCGTAGGGAGTGCATCAGCCAAGGTCTTTGTGTTCTTGAGACCAAGATGAGCAAGATCATGGATGACGGATGTCTTTTGAACTTGTGCGTTGGGAGCAGCAGCCTGAGCATCGGTCTTTCCATCAGGCGCGCGAGTAGGTTTGCGCTTGATGGAGCCGATGAGAGTCTTGAGAGGGGCAGGCATATTTGGATGCGGAGAGGAGAGGAGAATTACTGTATTGAAGGTGTTGATGCGGATGAGGGGTTGCCTGAAGGAAATCGAGCTTGCTAAATTCTCTCTTTTGGGTCGACTTTATCAAGCAATTCAGAGGAGGGAGACTTTGGTGGGGGAACACAGTATCCTAGGGATGCTAATCAGAGCTATTTGGTTGGCTGAGACGACAAGCCCAGACAGCCAGGCAGGTGTTCACAGATGTAGGAGGCATTTGGTAAAAGGACATTGCAGGAGAGCAAGGACGAGACAAGCATTCTTGTGCTGTACGCATCTGGCCGTGTGGGTCAGACGTGCAGTGACAAGAAAGAGGCATCATCCGAACAAGAAGCGAGATGAAAAGAACAAAGGGATACGTAGCGAGCTGCATACGGTATGTGAGAGAAGATATGGCTGATGGCTGATTGTGGGCGGTGGGGCCATGGTGATTCAGTGATACAGTGTTGACGCGATGAAGGAAGGAAGAGAAGCGTGGCGGAAAGTCACGGTATGCAGCATCAAGGAAGCTACAGTTCCTGTCGGATAGAGCGACAAGGAAATCTGCCCTTGCAGTCTGAATGTGTTTCCTAAAGTCGATGCTGTCACCCGAAATGGAAGCTCGCTTACGGTACTGTACTGTACTGAACAGCAGGGGCAGCGCGAAACTCTAAAACAAAAGAAGGAAACAGCTCCTGGACGGCACGGTCGTCGGTAACAGCCGAGATGTGATGTGCCAATGTGGACGATACAGCATGCCATGCGATGCCATGTCAGGCCAGGTCAGGCGAGTGAGCGATGCGTTCAGACGTGCAGACGTGCGGGCGTGCGTGACGCGAAATGTGATGCTGCTGATGCACTGCGTGTGGCTGTCATTCTAAACCTTAATTCTCTGGGTTCTGGGAACGAACGATTGGTGTCCGAAAAGCTCCAAGTCCTCGAAATCCCACCGACAGGCATAGCCGAAGCATGAGCTTGCAAGAGAGCTGCACAGCTTTGCAGTAGACAGTGAACTCGCCACTCGCTACTCGCCACTCGACACCAACCATTTGCCACTCTCCAGCACTCGCCACTCATCTCCCGCACGCACTAGCCGCCCTCGCCGGGCTGCCGGCAGTTTGGCTCTTTCCCTTCTCTCAGCTGCGTTACTCACTCATCCGCAGCCCTCATACTTTTACCTCGCCTACGCACTGTAGCCAGCAGTAGGAAACTGTGCGTAAAACACAGGACTGAACGGTTCTGCACCGCAAAGCACGCAACACAAATCAGCATGTTACGGGCCCGAGTCAAGCAAGGGATCAGCCCCTGATCTCCCCCTTTACGTTTACAGTACAGTATGTTGGGGCGTGAGAAAGAAAGATGCTCATCTCTGTTGGTTTGCACCCATCTCGTCCACCTAGAATGATGCGCAGCAGATCTGGCACAAGCGTTGCCAGCCCAATTTATTCCCCCTGCCAGCTCGATCTCTGTGCTTGCCTGGCCAAATAACGAGCAACACTCAAATTGTCTTTTACTCACCCATCTGGCTGCCATCATTGTAAACAATACCCCATCTTCCAGCCATGGCATCCTCTCCGATGACTCCTTCGTATGCCCGCCGTGGCTCATATCCAATTCAGAAGGTTGGTCCAGAGCCAAGACTAGCGATACCTTCTGTCTTCTTCCCAGACAAGCCCATCTTTACCGCACCTGCCGAATCTGTTCGTTCCATCCCAGAAACGATTCGTGCCGTGCGTGACGAACGCTCCCGCTCTCCTCGCACCATTGTCATCTGTCTCGATGGCACTGGTGACCAGTTCGACGCAGATAACAGCAATGTTGTCAAATTTATCTCCTGTCTCAAGAAAGATGACCCATTTCAGATCACATACTACCAAGCCGGCATTGGTACCTACTCGAACGCCCATACCTTGAAAGGAGGTCTGTCCGCTGGTCTCGACATGGCGGTAGGCAGCGGTCTCGGAATACATATTAAGGACGCCTACTCCTTCCTCATGCAAAACTATCGTGAAGGCGACCGCATCTCTCTTCTCGGATTCTCTCGCGGTGCCTATACCGTCCGATGCCTCGCCGGGATGCTTCACAAAGTGGGGCTCCTCCCTGCCCACAACTCCGCCCAGATCTCATTTGCCTACAAGTTCTTCAAAGATGATACACCTCTCGGCTGGAAGATGAGCGCAGAGTTCAAAAAGGCTTTCTGTACTGATGTCGATGTTCATTTTGTTGGAGTCTGGGACTGTGTTGCCAGTGTCGGCTTTGTCCCCCGAACTCTGCCGTTCAGCAAGTCCTCCAACAACAGTATCAGGTGAGAACTCTTTTCCATCCAAGAAAGTTTCTCTGGGCATTACTCATAGATCCTTGCTCAGGTATTTCCGCCATGCTGTGGCCCTTGACGAGCACCGTGCCAAGTTCAAGGCCTGTCACTGGGTTCAGCGGGACCCGGATCAGGCCGACTTAGATGCACAATGGGAAAACGAGCGAAACCACCAGAGGCTCCGCATCCAGGAGCAAAGGAGACTTAGCGGTAGCACTCTGTTGTCTGCAAAATCGAGTCGTCGAGCCAGCCTCACTTCTGTCATGAGACGAAGGAACAGTGCTAGCTCGCCCACTGACATACGCTCGATTGACGGAAGCGAAGACGTGGTCCAGGAGGAGGACCCGACCAGGTCGGAACGTCGCCAGTCCCAGCTTGAAACACTCTTTGAGGCTGTTGACAGCATCCGTCACCGAGAGAAGGAAACAATTCAGACTGATGTCAAAGAAGTCTGGTTTACAGGAGCTCATGCAGACGTCGGCGGTGGTGCTGTTCTCAACGAAGAGCGTCATCAGCTCTCACGAATCCCGCTGCGCTGGATGATTCGCCAGTGCTTTGAGTGTGAGACTGGCATGTTATTCAAGGCACATGCCCTAGCCGAAGTTGGACTGGATGTACCCACCCTCTGGCCGGTCTACCAACAACCAAAGCGACCATACGTAGGCCCGTCTCCGAGCGCACTCGAGAAGCACCACGAGAGCAAGCTGCCGGCACTGCACACCCGACCCTTTGGCTTTAAGGAACTCGCTACAGAGCTGACCAAGGAGATGCAAGACAAACTCAAGATTGAGGCTGAAGAGCTCGAGCGTGATGTCCTCCCAGAGCACGTGGAGGACTACTTTGACGCCTTAGCACCAGTCAACGATCAACTTGAGCAATCTAAAGCATGGTAAGTCTCTCGCTTTCCCAATCGCGGCCCACAAACCCGGCTCCTTGTTGCTTACCAATACTGTGTGCGGTACAGGTGGATCTTAGAGGCTTGGCCAGTGAAGGTGCGGACCCAGCGGCACTCTGATGATACCTGGACCAAAAAGGTAGCAATGAATATGGGTAGGTATCGATCTGTGCGAACCACAGAACCCAAGCTGCATTGGACAGTAAAGTTACGCATGGATCACACAGACTACAAGATCAAGGCACGGGTGGACCGAAGCGCAGCCTGGAACATTGTTGCCTCCTGATAGAGATCAAGCAGCATTGGTCTCTGTTTATTCTGCTCTTAGAGACCGGATCAGTACCAATACAAGCATTGGCTTGCAAAATGCGTTCCGTAACGATGAGACTTGATCAGTGACGACGTAGGATCCAAAAGAATGTGCGGAGAAATAGGTACGGTACAATGGTCAGAAATATGGATTGGCGCAATTCAGCGCCCGATGCGAGGCGCGTGGGGAAGGAGGTGAGCTTGCAGTGCTTGTCAGCACGGGACCAAATGTCGAGTTGGGCGGGACCCTCCCCTTGTCTAGACAAAACTGCACCCTACCGTAGTTCTACTGTATACCGTATCGTGTGTGACGTCACATGCAGGTTGGCATTGGAGGGACTTTCATGCGCCAAGACACTATCGCTTGACCACGGATGACAAGAGTCGGATGGAGCACTACCGTTACCGTACAATTACTGCACAAGGCCGGCTTTGCCACGCAGTCGCTGCTATTCATACTGCGGCTCGGCACGGCAAGAACCATATCAATCCTCCTTGTGCATGAATGCGACGCACCATTAATGGTAGAACAGTAAGCCTGACCTACTGCGTACATTTCCAAGGGCCTCACCGGTATTCCAACAGCGCCACAGTGCAAGTGTGAGGTGGAAATCGGTAGCTTGTGACTTGCATCCCCGTCCCGCCTTGTTTAGCCACGGCTTGCCTGCTGTTCCCATCACACTTCAGTTACGATGTACTGATATCTCTCAGCGATGCATTCTGACCGTCCAAATCAAGGGGAAACGGACCACGAGGTACAAGGATACCGTTCTGGATCAGGAAATCTTCTTGACAGTGCTACCGTTTCAATTGGTGCAGGGCGACATGTTCTTCACCATATGGCTTCAATCCACGCGGAGCTATTCTGACCATCCAAATCAAGAGGAAACGGACCACAACGTACGTACAAGGGTAAGGTTCTGAATCAGAAAATCTCCTTGACAATCTTGTGCGATCCCTTCTCACTCCACAACTCCCGACCAATTTGGTCAGAGTCATCGTCCGTAGAAAGTAGCAGGACCTTCCTTCCAGCATCAGTCTCAAACTGACGGAACGGGCGACGAGCAACCGTAGTGTTTGTGACAATGTCTGCAAACTCGCCAAATGTCCTGCGACGCTTGGCATCCACGAACCTTCCATTCACAGAGTGGAATTCAGACCCGTCGTTACCTGCCTGAACGTTTTCGCAGAATTGACTATAGCGCACGGGAGGAAGGTCACAAGAAGCATCATGTCGCAGTTAGCTCTTATGCCCGTTTGGTAGACTTGAAGGTAGATCCGTTTATCAAACATTCTTCTACTCACGCTCCTCGGTAGTTCTCAACGTAAATGTTGAATTGATCTCCGTTCTGGATGGTTTTGTAAAAGTTGCCCAGCTGGCCACCTTCGCTGCTGTTCTCCGAGCTGTCGACGCAGCGCAACGTGGCATCAGGGCCGCCTTCGTTCGTCGATGCAAAGGGGTACTCGTCGCAGCTGTTACCGAATCGGCTGTACGGGATCGATGGATTGTTGCAAGGGTTCTGCGCACAACCAGAAAACAGCCGTCGTGGAGGCCTGTTGTCTAGGTTGCTGTCGTACGTCAGCACTCCCGGGTGAAGACCGTGGTTGACGGAGAAGCATGCATTGTTGCAAGTAGCCAGCGAGTTGGTGCAGTCCCAGTTGAAAGTGGCGATTGCGTCAACTTGACCAGCCCCTGCAAAAGCAAGGGCCAGCGAGACCATCATGAAAAGCGAAATGCGAGACATTTGTATGGGGTTCCAGTGTGGTAGGGGATGTGACTTGATCGATCAGGAAGCTTTTGGCTTGTTTTGCGTTGTTGTCGGAATACTTGCCTCCTCCTTTGGAGCCACGAGTCTTTATAGCTTTCCATCTTGCCTTACCATGTTGAAGCACGAGCATTTGTGCTATGCGGCTTGCTACCATGGATGGGTACGGTCAGAGTGCTAAAGCGTATTTAGTTGAAGGCTAGTCTCCGCATGGATGAGGGAACGTGTGATGTAGGATACTTACGTATCAGATTTCCTCAGCCGTGATCCAAACCATCTTCACTACTATGTATCGACTCCGCGGTGACAAGATGCTCGCTGGATCGAATGTACAGCAAGGGGTGCAAATGCCGTTAATGAGTTCAGATGCTAGTGTATAGTAAGAACAGTGAGAGGCAACGGATGATGGGTGTTTGTATTAGATTGTAAAGTGCCTCTGAGGATGCGTGCGATACAGTACGAGCTGTCTGTCCTGGCCTGTCCGCATCCGCACAGCCTGCTTGGAGAGACTGTAGACACTGAGTTGGTGCAGAAAGCGGGCAGCTTTTCTGACGTCGGTCCACTAAATCCATTTGATTCACCGTCCCACTAAATCCACTACGCCAACTACTGCACTGGTACCGCACCGAACTTGAATCACCGTGCCGGATTCCTGCAAGAGAGGCGAGAAGAGCCACGTCAAACTAGGCGAGGTCAAAGGCAGTTGTAGCGTCGCGGCGGGTTTGGAATGGCTGGGCCTCTCTGCCTCCGGTGGACAGGCATGATTTTTGGCTGCACGCACTGACCTCCACTTGAATGGCGTGTTTAGTGGCAGCAAGGGCCACACTCACGCACTAGACCAGTCTGGCGTGAAGTCAGGATGCGTCAATTTTGTGCGTCAGTTTGGGATTCGTTGCCCCAACCCACATTGCCTCACTGCAAAATGCACTGCACTGCACTTTATCGTATCGTAAGGTAAGTTAGCCACTATACTGTCTTCCCGCACCACCGCTGCAATCAACTCGAGCTACTATAGTCGACCGTTCAACTAGGTCAAATACCCTACATAAACCAACTCGGGCCAAGCTACACCATTTGTTCTTCACATCGACCCGCCATCCACTCGCCAGAACCACCATGGACACCGTACATGCGCTAGTCATCACTGCTCGCATCGAAGCCCAGCTCGCAGACGAGCTGCTCACCCATGCGCGCAACAGAGCGCACCAGCTCGACTCTTCGTCTGAATGGGGTCTGGCTATTGTGACGGATGAGGAGCAGCTCCGTCAGAGTGTCAGCACTGGCGCTAGACCCACTCAGCCCCCCACCAATCTCAAAGAGAGTCGCTTTGAGCGCTCCTCTGTCCAAGGTACCCAGCAGCCCAGCCGGGCTCTCCCGAGAATATGCAAAAACTGACAGCTCATTTTCTTCTTTGTATCGTTTTTCCTCAGATGTGGCGAGTCAAGTGACACAACTGTCCGGTCGGATGTACAACTTTTTTGCATTGATCGATCAACAGACTGCCAATGACCGCGCCACCGCCCTTCTTGTTTCCGCACAGACGAGCGAAAAGAACAGCAACGAATGCACCCTTGATACCGTGCGTGTCTACATGACCGAGGCTCAGATTGCGCTCGCTGCTCTCAAACTTGGGTCGCTTGGGTTTGAAGAGATCAAGTCACAGGCCGAGCGCAATGGCGGTGTGTACGGCTCTCCACCGCCTGGACAGCCGAGCAAGGGCATGCCTGCGCCCCGGAAACAGCTTGGCACGTAAAAGTGCATGCCGGCCCTACCTTTTGTACGATCTAGACTTGTATTTCGCCTAGTTTCACTACTCGCGCTCAATCACAAACTCTTCGCTCGTCCTCCAGTCATCCTGAATCGACAGATCACCTTCGTCGCTGATGGAGAGGAACGTGTTCGAATAGTCTCCAGCGGCGTTCGTGGGAATGATACCGTACTGTCCGCCTTCTGTCAGTATCAGGCACCTAGAAACGAAGAGAGCAAGTGAGCTGCTCTAATTGCAGGCGAGCTCGACCTCGACTTACCTTGGCAGGGCCACGAGGCTCGACCCAGAGGCGATACGTGTTTCCTTCAACCACAGCGTTGAGCTACGCGCAATCAATCGAGGAAGGCAGCATGAGTACTTTCTCCGCACCCTGCGAGGGTATATCACCAATTCACACCAAACGAAACGCACCTGGACTGGGTCTCCATACTTGCCAAGTTTACCGTCATCGATACTCAGCCAAAACTCCTTGTTGGGTCGAAGTTTCGTCTCAGGCTTGCTCGACGTGACTACGATCGAGTCATTTTCGAAGTCGAGATACTTGCCCGTCGAGAGTGATTTGTAGAATCCCGTGAGGTGTGACATGGCTTGTTCTTGGACTACGTATTGTAGCAGGGAGGGGTACTGGTGGGCTTGTAGGTGATCATGATGGCGGGAGATATTTGGATTCATATACTCTTCAAGCAGCCTGACAACCAGGGCGACACCCTGCATAGTGCTGTAGATTGTATCCATGCCACTTGCGCAGCTGCTGCTGCAACGAGAATAGGCTCGTTAGTTCTGTCACTAAGTCACACTGCTCTCAGGCTAGAAATTGGACAGATCTCATTTACGGTCACGTTAGTGCGTCTTTGCACCACGACCACTAAGTGCAGCTCCTATCACTAACGTAGGCTTAGTTACGGTCAAGCTGAACGACTTTCGCTAACGTTTCATGTACAGTAAAAGTGTCAAAGAGAGAAGGGAAAGAGAAGGAACACCGGCAACAGAGCTTCTCGAACCCTCTCGAGTCGGGATGAAACTACGTATTTCTATTCAGATGATCAAACTCAGCCAGACGAAGGTACCTTCCCCTCCCATCCCTCCCATTTGATGACCGACGAGGATACAAAACGATACAATCAGATACAATGCTGCTGACCGCTACCTTTCGTTCTGCTTCTCGATCCATCCAAGGACGCCGCTACGTTGCCACTGGGTCAGCCGCGAGGGCTGCGGCAGCTTCAAGCTCATCGGCGCTCGGAAGTGAGATGCCAGTCAAATGGGTCTCTTGTTCGGGTCGCGTCCAGGCGCAGCTGTCCGTCAAGCCTGGTGAGAGCCTGCTCGATGCTGCGCGCCGCTGTAATATCGAGCTGGAGGGTATGTACTGCTGCATCGATCCACTGCAATGTTGCTACTCACTGACCAACCGTAAATCGCGTCAACTACAAAGGTGCATGTGATGGCAATCTCGCATGCTCCACTTGTCATGTCATCTTGGACCGCCCCGTGTTTGATCAGTTGCACGAGCCGAACGGCCAAGAACTAGACATGCTCGATCTCGCAGCCGACCTGCGCGAAGAGTAAGCTTTTCCTTTGCCACAAGAACTAACTGCACAATCGAGCTGACCTGAGCCCAAAACAATGATGCGATTCCAGATCTAGACTCGGATGCCAGGTCAAGCTTGACCAGATCAAGCATCTTTCGTCTCCTGTCACTGTCCGCATCCCTTCATTGCGCTAGGTTTGGCTCTGTAGCTGTATTTCTTTGTGGACTTGGGATGGAGCATAACTTGGTCTCTTATGCCTGATGCCTTCCAGAGTTGAGCTTCAACTCGAATTCAATACTCATCCGAGACCCGAATTTTCGCCCTTGTTTTGTGTAGCGTGCATGTAAGCGTGAGTGTAAGTCTGTATCTCATCGTATCTGTGTTTCTGTTTGTCTGTTCGACGATTGGTTGCTTCGTCCATCCCTTGCGCAGAGAATCTGTACACAGCTCAGACTAATACGATCAAATACAAATACGAAGATTGACTATCATTTCGACTTAGTACAAGACTTTGATGAAGCGTCGAGTGGGGATACTGCGCAAGGTGAATGAACGGAAAGCTTCCATGACCACAGATACAAGCAAAAATTTCGCTGCGCAATCTACAGTATCAGCTTCCGTTAATGCGCGATGCCCTAGGAGTTGCAGTGATGGAAAAATTGGCTTATGAGCCTTGCGGTCTTCTCCGTATTCTCTGGCCCACTCAACAGCTGGGCATGCGTTGCTGTCGACCGAACAATGTGTGCTTTGCCCTTGGTCAGTCGCAGCCAGTCGCTCTCGTGCGTCTCCTGCCAGGTGCTTGCCGCCGATATGAACAGCGTCGGAAGAAGCAGAGGTTCCGATACGTCGTATGCGGCTTGCAGTCTGCATGCCCACTTATTGCGCTCTTCGAGCTCAAAGTCTTCTTCCGGCTGGCCTGAGCTTGTCGTGCCAGTAGACGACAAAATGGTCGCATTCTCGAGCACGCTTTTGCTGAGCGGACAGAGGCTATCGAGCAAAACGAGTCCCGCACATGTCGAGACCGGGGAAGAACGCGAGTGCTGTTGCACCATGTGGCACGCAATCACTCCTCCAAATGACCAGCCTCCCAGCCAGATGTTATCTGCGCCGTACTTCTTAAGCAGGCCCTGCTTCTCGATTTGGTCCCAGTAGGCTTCTGCGATCACTTGAATAGAATCTGGCATCCCGTCTGCCGTTCTCGGCTTCTTACCCAGGAAAGGGTCCGCGATACCGTACACGTCTACGCCTTCGACCATGTATCCAGCCAGGTGCGAGTACGCAAACACGGTTCCTGTAAAATCGTGTACCATGATTAGTGCACGAGTGTTTGCGCTACGAACCCGCAGAGGTACCACGTTGGACGTTGGACCGGACCCTGACTGCCGGAGCTCCAAAGCGCTAGCTGCCTGTGTAGCCACAGTCGATGACGGGTCTACGTGAGAGATGAGCAGCTCCTCCACTCCCATGCTCTGCAGCTTTGTGAGCAGCCGCATCGATCGTATCGAGTCGCCTCCCATCTGGGAGAAAGTCGCCTGGATGCTGATCTTTGCTGGATCAAGCGCCAAAACAGCCGACCACGCCTCTCGTACCTGGTGTTCAGTCGGATTTCGGGGCTCAATGTGCCGGAAATTCAATGGCGTTTGTGGCACCAGAATAACACTTGCATCTGCTTCGAGCACCAGACGATCGAGCAAGCGCCGATCCACTTTGCCGCTTGAGGTGAACGCCAGCTGCTTCCTTCTTTGGTGAATGGCCAAGTAGTTTGGATGCATGTACGAGGGTAGACGCTGTTGGATCGATCGCCAGACCAAGCTAACACTTGAATCCTCGTTGCAGTCTCTCTGCTCTTCCTTGAGGCTAACATGGGCAACTAGCATGTCATGGCCTGCGCCGTTCTCGAGCTTGGACACGGCGCAGTGTGCAACCTCGCCGGACAACATTATGGCTGCTTCAATCTCGCCAGTGTCGATACGAAGGCCATGGAGCTTAATCTGCGTGTCCAGACGGCCAAGATGCTCGATGCAACCGTCGGCATGGATTCGGCCCAGGTCTCCGGATCTGAACGCTTTTTGTCCATTCCGGAGGAACGGGTCATCAAGATAGCGTTCAGCTGTTTTTGCTGGATCACCGAGATAACCCTTACTGACCTGCGGGCCGCTGATGATCATTTCACCGCAACAGCCCGTAGGTAGCGGCTCTACGGTACCTGGCTTGACGATAGTAATTCTCATGTCACCTGTAGGTCGTCCGAGTGGTACGAATGGCCGGTCGTCGTCACTGGGCACGAATCGATGCGCCATCGCTTGCACAACTGTCTCGGTGGGCCCACAAGTGTTGATCAGCTCGTACTTGTGACGCAGTTCCAGCGCCAGGTCTTGTGGAACCGGCTCTCCACTGAGGAACAAAAGCTGCAATGTAGCCAGCTCTTGATGGCGTATGAGCTGGGCCACGGTAGGGGTCAGGTCAGCTGCAGTGGCTGCCATTTGACTCATAGATCTTGCCAGGTTCGTGAGCATTTGATCCTCGTCCTCAATACACAAACACGCTCCAGAGCAGAGCGTCGAGTATATGTCGCCGACCGACACGTCAAACGTCAGAGAAGCGAAACAGTACCTCCGTGTTTGCCGATTGGAAATTGCGCTTCCTTGCTGCGAGTGAATGTAAGCGTGCAAGTTACCATGGTCCACAACGACTCCCTTGGGTGTCCCGGTGGTACCAGAGGTGAAGAGGACATATGCTGGAGCATCCATCGGTGTGGGCCGACACTGCAGCAGCTGAGCTCCCTGATCAAGCTCAAGATGTGCAAAGGTTACTGTCGGTATGAAGTGGGAGCTTGTGAGACTGTCTTGGTCCATCACGCTGTCCTCTTCGATAATCGCGACAGGACTGCTGCATTGTGAGATCATTTCGCGCAGCCTTTGCTCTGGATTGGACGGGCTCATCATCACGTATGCTGCTCCGCTCTTGAGTACGGCAACCATCGCAATGATCGCTTCGACAGACTTGGTGGAGATAATTGGGGTAAAGCAGCCCGGTCCGACTCCGAGTCTAACGAGATTGTCTGCCATAAGGCTTGATCTAATATCCAGTTCTCGGTAGGTGCAGAATGTGTGATCTCCACGCTGAATAGCCATCTTATGGGGCAGCTCAGATGCCACCTTGGCGATCATTTCATGCGCAGGAGCATCTAGGCCATTAGGATTCTTGGTCGCACTCGGCCGATAAGTGATAAGCTGATTCTTCTCCCTCTGGCACACAAAGCTGAGTGAATCGAGGCACGACTCGGGATTGTTGCCCACCATGGCATCTAGAGCGGCTTTTAAGTGTTCAAGAAGCATTTCGCCGTCACGGAAGTCGACTCCTGCACCGCACGCGACGGAAAGGCTCAGCCTTCCGTCCAGGGGGGTCACACTGACATGAACGGGGACCTCCATCCCCATCATTGATGCTGACTGTGTGAGATCGATCATGATACCCTCGCTGCTCGACTGGGCGCTAGCATCCTGCTCCCCAAGTGCAGAGCCCAAATTTTGAAGCGTGAGTAGCACTCCAAACGCGCCGGGCCGAAGGTTGAGGTTGGACACGCGCAAGATTTCAGAGAGACCAAGGTGCTCGTGCTCGACTGATTCCTGGTAATGAGTGTGTGTCTGACGTACAGTCGATCCCAACGTTTCAGATGGAACAATTCGCACTCGAACAGGCGTATTGGCCACGCAAGGTCCCACGATCCGTGTGGATCCCGGTAGACTGGAGCGACCACTCGAAATGATGCCAAAAACAGCTTCCGCCTCTCCCGTGTAGGATGCGAGGATCCAACCAAGTGCAAAACGAACGGCGGAAGCAATCGTAACTCGTTGGCTGGCACACCACGAGTGCAAGTCGCCCAGCCATTCTCCGCTTGCCTGGCCATTTGTGCTTCCATCACTGTCGCTACGGCTCTGCTCCTCTGGAGTGACGAAACGAGACGCCAGCCGGGGCCACTTTGAAACCTGAGCTCCGACAAGAGCTTTTTTCCAGAACTCGCAACTTTTTCGCCGCCGTTCATCATCCAGCATTTTCGCTGTGATCGAAGAGAACGCTAACGGATCCAAGCTCGGCAGCGAGCCAGGACCGGATTGGTAGGCAACAGATAGCTCCTTGGAAAGCAGTTGAATCGAATAACCGTCATAAAGACCATGATGCATCTGGAGTACCAGGTGAACCGGACTGTTGCACTTGGCAGAAGAGGTAACCAGAGAGATGGTCATCGGCTGCTGTCCAAAGCTGAATGTAAAAGATCTCGTCTTGTTTTCTAGCCACGCTGTGAATTGGTCAGCCGAGTCCAAGTGGACGACGTTGAAGGCGGACAATAGCGGGCTGGAACTCTTCAGTACGAGCTGGAACGCGCCCTCTTCTGTAGAGGTGAAGCACGTGCGAAGGATACTGTGTCTAGACTGTACGTGAGACCAAGCCTGTTGGAGGCGAGTAGGCTGAACTTGAGGAGACAGAGCGCTGACCATGGTCGTCATGTATCTGGAAGCGACCTGGCTTATGTTCTGGCTTTGAATTGTCTCCAGGATCAAAGACTCCTGCATGGGTGTGCATGGAAGACAATCTTCGATTTGACTAGTCTCGGGCAAGAGTTGTTGAGCATTGAAGTCCGGACGTAAGGTTGAAAAGGGGACGTATCCTGTCTTGCTGCTCAAGCCATCATCCAATTCCGTTGAAGCGAATTGGGCCACAGATGCCTGTTGCGTGATTGTTGAGTGCCTCATCACATCAGAGACAGTAAGAACCAGACCATGCTCTTGAGCAATGGCACTCAGTCGCACAGCGAGTAGCGAGTCGCCTCCTAAGAAGAGGAAGTCATCATCAATTCCGATACTTTCAGCTTGTACGCCAAAGGTTTCGGACCAGATCTTGATGAGAGCGCTTTCGGCTGGTGACATGCTGCTATGGAAAGCAGCATCAGCGTTGACACCCTTAACTCCGCTCGAGTTCTTACCGAGGATCGAAGCTGGAGCGAGCGCGTCAAGGATCTGTACCAGCCTGGGTCGATCGATCTTATGATTTGACGAAATAGGAATACTTGTGACGGGAACGATCGTGGACGGAGCCATGTATACGGGAAGGACTTTCAATGCTTCCGAAAAGATCTTGCGTGCCAATAGACTGAACCAGGAAAAGGACTGTTGGGTCCCTGGTACTGATGCAGAGTAATCCTCGTCCCACAGAACTTGGCATTCGGCCCTCCAACGAATCTTGACCGCTGGGCACTGAAGCTTTTGATCGTCGCTCGGTACCACAAAGGCAACCAAACGTTCTTGGTCGCCGATGAAAGCCTTGACGCACACTGCCTGTCGAACTAGAGCAGCTGAAGAGCTCATGATGCCACTCTCCACATCTTCGAGCTCAATTCTATAGCCGTTCAGCTTGACTTGCGAGTCAATTCGACCATGAAGCACAAGGTGTCCGTCCGGAGCCCACCGCGCGAGGTCGCCAGTCGCGTACATTCTCTCTTCACAAGAGTCTGAAACAGTGTCCTGGAAAAAGCGCTGAGCAGACAGCTCTGGCTTTCCAAAGTAACCCATGGAGACTTGCTTTCCAGCGATGAAAAGCTCGCCAGGGACATTGACAGCACAAGGGTTTCGATCGCAATCCAGAATGTACGCTCTGTTAAAACCAAAAGGTCTACCCAATAGATCCAACCGGTCGTCTTTCCCAACAAGCCGCATAGTGGCCGCAACGGCTGTCTCCGTGGGGCCGTAAGCGTTGATGAGAGTGACGTGTGAAGCGAGGCGAGCCTGGACGTCGGCTGTCAGGGGCTCTCCTCCCGAAACGGTGAAACCAAGATAGGGTGTTTGAGAGGCATCGAGAAGGGAGAGTAGGCTGGGAGCCGAGAACGATACGTTCGCTGCGGCTTGTGCCAGTGCATCTGTGGCCGATTCAAGGTACTCCTCCTTTGTGATCACGCATAAAGTCCCGCCCCGTAGAAGTGGCAAGAATGCATCGACGAGGGAAGGATCGAATGCGATATTCAGTACAGCTCCAACGCGTAGAGACTGTGAGGGGAGCTGGCCAAATTGGATAGCGCCTTCGAGCATGGAGACAACCATTTGGTTGTGCAATCGGACTCCTTTCGGCTTTCCGCTGGTACCGCTAGTGAATATCACGGCGAGAAGGCTATCACTATTAAGCGAGAGTCTTCGAGAAAAAAGTTCGGGCAACTCTGAACGTGGAAGCGGATCGTCAATGGCAATCACCGTCGCCGTAGGCAATGACATGGATGATATCCTTTCTATCGCCTCTTGTCGTAGTGAAGCTGTGGTGAGTACCAGTGGTGGCCTCACTGTTTCAACCATATTCCGGGTCCTCTCCCTGGGATGAGACACATCGAGTGGACAGAATGCGAGTCCTGCTCTAAGCACGCCATAGACTGCAAGGAAGTACTCGGTTGACTTGGGGATAAAGATTGGGACGACAACCTCTCTCTCTTGCCAGTTTTTTGCTGAGAGCTCTTTGTCAATCAACTGCGCTAGTGCCATGCTGATCCGATCTGCCTCGAGATACGTCACGAATCGTTCCGAAGAAGATTGCTGAATGGCAATCTTGTGAGGTACCTCCTTCATGGCTGTCTCAATCTGCGAGATGATGGGCACTTCCAGCTGGATCTGAGGCTCCGAGTGTGGATGAGATGAAAGGCACCACGAGTGTTGCAGCATGTGTTGCTGCTCTGGGTCTAGCAGTGTAAGGTCCTTGAGCAAGACGTTGCCATCTGAAGCGTCTACAGCTTCGAGAACCGCAATGACGTGTCTCGCTAGCCAATGAGCGGTGGAAACGAGCGAATTGTCGGAACAGGTGACTTTGAGGGTCAAGCCTCCATTCTTCAGCGGAATAGCATTGACACAGAGTGCTATCTCGCTATTCATCTCGGTGTCGCTGTTGACAAGGTCGACCGGAAGCTTTGAGGCCATGGTTGGATCAATTGTTTGCAGTCCCTGGTACGTAAGAAGCAGGTTGAACAGCTTCCGGCGCCTGTTCGTATTCAATCTTCGCTGGATATTGGAGAGACCAACGTGCTCATGCGCAAGCAGCTCTAGAGTCTCCTTGTGTAGTGTGAGAGCTGCGTCACGGAACGAACGGGTTGAGCTGAGATGTACTCTTAGTGGTGTCACAGCGGCACAGGGTCCAACGATATTCTGCAGCTCGATTCCCTCCATACTCGTCCTTCCGCTTCCGACCGACCCGAAGATGACATCGTCCGTTTCGGTGTATTTACCGATGACTATGGCCAGACATTGCTTGATCAAGGTTGAACCTGTCACCGAGAGTCGTTTGGTCAGGGACAAAAGATCGCCTTGCCAGTCCAGAGCCTCTACGTTTGGCATTTTTGAGAGAGGAGTATGCGATGCAGATGCGGCCTCGATCGGCCATTCGACAGCTTTGTTTCCCTCCATGTATCGAGACCAGAAAGCGAGGGAGGCATCCTGTTGAACAGAGAGGGCAGAGCTGACAAAGATCGAATATGGCAGGCCTATAGTGTCAGAGTGCAGATTGTAGTACAACCGTCCTAGATCAGCAGAGAGGATATCAAGGCTGCTTCCATCGAAAAGGGCATGGTGCATTTGCAACACGAACAAAGGTGCTGATGTACTGTCACCCATTACGATGTCTGCCTGACAGGCTGGAACTCCGAGGGTGAAGCGGAGAGGTGTGATCGACTCCTCCCTGTCGTGCAATGTCATGACATACGTTGTTCTGCGTACTAATAGCGACTGATGTGTCAGAATAGCCTGTTGAATGCCTTTGCGTGAAGAGTAGAACACGGTTCGCATGATCGGCTGTCGAGTCACTAGTCGTGACCATGCTTCTCTCAAGCGTCCGATGTCTACGTTTGCTGACAGAGAGGCGGACATTCTTGACAAGTAAAGACTTTGAGTTGAGTCTGAAGAGTCTGCTTCTGCTGCCAAAGACAGACCGACAAGGGCCTCTTGGATAGGCGTACATCTCATGGCATCTTCTACATCTGGGGCACTCACGTTACCACAGCTCGTGGCAACCTGCTGCCTCGCCTCTTCCGAGCTCATCGGCTCGAACATTAGCGAGAAGGGCTCCGGCAGGGTTGGAGAGTCAGTATTCTGTGCTTCCTGTAGCGGGACAGAATTAGCAGCCTGGAGCCTAACGGTTGGGTACTTAAGCACCGCGCTAACGGTAAGACTCAGGCCATGGAACTTTGCTGCGCCAGCAATGCTGAGACCGAGGACTGAATCACCTCCCAAATTGAGGAAGTTGTCATCCAGGCGGATGTGCGTCTCATCCATTCTCAGGATCGATGCCCAGATTGCACGTATCTTGCTTTGAGCAGGGTCAAGGTGCTCTTCCGCTGGGAAGACATGAGTTTCCCTGCCTGAACTGCTGCCTGGTCCGTTATCCGGCGAGTCATCTGGCTTAATGGCATTCTCCTGTTTGCTTGAAGGCACGTGGGCGAGGAATGGTGAGATGTGAGGATCTTTTGGTGCGAGGACCATGAGCCAGCTCTGAATCGTGGTGTTATTGGCATCTGATTTTACGATAGCTGAAAGTGCGCTTGCCATCAACTCAAGGAACGCTTCGCCATCTTCCTTGCTCAGAATGTTTGTATCTATGTTCGCCCACAGGGAAAGACCGTTTGATTCCGACTCAATGTTGAGGCTAATACCAAAGTCGAGCTGCATTGAGTCCAATCCCCGGAACAGGTCGATATTAAGAGCATCAGCTTTAGCATCTGTGTCGGTGTCAGTGTCGATATGACTCTCAGGGCTTTCTGTTGGTGCTGAAAAGTTCTGATAAGTGAGAAGAACGGAGCAAATGCCAATGCCGCGATGGGCAGTATGTCCCAATGAGCGCTGAATCGCTGCTAGGCCAACATGCTGATGCTCTAACATAGTGCGATAGCTGTTCCGAATACGCTCCAAACTCGTTGACAGCGTTTCGCTGGGATTCACTGTGTATCGAGTCGGCAGCACCGTCACGCAGGGTCCAACAACGTCTTCAAACACTGTACAGGTCCCCGACATCGTTCGACCGGTTGAGGTGAGACCGTACACAATATCTGATGAGTTGCTGCGGAGCGCAATGAGATTGGCAACAACGAGCTGAACAGCGGCAGCAGGCGTTGTTTGGTTTAAACGACACCAACGTGCGATATCACCGCTCCACCGTTTACAGATATTGATGGATTTCTTCTTGCTAGTGCGAACGTCCTCACTCGACGCTTGTGGCCACGTAGGTCGGGGGCAGTTTGTAAGGTACTGCTTCCAAACGCTGATCGAATGGGTTTGATCCAACATAAGCGAGTGCTTCACAAACGCAGAGAACGGAAGCTGCGCAATGGGCTGGGCAAGGCGGAAGTAAAGCAGTCCGAGTCGCTTAGAGATCAGATCGAGTGATGTGCCATCTGACAGCGCGTGGTGTATCGCAAACGCAAGGTACCGACGACCACGATCCTGACCGCTTCCTATTTCTGTTGACCGGTCGCTCACCATCGCGATGCGAAGGGGACAAGCTCCCAGCTCGAAGGACGGGACAAAGTTTTCCAACGTTGCATCCATCCCGGAGGCGGTCTCAAGTGAAGAAAGGCCCGGATGGTCGTGACTCAGCACAAGTTGTCGCAGTCCATGTCTCATGAGAACAAAGACTGTCCGAAGCACCGGGTGATGTCGAAGCAGCATCTTCCAAGCCGAGCTGAGTCTATGAAACTCCACGTGCGAAGGTAGCTCAATGTGACCAAAGGACATGTAGAGCTTGCTGTCGCCCCTGGAGCGCAGATTTATGCTGACTAGTGACTCCTGTAGTGAGGTGCAAGGCATGCAGTCCTCAATGTCGCCGAACTCTGGTCTGATGCGATCTGTGATCTCTTGCTGCTCATCGCTGCCAAGCAATGAAAAAGGTTCTGGCGCTTGAGCACTGGGTAACGCCACATGATTCTCTACCTGGCTAGATGTCAGGTATCGTGCCTGCTCAGATATCGTGACGAAACGAACTATGGCATCGACACTCAAATTTAAGCCCAGCTTTCTGGCTTTTGCGCTGAGTCGAACGGATAGAAGCGAGTCGCCTCCCAGCGCCATAAAGCTGTCGGACGTGGAAATTTTCTCCGGCTTCATCCGCAACACTGAAGCCCAAGCGCCTTGTAAAGTTGACTCCAGCGGCGTACGAGGTGGACAGTTCGTGACACTACTGCTTTGAGACTCGGTCGGATGAGGCAGGTAGACGAACTCTTGGCCCTTGCGGGCGATCACGGCATGAAGAGAAGCGAGTCTGCGTCGATCAATCTTGTTGTTGGCGGTCATTGGAATGACATTGATTGGGAAAAAGAGCGACGGGATCATCTGTGTGGCAAGATGAAGCTTGAGCTCTTCCAACATGATTGCAACCATCCGTGCAAACGAATCCGCTGGTTCATTCGAAAGAAGGGCGGAGAGAGTATCGCCATCATCATTTGGCGATGGTTCGGCTGCCGATGGAAGATCCCTTCCGGGTATGCTAGCTTGATCTTGACTGAGCTTGACGAAAGCAGCAAGAGCGTCTTGACCCCGAGTGTTGGTGACCTTGATGCATGCCACTCTGGAAAGCATACCGCTGAAGAGGCGCATCAGACAAGCCTCGACCTCAGCTGGCTCGATACGGAGACCACGGATTTTAAACTGATCGTCCGATCGGCCCAGGAACTCGACCTCATCTGTCTCCTC
The DNA here is from genome assembly GCA_026413255.1 of Fereydounia khargensis. Classification (NCBI taxonomy): domain Eukaryota; kingdom Fungi; phylum Basidiomycota; class Ustilaginomycetes; order Urocystidales; family Fereydouniaceae; genus Fereydounia; species Fereydounia khargensis. The sequence goes on along the minus strand of JAOCZO010000010.1, from coordinate 48,951 downwards.
TGTCCATCGTACAAGGTCGCCAGTAAAGTACATGCGCTGGTTGGTCCTGCCACTGATTTCGTCGGGTCTAAACTGCTGCGATGTGAGTAACTCGTTTCCCAGGTAGCCTCTGGCTACCTGTGGTCCCGCAACGACAAGTTGTCCGGCAATTCCGGGTGGGCAGACTCGGCCTACTTCGTCAACAACATAGACGCGGTTCTGACCAAATGGGCGGCCAAGTATGCTTGTATCGGAGCGAGAATCAAAGCGTTTATACAGCGCGTTCACCACGATCTCGGAAGGGCCATACACGCCAACAAGCTCAAATTCGGCCGCAAATCGGTCACGAATGGTGGTGGTCAACGGCTCTCCTCCTGGAAGTAGGGTGCGAAGGAACGGAACGCTGCGCTCTTCAACCAATCCCATGATTGTTGGTGTTGTCTCGAGAAGGGTGGCAGCAAACCGGTCTAATGTCCCTGACATGTCGTCCAAGTAGGTCTCCTTTGGTGCGATGCAAAGTGTTCCTCCAGAGAAAAGAGTCATACCGATATCCCATGTGCTCACATCGAACCCAACGCTGGAGAACATGGCTGTGCGAAGCCGTTTTCCAAAGGTAGAGTGAACCTCATGGCTGCCCGTGATTGAAGCAAGAACACTGCCGTGCTCGACGCAGACTCCTTTGGGTGTTCCGGTTGTTCCAGAAGTAAACAAGACATAAGCTGCTGATTGTGGTGCAACGACTGGAAAGTCGACACGATCCATTGCTTGTCCTTCCTTCTCGAGCTCTTCTACAGTAACGACGACAGTGCCTTGACTCATCAGTCGACAACCAAGCTCATCCACCATGCCAGAAGAGCTGATTACTAAGCCTGGATTGATCTGTTCCACGAGAGACGCCGTTCGACTTGAGGGGTGGTCTGGCTCCAGGGGTACGTAGGCCGCACCGACCCGCAGAATGGCAACTAAAGCTATAAATAGCTCGCTGCACTTCTCTGCAAAGAAAGGTACCATGTCTTGTGTTTTGATGCCCCGAGCAAAAAGAGCCCTTGCGACCATGCCTGCACGCTCCTCGAGGCGAGCATACGTAATATACTCCGAGTCGTTGCACTGGATCGCCACCTTTTTTGGGACACTCCTATACTGGTAGTCGAGGCACTCATTAATGCTGTTGAACCTACAGTAGTTTGCTTCAACCTCTAGAGCAGGCACGTGCTGGGCAGTGACAGCGGAGCGTCGCATGGCATCGGCGTGCATGAGATTCTCGTCCCAAAACTGAACGTCACCGAGCTGATTGTCGGATTTCAAGGAAAGTAGAGAGCTTAGACCATGTGTCAAGGCCTTGAGCAGCTTGTCCACCGACACTCGAGAGACTTTGACCGTGTTGTAGTTGGACGAGATGGTGAGGCCGTTCGGTGTCTCCTCGACATTGAGTGCAATGCTTACGTCCATATCCATCTGATTGGTGGATCGCATCAGATCGATAGGAAGCAGGGAGTCCTCTGCCTCATACACAGCAATATTTTGATAGGTCAACATGGTAGTAAATAAGCTTGTAGAGGTCGGAACCCCAGCAGAGCGGTGAATCTCAACCAGGCCGAGATGCTCATTAGCGATTGCCTCCCGAGTGATGGAAGCGACCGTATCCAATGCGGTCCGAATCGTCATGCCACTATGAAGCTGTGTGCGGACTGGAACAACTGCAACGCATGCACCTGCTATCTTATTCAAGTCAACACACGCTTCAAGTGATGTCCTGCCGTCAGAGACGAGACCAAAAGTGATGTCATCGTTCATGGAGAAAATGGACAAAACTCGAGAAAGCACGAGCTGGAATGCAGTTGCCGGGGTCGTTATTTGCCCTTTACACCATTCGTGGAGAGATCCACCCCAGGATCGAGACACATTGATGGATCGATGGAATTCTTCTTCCTTGAAGCCATGCCGGGAGACAATTTTGGGCCAAGTTGGGCTCTGCACTCCAGCAAGCATGCTGGACCAGTATGAGGCAGCTCGTTTGCTATGATTGTCCAGCACGGACTTGACAAAGTAAGCGTAGGGAGGAGAAGGTTCGATCGTCTCCAGGCCTCGATACAGTCTATCCAACCGATACGAAAGAAGATTCAGTGTGGTTCCATCCGATAGCGCATGATGTATGCCGAAATTCAGCATCATAGCGCCTGTCGTTGCGTGCGACTGCAACTGGACCCATATAGGGCACTCTCCCATGCGGAACTCAGGTTGGAACGCATCGATATCGAGACTTTCAGCTATAAAATGCTCCAGTTGAGGAGTTTGCGGATGCCCAGGTGGAAAGACAATCTGCCGTATACCATTCTCTGTGGCGAAGAAAGCAGTTCGTATAGCAGCATACTCTGCTATGAGAGAGCTCCAGGCCTTTCGTAGTCTGTCAATGCAGATGTAGGAAGGTAGGGGTATAGAAGCCTTAGATATGTAAAGCGTGCTGCACTTGGCAGATTTGAGATTGAGACTGACCAACGCCTCTTGGAGCGGCGTGCAGGGAAGACAGTCCTCGATACCCTGATGGAGGTCCCGAATGAAAGAAACCTCTTCTTGGGACTGCATCAAAGAGAAAGGCTCGATTGAAGATACAAGACATCCGACTGCCACATTGGCACTGCCTTGGCTCTGTAGCCAGCGCCCCTGTTCCCGGATCGTTGGGTAAGCATGAATAACTCGCACAGGGAGATGGAGAGAGATAGCCTTGGCTGCGCTACTGAGTCGCATTGATGTCAGAGAGTCGCCGCCGACCGAATAAAAGTGGGAAACAACCGAGAGCGATTTCGGTTCAATATGTAGAACGCTCGACCAAAGCGAGTGCAGCTGTTCTTCCTCTGTCGTGGCTGGAAGCTCAATCTGAGAAAGGGGGTCCTCGATGAATAAGCGTTCATGGCCTTGGTTACGCAAGACTGTATGCCAAGCGAAGAGTTTCCGACGATCAATTTTGCCATTGGCTGTCATTGGCATCGCGTCAATGGGAAACATCAGCGAAGGAACCATGTGAGACGGTAGCGTCTTGGTAAGTTCTGACAACAGTTGCTTAGCCAACGGGCGGAAAAGATGTGCCTTGTCGTTATCAACCGTCGTACCGCCTTGTATGTCACCACACATCCAAGAGGAGCATAGAGCGGATGAGGAGACATTTTCGTTGGTACTTGAGGGGTGGCGAACGACGACAAAAGCCGCCAAACCGTCTTGACCTCCCTTTTGCTTGACCTTGATACTGGCCGCTCGACTTACTTGAGTTGGAAAACGAGCAGCAATGGTAGTTTCTATTTCCGACGGCTCGATGCGGAAGCCTCGAATCTTGAACTGGTCATCTTTCCTTCCGAGGAATGCCAGTTCGCCCCCTTCAACCCAGCAAACAACATCTCCGGTCAGATACATGCGTCCATCTCCTTGTCCATCGTTAGAGATTGTATTGCGGACGAAACGTGCGGCAGACAGCTCGGCCTGGCCAAGATAGCCGCGGCTGACTTGAGGGCCTGCCACGGCTAGCTCTCCCGGCACACCTGCCGGACAGAGCTTGCCGTCAGGATCCAGCACATAGACTCTATTGGATCCAAAAGGTCTTCCCACCCTGTTGAGACCACCAGTGGGGCCGACGCGCCGGTAGAGTGCGTTGACCACTATCTCAGATGGACCGTAGACGACAACGAGGTTGAAGTCGCGGCTGAAGGTCTTTTGTACCTGCACAGTGAGAGGCTCACCTCCGGGCAGAATTGTTTGCAGAAATGGCACCTTGGGCGGTTCGATGAATGCCAGGATCGAAGGAGTGGTCTCAATCAGAGTACAAGCGAACCGGTCAATCGTCTCAGATGTGCCATTGTCGATATAGTCCTGCCTTGATGTGACGCAAAGAGTGCCACCAGAAAGCAAAGTCATCCCCCAGTCCCAGACGATCACGTCAAAGCAGCAGCCTGAGAACTGAGCTGTCCGAAGCCTTGTTCCAAACGAGCCGTGCACTTGGCGACTGCCTGCAATCGAAGCAAGTACGCTTTTGTGTTCGACGCACACGCCCTTTGGGCGGCCCGTGGTACCAGAGGTATGAATCACGTAACAGAGTCGTTCAGGAGAGGAGCGATGAGGTCCTTCGATCAGAGGCCAACTTTGCGCGAGCAGTTCTTCGACCGCAAAGACCTTTGGGTGGAATTCGCTACCCATGGCTTGGATGCGACGCTCGAGTTCAGGGCGAGAGAATAGATCGGTCAGAATAATCTCAGCCCTGAGATCTTCAATCGTATCGAGTGTTCGTAGTGCTGGGTGACCTGGATCCAGGGGTACAAAAGCTGCGCCTGCCCTCATAATTCCGAGGTACGAGACAAACATAGGGGCAGCTTTCCTCGCAAACGTTGGGATCAGCGTCTCTTTCGTGACGTTAACCCCGTGTGCTATGAGAGCAGATGCCACCCGCAATGCGCGATTCTCCAGCTCACGGTAGGTCAGGAACTCTCCTTGGCTGTCCTGAATCGCAACCTTTTTGGGTGTCTGCGAGACCTGGACTTGAAAGCGATCCCAGACAGAGGCACACCCTTCGAAATCAGGATCGAGGCGATTCAGGTCTGGCTCTTGACTTTTGCCGAGAGTATCGCATAGGTGCTTCTTGTGCGTGGGGCTGAGCAGATCAATGTCTGAGAGGACAGCTTGATCTGGAAGACTCAAGAGGCAGTTGAGACCTTGCTGTAGTAGATCGACGAATGACTTGGCAAGGATTGGATCCACTGTCGATGCATCAACTGTTGCAGTGATTAGGATGCTCTTCTCCTGAACAAGAGGTTCAAGATTGAGGTTGAAAGGAACGTCGAGCTCCATCTCCGATACGCTAGAAAGCAAGTCAAGCTGGAGAGCATCTTGCGAGCCGTTCAATATAGGAGAGACATTCTGGTAGGTCAAGAGTAGAGGTAGAGGACTACGTCCCGCATTTGCAGAGAGTTGCCGAATGACTTGAAGCCCGCCGTGCTCGTACTCAACAGACTGGTAGAAGCGGTCAGTCATTTGCGACAATGCCTCGGATATTTCGGTTGTGGTTTCAAAGCGGAACCTCATGGGTAGAACAGCAACGCATGCGCCAACTACTTGATCAAAGTCGACGCAGGATCCTTTCCTCCCCTGTTGCTGCTGCAAGCGTCTCCCATTAGATACAAGTCCGAATGTAACATCAGCGCTGGATGTCACACGTCGAAGTGCAAGATAGACCACCAACTGCACAGCAACCGCTGGCGTGACCTGCTGGTGTTGGCACCAGGACCAGAGATCACCATTCCACCTTGCATGATACTTAGCAGATCGGCTCTGAGGGGTGCGGCTTTCGTTATCGTCACCGCCAATCCGGCCGTGCTCCCATGGATGGGTGGTGACCATGTCTTCCAAGTACTTCTTCCAGTAGTCCTGACACGTGACAGGATCCAGGTCCAACACGTGATTCACGAAGGATGAATACGACGGAACAGTTCCCAGCTTTGCGTGCTCTCCTGCAGCATACAGTGTCGCAAGTTGTCTCGAGAGGATCCTGAGCGAGGTGCCATCCATCAAGGCGTGATGCATCCAGAGCACAAGGCGTGGAACCGCGCTGTTAGACCCCGTGCAGATCCACGCCTTCACTGGGACCTGTCCAGCTACTAGACGAGGATGGTACTTCGAGTAGTTTTGTTCTTCCATATCGCTGAAGTGGTTCGAGATGAGGAGCGGCGGACTTGCCGGATGATCGGCCCCCAAGACTACCTGAACGAGGCCACACTCGGTGAGCACAAAGCTGGTGCGCAGACTGGACTGACACTTTACAAGCTGTGCCCACGCAACTTGGAGGCGATGGACGTCCACATCTAACGGTAGTGGGTTGCTTGACTTTGCCATATAAAGACTCGAATGTGAGTCTGACTTGAAGTTCACACTGACGAGACCTTCTTGCATCGCGGTGCAAGGGTAGCAATCTTGAATAGGGGACTGCTGCTGCAGAGCCACGATCACTGGATCCTGAAGCGCATTCTCCGCGTTGAACCTCTTGAGGAGCGAGAACGGCGGTGGCGGTGAGTGCGGCGGTAGTAATGCAGCAGCATGGCTTCTGGGCTCGTTTGACTCGTCGCTATCTGTGCTGCTGTTGCTATCTTCAGCCAATCGTGCCTGCATTTCGACTGTGTTGGTTGTCTGCATAATCTGTCTAGCGTGACAGTCTACACCAACTTCGCGAAGTGCAGTGCTCAATTGGACCGCAAGGAGGGAATCACCGCCCATAGAGATGAAAGGGTCGTGGATGGAGAGTTGGTCCGGCTGGCGTGCAAACAAAGCACACCAACGAGCGTGGACCGCACGCTGCTGTGGTGTACAAGGCGCGATGATCGTTCGTGAAGGGAGAGCGTCTTGACTGCTAAACTGAAATATATCGCCGTTCTCCCTGAGAGTGTCAAAAATGAAGCCGAGCGCCTTGCGGTCGACCTTGTTATTAAGCGTCATTGGAAGCGAGGCGATGGGAATAAAGTACGCTGGAACCATGTAAATGGGTAGCTGCGACCGAAGGTGCTGGTCAAGCTGGCTAGCAAGAGGTTGAAAATGAGCTGCCAATGCAATGTTGGGGATGAGATGGCGGTGGTCAGATTGAATAGCAGAGCTTTGCTTGTCTCTCGCTGAGCTGATTGCCTGAGTGCACCCGGAAGAAGACTCTGACGATGGCTCAGTGCTGCTTGGGACGACGAATGCGACGAGCGCATCCTTACCTAGCGCGTTGGATACCTTCATACATGCAGCTCTGATTGCTGTTGGGTGTGCAGCAATTGTGGCTTCAACCTCTCCAAGCTCGACGCGGAATCCACGGATTTTCACCTGGTCATCGGCTCGGCCAAGGTAGGATATAGTGCCGTCCTGGTTCATGCGGCATACATCGCCAGTAAGATAGGTGGAATGACCTTGAACAGATCCAAACGAAGGGGAGAGAAACTTGGCAGCGGTGTAGGTAGGGTCTTTAAAGTAGCCTAGTCCAACTTGGGGTCCTTGGATGGCGAGTTCGCCAGGCTGTCCTACTTGGCAAGGGGTACGGGTCTGAGGATCAATGATATGTACTTTGTTTGCGCCAATGGGGCGGCCAATCACGTTGACATCCGAGTCCAAATGGACTCTTTGCTGAATGGCGTATACGGTGGCCTCGGTCGGACCATATCCGTTGATGAGGGTGACGGTCGGGTCAGGGGAAAAAATGTTGCGTAAGGAGACCGTCATAGGCTCGCCTCCGCTGAGAAGAAGTGAGAGAAAGGGGACGGAACGGGGTGCAGGGATGAGGCTGAGAATGGTCGGGGTTGTCTGGAGGAAAGTTGCCGCAAACTGGTCCAAGACGGGAACAAGGTCATGAAGGAATTCAGACTTTGAGGCAATACAGAGTGTGGCACCGGACAAGAGAGTAGTCCAAAGATCCCATACACACATGTCAAACGTCATGGCAGAAAAAAGGGCGGTGCGAAGTGCGCATGGACCAAGTTTGATCACGTCGTGACTGGCGCTGATGGAAGCAACAAGGTTGGCATGGGAGATGCAGACTCCCTTTGGGCGACCGGTGGTTCCAGAAGTGAAAAGAATGTAAGCGAGATCGGATGGAAGCGGCGAGGGAAGTGGTTGCTGGGGTTGAGGTAGCTTCTGACCACGATCGATGAGAGACTCGATGGAGAGGATGCGATGGTTGTGAGAGAAAGTCGACTCGGCAAGTCTGCCAGAGAGATCATCTAGTTGCTCTTGAGGGGCGAGAATGAGATCGGGTTGGATATCCTCTACGGTGGATCTGGTACGGGAGGGGGGATGGTCCGGCTCGAGGGGAACGTAGGCAGATCTAACTGTAAGAATGCCAAGGTAAGCAGCGACCATGGAAGGACGCTTGTCGGAGAAGATGGCAATGAGGGCCTTGGGCTTGATATCATGTTTGATGAGCGCATGAGCGATAGACTTGGAATCTCTATCGAGCTGAGCGTAGGTCTGAAAGTTATCGAAGCGGTGCTGTATGGCCACCTTGTGTGGAGTAAGATGAACTTGCTTTGCAAAGAGGGAGACAACGGTGTCGGAAGCTGACATGACCATAGAATGATCCTGATCAGCGCCCTGGGACGATAACGACGAGTTGATCATGTTGTGCCACACAGTACGAGATACTGTGGGCCAAGGAAAACAGAGAGTAGTGAGAAGGAGGAAGAAGAAGAAAAAGAGAAGAAAGTCTTGGAAAGGAGCAAATGAATCAGTTTTGAGCGGAATGTAGCGCAATAAAGATGCAGAAGATGGAAGATGAAAGATGGAGGATAACAAATGACAATGATGACCGATGGATCGGTGGATGTATCAGAAGTGTGAACGATTCCGAGCGAGACCGAGTGGACGGGACTGGGAAAGGACCTTTCGGGGAGGAGGATGCATGGCGATGAAGGGGTTTCGCGAACGACACAGACCGAGCCGTGTAGAAACAAGTTGGTGGTCAGACTAGGTGTAGAATGGATCAATTTAGTGAGCCTGAAAGTAACCCGGGTGGTTCCACAGTGTGTGCTTGCAACAAAGCCAATGAGCGAGTGATTGATAGAGTGATTGCACGAACGCGTGCGTGAGCCTTGAATACGGTGCAAAGAGCGTTTGTCGAATTTTGGACGCCAAGACAACCTGGCAGGCGGAGACGTATGGGATTCGACACGATGACATCCAGAATTGCAAAAGGCAAGCACCAACCACCTCGCGGTCGAAGAGACGCGACGAACGACGAATAGTCCTAACCCCTTTTCAGATTTCTGATTCGGATCAAATACAATTTTCTTAATCCTTATCTTGGGTCACTACTTTTCAATTCTGGATTCAATTGATTGCGAACCAGAAGGGCGGTGAGTAATGCCGTACTTAGTGGGTCTCGACACTAAGCCAGAGCTCACTACGCCGCCACGACACGCCACGACACGCCACGCACTCCACTGCACTGCACTTGCACCACACCAACCGCACACTAGCATGACCACAAACACTACCCAAGGTTCACCTTCGTTCATTCGATAGTGTATTCATGCCTTGACACTTGTTATAGCAATCTATATGGGATACTCAATGATATCCGAGCAATGACTCGGGCTGATTGACTGGCGTTTCAAAATTGCCCAGTATAATTCTCTTCCTCTGCCATTATTGAGTGACCTGGCCAGGTACGACGGCCCTAGACGAACCCTAACCTGTCAGAATATGTGAGGAAAAATCAGGAAAAAAAATAAGGGATGGAAAAGGAAGCAAACGAAAACGACAAAGAGCGTTCCTCCGTTGCCAAACCTGCTTCTGGACGTTGTCGTTTACGTTCTTCCCCCCCACCCCCTTTCTCCCTCCAACCATCCCATCACCCACATTTTGCCTTTCCAGCATGGAGTCCTCTTTTTGCTTCCAGAAGCTCGACTCCAAGCCATCGGCCACGCTCCGTGTCAACGAAATGGCCAAGCATGCCGCTGCTCAAGGTCGTCAAATTGCCCATCTTGGTTTTGGAGAGAGCGATGTACCCGTGGCTGGCTGGCTGCATCAGGCCTACAGGGAAAGCATCGATGCCACCTACTATCCCTCGTTCCGAGGCTCTCCTGACTTACGCAAGCAGATTGCTTCGTTTGAGCAGCACAACCTTGACCAATCTGCCCAGGCTCTGCGTCGGGACTCTCCAACCACCTTCCTGGCTGACAATGTTGTCGTTTGTCCAGGATCAAAGCCAGCTTTGTTTGCACTTCTTGCTCTTCTACCGGGAGACTTAATCCTTCCCAATCCCAGCTGGCCCCCTTATGCCATTCAGGCACATCTTGGTCAGAAACAGGCTATTTACCTAGAAACTAGCCGCAACGATCTCCCAGACGGCTCCTCAAGCCATGAGATCCAGCTTGAGACGCTCCAAGATACCTATCAAAGAGCGCTCGAGCGGGGTGCAAAGCCCGGAATCCTCCTCCTTAACTCTCCCAACAGTCCGACTGGACGCATGCTCGACCCAACCAACGTGGCCAAAATCTGTCAATTTGCCCGTGAACGATCGCTGCTCATCCTCTCGGACGAAATCTATTCGGGAATCATCTTTCCATCGTTTTTACAGCCTTCTTCAACCAGCGATCTCTTGCCCAAAGGTTGTGTCACGCCACCTACTCACGCCTCTCCTGCTCTTTTTTATCCTGAGGGTACCATTATCACATCGGGCATGTCGAAACTCTTCGCCGTTGGTGGATGGCGTCTGGGCTACGCTATTCTTCCTGATACCCCCCTCGGCTCTCAACTTGCTGAAAAACTTGCAGCCTTTGCCTCTGAATGTTGGTCCAGTGCACCAGCACCTGTTGCCCTGGCAGCAGAATATACCTATTCTCTCATCAACCGCGAACGAAAGCAGGAATTTGACCACAAGGCGCTTTCCGGTTCTCCGATTCGAGGTCTTTTCCAGACCTACGCCGATGCCACAGCACTCCTCCACGGCTTCGCCACGCACCGAATTTACAGCGTTCTCCGTCGATTCCATGTGGCTGTCCCACCGCCCCAAGCTGCTTTCTACCTCTATCCGGATTTCTCCGCGTATGCGCCACGTCTGCAGCAAAAGCACGGTATCTCAACCAGCGAGCAGCTTGCAACCTGGCTCATGGAGTCGTACGGACTCGCCACTGTGCCGGGTACCGAGATGGGTGACCACCCTAGTCGCCTCTGTCTCCGTCTCGCCACCAGTCTCCTTTTATTCCGGGACCGCAACGACAAGAAAGATCGAGGCGCTCATCTTCTCGCTCGAGCGGAGTTCCTCGCTCAGATGTCTGCATCTGAACTCAGCACGGAAACGCTACAAAACCAATTGTCTCTTCCCCCACTTGACCAGGCTATCTCCCTCCTGGAGAACGTCATTCTCCCTGAGATCACCGCGCGCACGAATGCTCCCACTCCTACTCCTGCCTCCATGGCAAACATTTAGTTCATTCTTCTTTAACGGATTCCCCTTGCTCTTGTCATGCAAAAGAGAGAGGATTACATTTACTGAAATTAAAGCTGTGCATTGAACGTGGAGATGGCCAAATTGTAGGCTTTGTACAGTAAATCGGACTAGCTCTGCCCATCTTCGCTCGAAACAACTGCAGGATCTAGTTTTACCGAGGACAAACGAATTCGACCTAACTTTGGTACAAGTCAAGGGCCCTAGGAGGACCGTTGGAGGGGGCGGATAGAATACCTGTACATTAGAGAACAGCGCATTATCCGTTGGTTCACCAATGATAAACACGACTAGTGAGTCAAGTGTGAAAGGTCAGTACGGCATTCCAGTGAGAGTGAGTGTGCACTGTATCATGCACCACTAGCAGTAAGGCGATACTAAACTACTCTATGGATGAACCTTGCCGCACGGCCAAAGATTTGTCTACAGCAAGTTCACGGTTCTGGTTTCTTTATCTTTTGCTGCAGAGTCAAGAGTCGAGAACTGTTGAGCACGGCGAGCAGGCTACCTATAGAAATAAATTGCTAACCAAGGTAAGGTGCGGTATTGTTCCAATATGAGCCCTTCCCACCTTTGCAATCTTCTCCTCCCAGCCAGACTCTGCTCTCGATCCCAAGTGACTCTTGATCATCTTGCTCAAGCTTGCAAACAAAGGACATCACTTTCCAGGGTGCGCAATGTGCGGAATATTTGCAGTATTCAATGCACCGCAGCAAGAAACGTGTGCCAAACTTGCGCTCAACCAAGCACGCAAACTCCACCACCGAGGACCGGACGACTTTGGTAATGTGGTTCGGGGTCAAGCAGCGCTCTGCCACTGTCGTCTGAGCATTGTTGACCCAGATCATGGTCGCCAACCGTTTTCGAATTCTGAGGGCACTGTTTTTCTCGTGGCCAATGCTGAGATCTACAACCACCTCGAGCTGCGTGCCCAGCTTGAGGCACAGGGAGCGTCGTTCTATTCCAACAACGACTGCGAAGTGCTCATCCATGCCTACACCGTGTGGGGAGACAATTTCTTCAATCGCCTTGATGGCTTTTTCGCTCTCGTCATTCTCGACCTGCGTGGAGAGAAACCGCGTCTCATCGTGGCTCGGGATCCGATCGGCGTGACGAGTCTCTACTACTCGGTAGCTGACATTGGTCCTGATGGAAGCCGTTCACCGGCGCTCTTGGTGGGAAGCGAGCTCAAGTCGGTTTGCTCTACGCACGAATCACAAGTTGAGGCTGAGCCGGAGCTAGCTATCCGAGCACGATTCATCGCTACTTTCCCTCCCGGCCACTGGCTGAGCACCGACGAGCTCGAACTGGACACGCATCCGCTTGCCACTGCCCGTGAAAACGGGGGTGGGCTTCCAACACCGCCTTCTGAGGAGGATGAAAGGTGGACTAAAGGGCCCTGGCCGCAAGCTCCGAGTATGCAGCGTTACTTTGATCCATTCTGGTGGAGTGGCAAAGTCATAAAGGATGATGAGAGGCAAGAAAGGAGTCTACGTCTTGGCCTACTGCGAGCAAAATTTTGCACGGCGGTTCGCAAGCGTCTGCTGAGCCACCAGCCAATCGCTTTTCTGCTCTCAGGCGGATTGGATAGCAGCCTTGTGTGTCTAGCAGCGTCCGAGTACTGCGACGAGCTCAAATCTGGTAGAGGGGTGCCCGAGGGAGTTGACGCAGCATTTGCGCGTCCGATTTCTCTCGAACACCTGACGGACTCGACCGGACGACTGAGGACGTACACAGTAGGCTTGGTTGATGCTCAGGGTAATGTGTCTGGCGACGTACTCGCGGCGCGCAAGGTGGCCAAGCACCTAGACACGAGCCACACAGAGGTACTGTTTACGGCGGACGAAGGAATCAGCATGCTCAAGCGCTGTATCTATCACATTGAAACGTTTGACAGAAGCACAGTGCGCAGTAGTGTACCGCTGATGCTGCTTGCAAGGCGTATCCACCAGGATGGAGTCAAGGTGCTTGTCAGCGGGGAGGGAAGCGATGAGATTTTTGGAGGTGAGTTGGTAGGAGCAACAGTGTCTTTTCCCCCGCCCTTTCCGTCCGCGTCTTTTTGGAGGGATTCAAACATGTGCTGACGTTGGAACACGTTGATGAAGGATACATGTACCTTGCGGATGCAGATAACGCGGCAGCCTTCCACGACGAGTGCGTCTCGCTGATCAAGAACGTACACGTGACCGATACGATCCGAATTAACAAGGTGCCAATGGCCTTTTCCATTGAGACCCGGGCTCCGTTCGTGGACAAGCAGTTGATGGAGGAGGTGTTCAGAATCGATGCGGGCTACAAGATGTTTCTTCGGCCGCAGGATCAAGTTTCTGACAGGGATGAGAGCTCTGTTCCTGGCGGAGACTCGGGACTACCTATTGGATGGAGGCAAGGCAAAGGACCCGAGGACAAAGCAGGACGGAGTCGGCTGGAAAAGTATCCTCTTCGTGCAGCATTCGATGCCAAAGTTAATGTGGAGGGCACCCCCCGCTCGCACCGGAGCCTACCTGAGAGCGTGCTCTGGAGACGGAAAGAGCAGTTCAGTGATGGTGTGGGGAACAGCTGGGCAGAAGAGCTGCGTCAGCATGCGGAGCACAGTGTCAGGGAACATGACATGATGCTCGCCCGAGAGAAATGCGCCCACCTTGCGCCTACGAGCAAGGAAGAGTACCTCTACCGTGCGCTGTTTCAAGGTGAGTATTATTTTTAGAGCAGCCGGCTTTGCTGGTTAATTTGGTCGACTATGGTTGTTTTCCACGCGACTTACTATAGCGACGGTTTTGGTGCTTGGACCCTTGACGCAGAATGCTTCCCGACCAGAGGCATGCCTGAGCGGACAGTGCAACGGTGGCAGGCTGGTGCTCGCTTTGGGAGCAGCTCGGACCCTTCGGGATTTCGCCAGTAGTTGAATTAGCCAGAAAGTAGTTTTGTGCATGGACAGAGATGGTACTGAAATGTGCTGCAATCCACAGTCTTCACGTACGGTAGTGATAGTGATACTGTAGTGATACAACGAGTCAGGTGTGGGAGACCGGGAGCGGAGAAATAGGGTCCTTCCCACAAGAAGGTTTGATTGTACACGATGGCAAAAATCAAGCTAAAGAGCATGAATTCATACAGTATTTCGTGAAGCATGATTCCATGAATGGAGCTAGTGTACACTACAGCACTGCACTGTGCCTGGTTGCATAACGTGACACCACATGCTGTTGCGAGAAAAAAGTCTGTAAGCGTGAGAGAGAGGGCGAAGGAAGGAGGAGCCTTCGGAACACCGACAGAGCCACAGTCGACTGCAGCCGCGTAGGAAGAGCCGCTCAGTACGGTACAGTACAGAAGGCCAGCTCTTGCACACGCGCCAACAACCACACGTGCCTTGAAATGCAAACGAAATGAATACACATGAAACCAGTTGAAGGGTGTTCGTGCGCGCACCCTCCAGTCCATGGATCAGCGTGCTCGCGCGCGCACCCTCCAGTCCATGGGCAAGCGTGTCCGCGCGCGCACCCGACTCAAATCCAAAATCCTGCACTGTACTGTACTGCACTGTAGCTCATCACCACTGCAAATCAATTCCAGCTAGTCGACCCTTCAACTAAACCCACCCACTTTGTACTATTTCTTTCTTTTTCGATTCAAAACTTTATCGGAAAGCATTTACAGTACTGTACTGTATCGACTTTCACTTGTTGATTGGCGCGCGCGGGCGGGGCACACTGCTCGGCTGTGGGGGAAGTCCACCTCTCGGTTCCCTGCTCGGCAGAGAGTGGAGCTGCAGACGCTTGCCGCCGGGGCTGACACTCATATACTGCAGGTTGATCCCAAATCACCGGCACCGCATCAATTCACGTCGGGTTTGTTTCGGCATAACGGGTTCACCGTGCAGTGGAGTGGCAGCAACCGATGTACAATCTGATGACGCCTTCAACCATCAATTCCTAATCCTTGCTCTATTCATGCCATCTCGGCCTGTATGCTTCCGCTCTGGGATTAATTGTATCACATCAAGATCCCCTGCTCACATGTTGTTTGGTGAGGAGGCGGGCTAATGATGTTTTTGGTCAAAGACCAAGCTCTCATGTCCGAAATTACCGTTCCCAACTCGTCCTGGCCGCCCCGCCGGCCGGGAAGCACTACCAGCAAGACCAACACACATATATTTGGTTCAAAGCCCGGTCCAAATCACCCAGCTGAACTTTACACCTACACAAGTCTGGCCGGCCTTGTTTCGGTAGTCAATCAAGCCTACGCACCTATGGACAGTCAGCCGTCTCCTTTCTCCCTCATCCAGGTCTTAGAGCTTGGTAGGGAGCTCGAACACCTTACTGAAAACTTTCTCAAAAAGCTTTGCACCTACCAACATTCCGCCAGAGAGATTTCCCAGCCCACAACAAAGCTACTTCTCCCTCAAGACGTTTTGTCACCCCGAGAAGTGGAATTTTACCACGCTGCTGCTGCTGCTCAAAAATACATCTCCTCTCCTACGACCTCATCTATTCCTTACCCTCTTCCGTACAACGGCAAGCCGTCACTCCGTGCCCTGATTGAGAAGCTTCTCACTTTTGTCGAGCGACAACAATCCCAACAGGAGCAGCAGCGGGAGAGCATTCAAGACCAATCGACAGCGGCCGTTGCCGATGCCAATGCTGACCCCGATGCTGCTGCTCACAAATTCCTCCGCAAACCAAGTACTCTGGTAGAGCCAGAGCAAGGAGCAAATAACAGCAGCGGCAGCCCTAGTAGCCGTAGCAGCCGTAGCAG
Organism: Fereydounia khargensis; assembly: GCA_026413255.1. Taxonomy (NCBI): domain Eukaryota; kingdom Fungi; phylum Basidiomycota; class Ustilaginomycetes; order Urocystidales; family Fereydouniaceae; genus Fereydounia; species Fereydounia khargensis. The sequence continues at coordinate 33,266 of JAOCZO010000010.1, read as the reverse complement.
CCGTAGCTTTGAAGAACATCTAGGTATGGCTTTGGCGTGCTGCTCGTTAGAGTCGTCCAGCCCATTCCAACCAAGTCAGTTCGATCCCCGGGCCATGGCGACAGCCACAACCGCGACTGGGATGGCGCCACTTCCGCCTCACTCTACTTTTGCATCACCGTACCAGGCCCATTTGGAAGAGAATCCTCTTCTCGCTCCAGTGTACCAATCTCGACAGGCCACCTTCTCCGACATGGGCCTTTCTGTTGGCGAGTCATCCGAGCTGAATCGTAGCAACAACCATGACGACAGCTTCCAGCACTTTGCATCTGGCTCGTGCTTCTACTCTAATAGCAGCAGTAGCAGTAGCAATGATGCATGCGCCTACCCATTCCAACATCTTGCTCAACGGCCATCGAATATCTCCGAAGAGAGCGAGAATAGCGCATCTGACCACCTCTGTTCCAGTGTTTCCACCACCAACTCTGGCTCCAGCGGTGAGATAATCGCACTTCCTTCCCCTGTATCTATGCTCGCCGCAACGCTTAACCATGTCTCCTCAAGAAGCAACAGCAACAGCAACAGCAACAGCAACAGCAACAGCAACAGCAAGGACGACGGCAACAGCGTTCGCCCAAGTGACGGCCTCGTCAACACCCAACTCATTCATCCCGAGCCACCATATGCTGATCCAGACTTGCTGTCTGATGTGGACATGCTTGCAGCACCCGTTCCTGTCCAATCAAGTGCTAGCAACTCGGATAGCTCCCTCAGCGCCGTTCACCGCTACGACTCTGGCAAAAATGCCTCAAACTCAGGCAAACAGCGCAAACGACGTGCATCGTACCAAATCGACCGTCACTACGTATGTGGCTACAAAGGGTGCAAAAAGGCTTATGGCGAAATCCAACATCTGAACACACACATTGTCAGCAGTGGCCATGGGTCCAAACGATCGAAACAAGGTGAGAAGACTAGGGATCGCACTTGCTGTTGATCAGCTCTTTGATGCTCAACGTCGCTCCTTTTCTCTCTTCATCATAATCTACTGTATCTCTTCTCAGAATATCATCAAACCGAGCGTCATGACCGTGCAAGCGGCTCGATTCAATCAAAGTCCCTCGAGCGCTTGATCAAAGCCACCTCACCCGACGAGCTGAATGACTTGATACAAATTATCCAGCAGGTGAGCGCTTTTGCTAGAAGGGATTATCAGGACAACAATAGCAACAGCAACAACAGCGGAAACAAGAACGACAACAGTACTTTCGGTGACGGTAAAAATAATACCAAGAACAATGGGGCTTAGTTAGTCGCTTGGTCTCGCTACTGTATGGTACATCCTTTGATCGGACCGAGCTGCTCGCATGAAGTTGATATCTTTCATCAAGCTCACGTTTCTCACAAACATGAGAAAATTCAGGCACCAGTTGGCGTTAGCAGGATCTGCACGAATCACACTGTTGAGAGCTTTAGCGAGAGGGAGAGAATTCGCACGCCCATTGCCGCACACCCCGCTGTCATGATGACCGTCAGGGTCTGACAAGTGTACACCACAGTATGTCTCGCTTAGCGTGTTGGCATGAATGATCTGTTCGCCGAGGCGCGGCCCTTCGGTTGGGCGGGGAAATGACGCAGCAAAATTATCTCCGAAATGTCCCAATACAGTACAGTACAGTACAGTACAGTACTGTATGTAACAGAACCCGGCATGAACTGCACTTGCATGAACTGCACTTGACACTGCACGCTCCATGTAGTCGATTTTACCCAAGGAACACCTAGTGTCAATCATCAAACTAAACATCGACCACTCTCACTACTTTTCATAGTGTCGCATATACGATTACTGTCAGTGCAGGTCATCTAGACTGCAACTTGGGACAAACTTGCATCAGAGTTGATAAGAGGGAGGCGCATGTTGGTTGAGCATGATGCTGTGCTGGGCACGATACTTGAGCGATTCCGGCAAAGGGAAGCGCTGTCCACTTGATCCAAGCTCACTCGAGCTTGCACGAATCTGGTCGTACTCGTCTTGGAAGAACCACCTGTCCTGCCCAAATGCAGGCGAGAGCTGGTCAAACCAGGTTGCTTTCTCATCGAACCGGGCAAAGAAAGTCTCTTTACACCAGTCTGGATTGCGTGCCTGGAGGAACCGGAGCACAAAGACTTTTTCGTAACCTTCAGGGACGCCCTCCTGATCTTCGCTTGGGGTGGAAGAAGGCACTTGCGTGATCCCCACAACCTGAATCTTGCCGGGAGACGCTGACATCGAAGGTCCATTTGCCGTGCGCGCTGTGCCAGCCACGCTCGACACTGTTTGCAAGGAGTCAGCAGGTCAGTACAACTAGTGCATTCACTTCCCCACCGTACCCCTCTCCCTAATTGCGAGACTCACAGGCATCTTTGTAAATCTCAAAGGCTCGAGCAAGTGGAACCTCAAAAAAGGCTTTGGCTCCCGTGTCTCGCTCGACAAACATATAGTACGGTATCAATCCAAGGCGGGTCTGTAGACGCCACATTTCGGCCCAAGTAGCCGCATCGTCATTGATTCCTCGAATCAGTGGAGCTTGGCACCGAATCTGCGCTCCAGTTTCTCGAATACGTCGGATGGCTTCCTGCACTAGTGGAGTCTTCAACTCTTGCGGGTGAACGAAATGTGCCATGATAGACAGGTGCCGACCGCTTTGGACCACCCGTCTGAAGAGCTCTAGCGTCGAGTGAGCATCTTTGTCGTTGACATAACGCTCCGGCCAGTAAGCCAATGACTTTGTGCCGATGCGGACCGTTCCAAGATGGTCAAGTCGCGGGTCCGTGATAATCGGATGCAGGTATTTCTCCCAATGATGCGTCTTCATCACCATGGGATCGCCACCAGTGAACAAAACATCGCTGATCTCGCTCTTGGCAGCGTGCTCGACAAACTTTTCGATTTGCTTTGTTTGAAAGGCCTGGTCGGAGCCCACAGCCGTGAATTGGGCCCAGCGGAAACAATAAGTGCAAAAGCTGTGGCAGTACTGTCCTTCAGTGGGGAAGAAGAGCGCTGTCTCTCGATACTTATGCTGGATGCCCTGAATTGGCTCTTCTCCATCCATGGGTACGTTTTCTGTCTTTTGGCCAGCAGGGTGAGGGTTGAGCGAAGCTCGGATCTGCTCGGCAATCTGACGCAGTACCACCTTGCTCGCCCCAACCTCAAGTGCAAGTTTGAGCCGGTCTAGCTGGGAAGGCTCGAGCATTTCTGGCTGTGGAAAAACAAGCCGGAATATGGGATCGTGGGGTACATTGCTCCAGTCGATCAGCTGATCGATCACGTAGTTGTTTGCCCTCATGGGAAATACGTGTGCGGCAGCAACATAGTTTTCGGAGCTCAAGTGAGGAGCATTTGCCCTTAAGAGATCTGATATTCCGGATGCTGAGACCATATGGTATTCCAGCGGCTTGCCAAACGGAGGCGGTTCGTCCCGTGGTGTATCATGCATCCACGGTGGTAGTGGTCTGCCTGCGAGTCCTTTAACATCGAGATCGGTAGTTTGACCATAGGATCGTCGACCTTGCGAGATTGTGACTCGAGTATGATCGATGCAGGCCTTGAGTCGCAACGAACGAGAGATTTTCGAAAGGGCAAGCATTGTTCCCCGCATCCTTTTTCGCCTTTCTTTCCTTCTTTGGGCCGAGCGGTGCTGATCGAGGAAGTCGGTTAATAGATGTATGGAACGCACAAACAACCTGAGAGGATTGCGAAAAAAAAGATCGGTGGGGCCTGCAAGCATGGGCTTCCTTTTCAACAACGTTGCAAAACAAGGCTGACACTGTCTGCTCGAAGAGATGAGAATTCAGCCAATCACCCAGCGTAGAGACTGGAGCAACAGAGACGATGAAAAACACAAAATGACTCAAACGTTTGAAACCAAGGCTCGCTACTTCGTTTGGTGTGTCGTTGCGACTGGTGTGTTGCTGTATCTGAATTAGTGAAGGGACGCCACAGTGAGCTGCATACAAGCGACCCGGATGGTGTCCTTTTTAGACCAGGGCACTAAATGACACGTGCGATCGTGCAGTGGCCGCGGCATAAAACACTGCTTGGGCCCCGTACACGAGTAAGCGCCTGCTCATCACCCTGCCGTACTTTAGACCATAGCGCCTAGATAATTCACTATCAACAGTATGTGACTGCCGTTCTCACAGTGGGGCAAGATTTGGAGTTTCCCGTCTATTTGGTCGGACTAGTGCCGAAAATACCGAAGCTGACGTTGGCTAGAGCTGCTCGTCCTCTGTCTTGGTTAACGCTTCACCCACAGGGCAGTTGTTTTCTTAGTATTTTTGCAACCTCCTGTCAGTTCCCGAATCACTAAACACGTATTTTTGCCAATTCAAATGTAGGGGGCGCTAACTTGATTGGGAAGGCATCCCAAAGCATGGATGATCCAAGCCAGCTTCCGATTCCCCTTGGGTCCTTGCCTGATTGATACTCTTTCTTCTAGCTCCACGGTACGGGTGTCGCTCTCTTCGTTTTCATCTCACAAAGTCAAGCCAAGGAACACGCAGCAAAATCAAGACAAAGCTCGTTTATAGCAAAAACAAAACGACAATAATTCAAGTCACACCTCTTTGTTGCGGACCACTGACAACGCGGCTGAATACTGCCTCCTCTCTCTTCTTTCTTCTACCATCTTGCAATACGCCCTCAGTCCCATCTATTACTGATACAAGTAGAGACAATCATGACTGTATCTGCTTACTCGATCTTTCAGGAACAAGCATGCAAGACGCCGAAGAAGATTGCCATACAGCATGGCGACAGCGTTTTCTTGTCGTACGCCCAAGTCGACGAAAGTGTCAATGCGATTTCTGCAGCGCTCGTTGATCTCGGCATCGGCAAAGGCTCGCTCGTCCCTTGCTTTGTGCAAAAGGACCCTTCGATGGTGATCTCCTTCCTGGCTGTACTCAAAGCTGGAGCAGCTTACGTGCCTCTGGAGCCTGAACATCCTCAACTTCGAACCGCAGAGCTTGTCAAAGACATTAATCCTTCCTTCATTCTCACCCACACTTCTCTTCTCGCCGAAATCGAGCATCGACTTTCTCGCCATGGTATCCATTCCCGATGCTTGTCGGTCGATCAGCTGATGAAACACAAAGTGGGGGAGAATGATTCTCTCCCTGCGCTTTCCTTCCCCTCCATCTTGGGCTCGGACGCTGCCTATGTCTTGTTCACTAGTGGCACTACCACAGGGCGCCCGAAAGGGGTCTGTATCGAGCATGCCAATATCGTTGCTTCGATTCAGGGCAGTCGCGAGGTGATCACCCTTCCTGGACCTGGTCTTCGAACTGCCGTGTTTTCGTCCATTTCCTTTGACATGATCACATGGGATCTCTATGCAACTTGGGAGCGCGGCGGAACACTTTTCCTAGCACAAAAGCAAGATTTCCTCCGCGATCTCCCCGGAATGCTTGACACGCACTGTATCACCTTTCTTGAAACGACACCGGCGATCTTCGCACTCATTCAAGACAAAAATCAGGTCCCGTTCCTTCGTCTCCTTCTCAGTGGTGGAGAACCGATGACCGTCACTCTGCGTGATCGTTTCGCCACTGATCATCACTTTACTTTGGTGAACGGATATGGCCCCTCAGAGATCACTGTTTACGCCCTTGCTCATCGCGTGCTCCCGGACTCAGATGTTAGCGTGATCGGCACACCGTTTGGTCTCAACACTGTCCAAATCCAAGATGCACATGGAAAAGTGGCCTTGGTCGGCGATCCGGGTGAATTGGTCATCTTCGGGCCTCAAGTGGGTCGCGGTTATCATGGCGACATAGAGTCTTCCATGACCAAGTTCTATCACACGAATGGTAAGCCGAGTCGTTATCGCACTGGAGACATTGCTCGTCGTAATCAAGACGGCACGATCAGCTTTATAGGTCGCGCTGATGACCAATTCAAGATCCGCGGTTTCCGCATTGAACCTGCCGAGGTTGAAGCCGTACTGTGCAGACAGAAAGAAATCAAACAGGTCTGTTGCATCAAGGTTGTCACCATAAATCACCAAGATCTCTTGGCCGCCTTTGTAGTTGCCACGGCGAATGGCGTCACTTGGTCTGCCAGGGAAGATGGTGTGCCGGATCCGGCGCTCGCTGCACAATTCCTACCCATATCAGAAGCGCTTGGATCACTCGTCTCCTCAATGCTGCCCAGCCACATGCGTCCAACGATCTACATCCCAGTTGACAGCCTTCCTATGACCGCCAACAACAAGATTGATCGCAGGTTGTTGCGCCACATCTACAACGTCCTTGCTGCCAATGGTCACGATCGTGCTTTCACCCAGGCTGCGCGTTCCCGATCCATCGTCTCTCCTCAGAATATACTTGAAACGACAATACGCAATGCTTGGTGTCAACTGCTCAACTTGTCTCCCTCCAGCTTATCGACGGACGACCACTTTTTCTCTGTTGGAGGCGACTCTCTGCTTGCTATCCGTCTTTGCCAAATGTTGAAGTTTTCCAACATTGCCCTTGAGATCGATGCTGTCTTTCTTTTCACGACCATCCAAACTCAAGCACGCCATGTGGCCGAACATGCCGATGTCGACGTGAAAGAAGTGGAATCCCACTCAGAAACTTCCTACCAACCATTCTCTCTCCTTAGCTCCCCCATCGTACGCGAGACCATTCTTCACGAACTCCTGGTCTCCTACGGTATCAAAGAAGTCGAGGTAGATGACATACTACCTGTGACTCCTCTACAAGGATCCTTGATCAGCCTCAACCTGCAAGGCGACGCATACGACCAGTTCTACATGACGGAATTCCACCTAACGGTGCCTTCCGGTATTCCGTTGAGTCGCTTTGCGAGTGCATGGAAGCAGCTGATCAAGCTCCACCCTATCCTGCGTACCGGCTTTCATTCCTCTGAGAGTGGTATACTGCAGGTCGTGTACAGCCCCGAAAGTGACCTGGGCAAAGGAGCAGAGCTGAGACTCGCCATTGCAGATGGACCACAAGCGCTGACAACAAGATTCAGCTTTGGCTCTGTCATGTTCACTGCCGCTGTGCTTGACAAGGGTAACAGGCACCCCGATGAGAGCATCAAGGTGCAACTTCTTGCACACCATGCGCTTTTCGATGGCGAGAGCCTGGAATTGCTATCGGATCAGCTATCTGCCATCCTTCGGAATGATGGCTCAACACCAAGGCATACTCCATTCGCAACCGCCGTCTCATACTTAACCCATCTCAATGTTGATGATTCGCTTGAGTTTTGGAAGGAAAAGCTAAAGGACGCAGAGAGCTTGCGTTGGCCGCCAGCTTCTCTTCCAAAGAGACATGGCGACCTGAGTTTTCAGCGAGGAAACAATGAGTATTTGAGCCAGATGCAATCGGCAAAGTGGCATGGCAATCTAGGTCCTCTGGCGTCCGAATGTCAGGTGACTCAAGTCACCATCTTCCAGCTAGCCTTGGCAGTCGTCCTGAGCAAGATGTCGCAACAACAAGACGTGCTCTTCCACATGGTCTCTTCGGGTCGATCCACGCTTGCCAAGGTGGGTATCGACAATGTCGCGGGTCCTTGTGCGGTAACACTTCCCGTCCGGATCACCCTAAATTCAAGTCAGAAGGCAGAAGACAGTATCTTGGTTGGTGCACAGCTTGAGACGATACGAGATAACATGCGCCAGGCTCTTCAACATGACCATGTTGGTCTTGCACAAATCCGAAAAGCAGTCGACGCGCGGTCTACAGAGCCATTCAGTGGAGTGCTGCTCACCTATCAGCCAAGAAAAGCGACAAACGGCCAGAGTGAGACCGGAATTTTCGATCAGCAAGGAGCAGTGATGGAAATGGAGGCAAAGATCAACCTGATTGTGCAGCCGAAAAACGACGCACTCGAGCTAGTGTGCCTTTCACGACCGGCAGACATTGATCCCATGTCAGTATCGTGGTTTTTGCGTCACCTCTGTGCCGCTCTTTCTTCATTGTCGAATTGCAATGGTCAATCATCAATCGATGAGATTGAGCTTGTCGATGAAGAAGAGCGAAAACAGCTTTTGGATTGGTCTTTCCCCAGGCCGAGGCAGGAGACGACATCTGGATCGAGACGTACAGCCAAGACGTTTCTCATTCAGGACCTGATCGACGAACAGGCTCGTTCTACCCCCTTGAAGATTGCTATTCAGTTTTGCGATGACATTTCGATCACGTACGATTCACTGCGACGGAAATCAGATGCCTTGGCGTCCTACTTGGTGTCTCTGGGAATGGGTGAAGCACCAGGAGAGCTTGTTCCCATCTTCATGAATCCAAGCGTGGAGCTTTACGTCACCATATTAGCTGTACTCAAGACTGGTGCCGCTTATGTGCCACTGGATCCAGAGCATCCAAAACGACGGACGTCAACCATAATCGACGACATCAAAGCTCGATTCCTTCTCACGACCCGGCTCGAGCAACCCAGCGTCACCGATCGTCTGTCTGATAGCCATGTCCGGGTAATTTCAGTCCCGGAGGCGTACATGCCGCATATAAGTGCTTCGGTGAAACACGAACGACGCACCATCAAAGGGTCGGACTTGGCGTATGTTGTGATGACGAGTGGTACAACGGGCACGGCGAAGGGCATCTGTGTTGAGCATTCAAACCTCGTGGCTTCGGTCCTGGGCGCCTGTCATGAGCTCATGCCTGCGTCCTATGCACTTCGCACTCTGGCTTTCTCCAGTCCAGCTTTCGACATGTCCATATGGGACTGGGCTGGAACGCTGAGTAGAGGTGGGACGCTGTGCGCTGCTCCCAAGCATACCCTACTAGGTGACCTAACTTCAGTCACAGATAGTATGGCCGCCACCTTTATCGAGACGACATCGACCGTTCTCTCGCTCTACCGCGCCGGTGATGTCCCATTCCTGCAAACTATCCTTCCTGGTGGAGAGCCTCTGAGCCCAGCAGTCCAAGAACAACTGTCCATAGACTTTTCCCTGCTCAACACGTATGGACCCTCCGAAATCACGGTGAGCGCAGTGTCGGGCAAGGTAGGGCCACGAGATCCAACCAATCTGATCGGGCGAGCGTTGGGACAAAATAGAGTATTTGTCGTGCGTACCCACACGTCTTTGACCGGCCCTTGTTTGCGCCTTTGTCGGTCGGAGAAGCGGGCGAGATTGCCATCAGCGGACCACAAGTCTCTCGGGGATATCTGAATCTCGCAGAGCTCACTACCTCAAAGTTTGTTCGGCAACCATTCGATAACAAGGACGGACATAGGCGCATGTTTCTCACAGGCGATTTGGGTTGCTGGTCCTCAGCAGGCGAGCTTATGCTTCTTGGACGTGCAGATCATCAAATCAAGATCCGTGGCCATCGTGTTGAGCCTGCTGAAATTACTCAAACTGTCACGCAAATATGCCCAGAGCTAAGCGGCTCAGCAGTCCTCAAAACTACTGTGAGCGGCCGCGAGTGCCTTGTTCTCTTTGTCGCTCCGGTGACCGGGATTCCATATGATCCTGACGGTGCACCCAGAGCCGGAGATAGCAATGATGGAGATTATGGGCAATTCGCAAAGGTTTCCCGCAGAATTTTTCATAGGATTAAAGAGATGTTGCCATCGTATATGGTACCCTCCTACATTTATCCTCTCTTTGAGCTACCGAGCACGTTCAATCACAAGGTTGATCTCGTGACACTTCGAAACATCCATTCAAAAATGGAGAGTCTGGAAAGGCACAATCACTTTGGAAGGCCCCAGCAGGCGCAGCTGTTATCCGATGCGACCGAGACAGAGAGGAAATTGGTACAACTATGGGCAGCTACCTTGGCAAGGCCTACTTCAACTTGTGCCACCATCTCACCGTTTGCACTCGATGATCATTTCTACTCGGCCGGAGGCGACTCTTTATTGGCTATCAGGCTCAGCGTACAAGCAGCAAAGCAAGGTTTGTCTCTTTCAGTACCCGATATCTTCTCAGCACCGACGATTCGAGCACAGGCACTGCTGCTAGACCAAAAGCGACACGAGTCTCACAGCTCCCGGGTGTTTGAACAACAGCCGTTCGAGCTGATCAGCCCCGACGATCAAATATCTGATGTTCTCCAACAAGCGGAAATCGATCCTGCCGAGGTACAAGACATGTACCCAGCTACACCCATGCAAGAGTCTCTCATCAGCGTCAACCTGCAAAGTGAAGAGCAGAAATTCTTCTACATGGCACATATGCAAGTACTTCTCCCACCGACTATCACTTTGAATGGCTTGGGTCAAGGCTGGAAAGCACTGGTTTCCCAAACACCGATCCTCCGAACAGGATTTGTGATGGGCAGCAAGGGAATTTTGCAGGTCGTCTATTCACCTTCGTCTCAAGAGGCAACACGAATTTCCACTTTACGACACAGCCAGGGGCCGATTCAACAGGTTGAGTTCCGTCTGGGAACCTGCCCGGTCACAGCCTTCACCGCAAACAGGAAGGATGGTTCTGGTCTGACGCTCATGCTCAGTATCCATCACAGCATCTACGATGGAGAGATGCTTCATCTCCTCTCTGATCATCTCAGGATATTGTGCCAAGATCCAAGGAGTCAGCTGGATGCCCAACCGTTTAGCAGATTCGTTTCCTGGCTCAAACATTTTGACTGTGAATCTTCTGCTGTGTTTTGGAAAGAGTATCTTGCCGGCTGCAAGCAGCTGGACTGGCCAAGTGCGCCATTGTCATCACGTCAGACAGCACAAGCTTATCGATTCTCTCGTACGTCTCGCGAGACGAACTATTCGTGGAAAGGGAATCTGAAGCAAAGTGCATCGACGCACGCAGTGTCTTCGGTCACCCTCTTCCAGCTTGCGCTAGCATTGGCACTACGAGCCTCTCTCAGCGATGACCAAGACATTCTCTTCCACCTGGTCTCGTCTGGCCGTTCCGCATTAACACAAGTCACTGGGATGGAGCAAGTCGTGGGACCGTGTGTGACAACCGTTCCGGTACGGATCAAGTTGGAAGATTCGCATTCGGTCGTTGACAGTCTGAAATCGATCGAAACGATGCATCGTACATGCTTGCCTCACGAGCACTTTGGGCTTTCCAACATCCGTAAGGCGGCAGGGTTCGAGTCTGATCGACCGCTTTCAACAATTCTTTTGACATTTCAAGGTCGTCAAGAAGCGATAGGTCAGAACAACATTGATTTTTTCAGCTCAAACACAGATATGGAAATGGAAGCGAGAGTCAACCTCCTTGTCGATCCGGTCGAAGAGGGCCTTCGGTTGACCACATTCACGAGAGATTCCGAAGCTGATCCTCAAGATGTTCTGAGGCTTCTCGAGCGAATCGGTGCAGCCCTGAATCTCCTTGTCGACTTTGATTCTGGGAGCTTGCTCCTTTCTTCTCTCCGCATCATCGGTGACGAGGAACGTCGATTGCAGCTGGAGGATTGGTGCCATACCCAGCTTGGACCAGATCGAGCGGCCGAGTATGAGAACTTGTCTCGCTTCAACACCATTCATCAAGCTTTCACAGCCCAATCAAAACAGACTCCACGCAAGGTAGCTGTACAGTCACTTGACGGTAACATTATCACCTACGAGCAGCTAGAACACGAATCGAATCTACTCGCCAGCCGGCTGGTCAACTTCGGTGTCCATGGGTCCTCAGTCCCCTTTCTTCTTCGAAAAGACATTGATCTATACGTTGGAATTCTTGGTATCTTGAAATCGAATGCAGCCTACGTCGCACTTGATTCAGAGCATCCACTACAGAGGAAAGCTCGAATCCTCAGCCAAGTAGACACCACCGTTATCCTCACCTCACGTGCTTGCCTACAAGATTGCGAAGAACTTATCCAGCATTACGGAAAAGACATAGAGATAGTCTGCATTGACGACGGCTTTGCTGACAATCATAATGACGACGACAACGATCCCAACTCGAGGCGTCTTGGTCTCCAAGTCTTGAGTAACGCGTCAAAGTATTCAGCAGCATACATGGTATTCACCTCCGGAACAACTGGCGAGCCTAAAGGAATTATCGTAGAGCATGGAAACCTGCTTGAATCGATTGCAGCAAGTCGCCAGGTGATACCTGTAGGACGCACACTAGCCTTTTCAAGCCCATCATTCGACCTCAGCGTCTGGGACTGGGCCGCAACACTGACCCAGGGTGGCACTATTTGTGTAGCTTCCAAGACGGATCTTCTCCTGGACCTGACCAACGTGACCGACAAGTTTGTTGCCACAACCATAGAGACAACGTCGACCGTGTTGGCCATGTTGGACCCTGCGCAAGTTCCCTTCCTGCAAACGATCCTCCCCGGTGGCGAACCCATGAGCTTGGCTGTCCAGGACATGTTCTCGTCGGAATTTCAGTTGTTGAACACGTACGGCCCATCAGAGATCTCAGTCAGTGCCATTTCCGCGAGAATCCGTCGCGATTCGCCTTGCAACCTGATAGGACGTCCACTTGGCAAGAATCGGGTATACATTGTGAGGCGCGCCACAAATTGCCAGGCAGAGCTCTGTAGCATTGGTCAGGCGGGCGAATTGGCTATCGCAGGGCCCCAAGTTGCTCGAGGATATCTTAAATTACCCCAAGCCACCGCCAGCTCGTTCATAATCAATCCTTTCAACCCCGGCCAAGATGACGAGCGCATGTTCCTCACGGGAGACTTGGCCAAGTGGACCACAGATGGTCACCTTTTGCTTCTGGGCAGGCTGGACTCTCAGATCAAGATACGCGGCTTCCGGGTTGAACCTGCCGAAATAGAAAATGCGATCTCTTGCTCAAGTGAAGGAAGGGTGCGCAGCGTCATTTGCCTCAAAATGCGTGATGTCAACAATCACGAACGGCTAGTAGCATTTCTTTTCATGCCAGAGCTCCACGGTAATCCTCTCATCGTTCCAAAGATCGGGCAAATACCAGACTTTGCAGCCTTCTCTCGGTCGGTGACAGAAACGCTACATGGCATGCTCCCTGCTTATATGGTTCCCTGGCTTCTTCTGCCAATATCAAGAGTTCCGTACACGATCAACAACAAAATTGATCGCCCTCTTCTCCTCTCCATTTACGCAGATCTAGAGTCCGAGAGGGGAGACTCTCGCATTCAAGAATACATCGCAGACCTGTCAGCTGACTCGGGGCCTCCACTTATGACAGCAGCGCAGCAAGTCGTGGCGGAAGCGTGGCAACAAGTTCTAGGCCGGCCAGCTTTGAGCTTCAAGCCATCGGATCACTTTATTGCATCTGGCGGCGACTCTCTGCTTGCCATTCGCCTCACGGCATTGCTCCGGGGAAACGGAGCCGACGTCACGATTCGATCGATCTTTGACAACCCAACGTTGGCTGCGCAAGCTATGTTTGTCTCTGGGATCAATGGGGATGACAAGCCGATCAAAAACATCCATGAGATGGTGGAATATCAGACTTTCTCACTACTTCCACCAGAGGTAGCTGTCGACCTTCACATCAACTTTGCCAAACAGCTCGGTGTGGCTCAGAGCGATGTTGAAGATATTTTACCGGCTGCAGTACTGCAAGAAGCGCTGGTTTCGCTCGCACTGCAGAGTGAAGAGTCTCGCGGTATGTACATGGCAACGATCAAGACACCGATTCCGGACAAGGTCGATCTAGTTTCTCTCGCGCAAGCATGGAACCTGCTCGTGAACAAGCATGCCATTCTGCGGACCGCCTTCATGTCTAGCAATCATGGGCTTATGCAGGTCGTCTATCAGCCTGAAGCAAAACAGGCAAAGGCTGCAAAAATCGATCTTGCCGAACAGGACTCTGCGATGACGGTCGATTTTGAGCTTGGGCAATGTCCCATCGCGGCTGACATTGTGAAAGATGGGCGCACGTCCCTTTTCATCCTGACTATTCATCATGCTCTTTATGATGGTGGCATGATCACAATTCTCTCGCAGCACATGAACCAACTCATTCAAGGAGCCAGAACCTCAGATTTGATTTCAATCCCCTACAATCACTTCGTCAAGTGGCAGCGTAATAAGGACCAGGAGGAATTTAAGTCTTTCTGGGCAAGATACCTTGAGGGCGGCAAGGCATTGATGTGGCCTGATTTATCTTCATCAGCTACTTCGTATGCATCTTCCACTGCCTCACGGACAAATGAGCGGACAGCGACGTTTGCTGGCGATTTGCACACTGTCGCTTGCACATTCTCGGTGTCACCCGTCACAATCTTTCAACTCGCTTTATCGCTCGTTCTCTCGAGGTACGTGGGCGAGGCAGATGTCATCTTGCAAATTGTTTCATCAGGACGTTCCGAGCTTGCAAGTATTGGCCTAGAGTCTGTGGTAGGGCCCTGCGTTTCCACCTTTCCACTACGAACCAAGGTCAGCCCTTCTGTGACACTGCGTCAGGCGCTGCACGAACTGCACAGCAATTCACAGCAGTGCATTGCAAATGAGCATTACGGCCTGGCAAACATTCGCAAAGCATCAGGGCTGGCTGGGAGCGGTCCACTGAGCACCGTGATGCTCACATACCAAGGCCTGATCGACACCAGCATGAGCGAAACTGATTTGAATGCCGAAGTGGACTTTTTTGCTGGCAAAGTTGACATGTCCATGGAAGCGGGCATCAACCTGATTGTGGACCCGAAGCGCGATAGCCTCGAGCTCACATGCCGATTCAGAGAGCCTCTTGTTGATCGTCATCAGGTCGATCATCTCCTTGAGCACCTCTGCAATACCTTGTCTCATATTCTAGAGCTGAGCAAGTCTCTTGAAGACGCGCAACTCGGATCGATCTCAATGTCGTCGGAACATGAACGCAAGCTGGTGCAACAGTGGGGTACATCAAGAAGCACTTCCAAAGCTGCCCAAGAAGTTGCTTTCCTACGTCATTGCTCCGTGAATACAGCGTTCCAAGCACAGGTTCAAGCGACACCGCTCAAGATTGCAGTCCAGTACAAGTTGAACGAGTTCATCACTTACCAATCACTGGATCATATTTCTTCTCAGATGGCACATGCTATCTTAGCAACGGAAATCGGGAAGCCCCTGGGAGAAAGAACCGGTGATTTTGTAGAGCGCCCCTACGCCTTGTTCCTTGAGAAGGGCATTGAGCAGATTGCAACCGTCCTTGCCGTGTTGAAAGCAGGCAAGTCGTACGTTGCAATCGATCTCGAACATCCAGCCACCAGAACAGCAGTTATCCTACAAATCTCACGTCCGCTGGGGATTATCACGAGTAAATTGATGCTCGACAAAGCGCAGGACCTACTTTCTGGAGCAGATGGCTCAGCGGTTCCGATTCACGCCGTTGAAGATTTGTCCCAGTATCAGTCCGCTTCTCTGGAACCTTTGCCAGTACCATCACGAATCCTTCCTGCATACTATGTATTCACCTCGGGAACAAGCGGTCGTCCCAAGGGAATCTGCGTGACCAACCAGCAGTTGGTGCACTCGATCTCAGCGAGCAGGGATGTGTTCCCTGCAGGCTCGTATCTGCGAACACTCGGATTCTCGGGACTCGGCTTCGACATGAGTGTTTGGGACATGTTCTCAACATTGACGAGCGGAGGTACGCTGTGTCTTGCCCCAAAGTATCATTACCTCTCGGACATGGGTGGAATGATCGCTTCACAGGCTGCAACGTTCCTCGAGACAACATCGACTGTACTATCACTCATCCGCACTGACCGCGTTCCCTTCCTTCAAACTATCCTTCCTGGAGGCGAACCACTGCGACTTTCTATTCGAGACTCGTTTGCGAGCGATTTCCAGTTGCTCAATACCTACGGACCGTCCGAAATTACGGTCAGCGCTACCTCGGGTCAGGTGCATGCAGACGAGGTAACGTGTCTGATTGGAAAACCGTTAGGTGGCAACCTCGTATACGTTGTCCATGCCGATCGGAAAGAGCTGTCTCTTTGTGCAGTAGCTGAGCCGGGAGAGATTGTTATTGGTGGAAAGCAAGTGTCGAAAGGGTACGTCGGCCTACCGGAACTTACAAGAAGCAAGTATGTGAAGAACACAATCATTTCGGAAGAAGAAGAAGATGCAGAAGGCGCTCGTGTCTTTCGAACTGGAGACAGGGGCTATTGGCGTTGGGACGGTCAGCTCGTTTTACTCGGAAGGATCGATGCTCAGGTCAAGATTCGAGGATTCCGAGTCGAGCTCGCGGAAATTTCGAGAACCATCTTCTCACAATTTTCCCATCTTGTGGCTGATGTGTCTTGTCTCAAGGTCGAGCAGCGCAATGGTTCCGACGGCGTTGTAGCTTTCCTGATTCCTCGTGACTCTTCAGTCTGCATCGACCTTGATTCGTACCTGAGAGCAGATTTGAACGTGGAGACGTTGCGACGATTCGCACCAATTGCCATAGAGTTATCACGCACGCTAGTCTCACTTTTGCCCGCTTACATGGTGCCCTTCCTTTTCATTCCGATCGCGGCACTTCCATTGACCGTCAACAACAAGGTGGACGAATCAAAGCTTCGAGCATGGATTCAACTTATTCAAGATAGGAACTATGATCATGTTCTCCTCGACTCTGGAACAGGTCATTCGATCGCTGTCACTCCAAGTGAAATGATGATAGCCAAGACTTGGGGGGAACTACTCTCAGTAGCTCCCGGTGAAATGGACGTGGATCGTCATTTTGTCGCCATGGGTGGGGACTCGCTTCTGGCCATCAAGCTTAGCGCAAGGTTAATGCAAGGTGGGAAAAAGGTCTCACTTGAGCACATTTTCAAGTACCCCACGGTGCGATCCTTGGCTGCCTACGTAGACCAAGCAGCGTCACATTGCAGTGTTGCCAGGGACTACCATAGGTTTTCTCTCGTCGATCCCTCTTTCCGTTCGGAAAACGAATTTCAAGCGCCGTGGAAGTATGATGTTGAGGACATTCTGCCTTGCACCCCCCTTCAAGAAGCTGTTCTGGCAGCCACGATCGCGTTTGAAGACACATCTGCCTATCTTGGTCGTCTCAACATCTCCCTTCCTTCGGACGCAACGTACGAAAAACTTGCAAAGTGCTGGGACGTACTCCTCAGCAGACATCAGATCCTCCGAACCGTCTTTTCCATTTCTAGCGACTCTATCGTGCAAGTAGTGCTTGCAGCTAGTTCACGCTTTCTAAATCGACTAGAGAGATGGGATGATGCTCCAGCATGGAGCAGCACTGAGACTGGACAGCACTGGGTGCGAGCCATGCTCAGAGGCAATGGAGATGTAAAACATCTCGAGCTTCATTTACACCATGCCTTGTACGATGGCACAATGCTCCGACTTCTTTTGCAAGATCTCTCAGACATCTACCATTCATATACCACTGAGCCGACGCTAATTCCGTTTTCGCATTTTATGGCAAGCCTCGGAACGCAGAGTCAAACTGAGCGAATCAACTTTTGGCAACAGAATCTGACAGGAGCACAGAAGCTCTGCTGGCCCCCATCAGCATCAGCAGCATCAACAACAAGGACTTCTTGCCCAGCACGGCGAGCATTCAAACAACTCCACTTTGACAGGGATCTTGTGGCGCTGTGCCAGTCATGGCTAGTTACGCCGTCTGCGATTGTACAAGCTTTGCTGGCCATTCTACTGTCCAGGCAATCAGGCCAAAGAGATGTGCTCTTTGGAGTAATTTCTTCCGGACGTACTGGCTTGACGCTCGCTGGGTCGGCTTCAGGGGTGGTGGGCCCCTGCGTCGCAAACGTGCCACTTCGTGTCAAGCTGTGCGAGGACGAAACACTGGAAACACTCGTGCGACGTGTTCAAGCAGATCACCATGAATCACTCGCCTACGCTCACGTATCGCTCAGAGATATTAAATGTATCCTGGGCATTCCTCCTTTTGTCTCCGTTTACGAGGTGCTTCTAGTTTTTCAGGACTTTGAACAGAGCAGCCGAGAGATGTGCAGAGACAGTTTCAATCTATGTCAAGACGACGCACACCTGCCGATGCAGATGGAGAACCGAGTAACGCTTGAGGTCACTCCCTCCAAAGGGGGTCTTTTGCTGGAATGCTCATACCTAGACAGTCAAGACAACTCATCCGCTGAGCTGAGTCTGCTTTTGGACAGACTTTACGCAGCACTCGAGAGTCTTTTCACTTTGTCAAAGCAAGCCAAAACGCGAGACTTGAAATCGCTGTCCAGGCAGGAGGAAAGACAGGTAGACCGTTGGAGTAAAGCGGATCGGCTTAACAAAGGACGTCAAGGTCAAACAGCCCAAGGCACTGCTTTCAATCTCAAAGACTGCTCAAGCTTGGCTCAGGCTCTACTTGTGCAGGCCACTTTGACTCCGAAAAAAGTTGCTCTTCAACTCAAAGATGATGACTTCGTCACGTATGAGGAGCTGGTCAAGAAAGCGCTACGGTTGTCAAAGCAAATAGATTCGCATCCGACTCAAATGGTGGGTGTCTTGATGTCCAAAACACCGAGCATGGTCACGGTTGTTGTAGCAATTCTCCTTTCTGGCAAGGCCTACGTACCTCTGGATCCGTCTCACCCAATCAAGCGCACATCAATGATACTGCAAGATGCACAAATCACCTTGCTTTTCATCGATGATCAGCTAGGAAGAGAAGCCAGACACGCCCTTTCCGAAGCTGAGAATTTGCGTGTCATGGAAGTAAGCAGCAACGACGACAACGGGCCAACATACGCTCCAGAATCGATGGCCGATGCGCTCGAAACGGCCATGAATAGCAACTCTCGACGTGAAAAAATGGCCTACCTCATTTTTACAACCGGAACTACAGGTCGCCCCAAAGGAATCTGTGTTGAGCATGGCATGGCGCTTCACGCCATCGAGGGAAGTCGAGAAGCGAATCCACTTCACGGGAAGGCACTACGAACCGCCGTGTTCGCAAGTCCTCAGTTTGACATGATCGTATACGATATCTGGATGCCGCTTCTCTCTGGAGGTACTGTCTGCCTCATCTCGAGGGAAGAGTTGCTCGACGATTTGGTCGGGCACCTTAACCGAATGAGTGCCACACTGTTCCAGGCGACTCCGGCTGTGCTGGAATTTATCGACGCTCATCAAGTTCCCTCGCTACGTGTCGCATTCAGCACAGGAGACCTTCTGACAGCTGCAGTTCGAGACTCACTTGCAAGCCAACTCATTCTGATCAACGCGTATGGCCCTTCCGAGGTTACCGTTTATGCCACATTCTCTCGAGTCGAGCCAACATCCGATGTCAGGGTCATTGGAAGACCCTTCGGAACGCAGCAAGCCTACATATACAGCGGGAACAGGCAATGTGGACTTGGTGAACCGGGAGAACTCATTATCAGTGGTCCTCAGATCTCGAGAGGCTACTGGGCATCGCCAGACCTAACGGCCCAATCTTATATGACGAACTTTACAAATTCATCAAGCCACCCTGCCTTCCGAACCGGCGATATAGCCAGCTGGCTTGCAGATGGAAGCATCCTCTTCCATGGAAGAAGGGACTCGCAGACTAAGCTAAGAGGATATCGAATTGAGATGCAGGATGTTGAGCACAATATCATGCGCGCTCTCCCTCCCAGCATCGACGCTGCAGTATGCATCAAGAGCGTAAATCGGCAGGCTCAGGATTGTCTTGTTTGCTTCTTAGCTTGCCGCAAAGAAGCGACCAATATGGATCCAAACAAGCTTATTCCGATCGTGGTCAGCATCAAAGCTCAGCTTGGGCGTTCGTTGCCCAATTACATGATTCCTTCTCTTTTCCTTCCCATCAGTGACATTCCTCTCAACGCCAATGGAAAAGTCGACCGCCGTAAGCTTGTTTCTCTGCACCGGCTACATCAAGAGAATGGCGATGAACGGCTTTTCAATCCTCCGCCTTCTCCTACTCCTCTGACCCGTGACAAGTCTCGACGTGGTCACGGCGGGTCTGAGTACGACGACAGCATTCATAGACAGCTGGCTACACATTGGATGTCGGTCCTCAGACTCCAACAAAGGCCAGGTGTAGATGATGACTTTTACTCTCTTGGAGGTGATTCCATCCTCGCCCTGAAGCTCTCAGCGGCTCTTCGTGCTCAAGGTCTCTTGGTTCCAGCCTCGGTGATTCTGGGTCGGTCCAGTCTGAGAGGAGTGTCCGACTATCTCAGAGAGTCTGCCACGGTAGATGACCGCGATGCGGACTCTGACATCCTGCCATTCTCTCTCGTCAGCATGTCGAAAGCAGAAGCGCAAAGATATTGTGCAGAACAGATTTCAGACACTCTGCCGGACTACATTCAAGATGTGCTTCCTTGTAGTCCTATGCAAGAGGGTCTGGTGAGCATCGGCCTCTCTGACCGGGATTCCATGTACGTGACAAGCATGGTTGGAGAGCTACCTAGCTTTGTCGTACTTTCTCAGCTTCAGAAAGCGTGGGCATGCCTCGTGGCGTTCCATCCTATCCTACGGACTGTATTTCTCTCAACAAGTCACGGTATTTGGCAGGTGGTACTTGAGCCAAATGCGCCACTTGTCAGAGCTGCCTCGGAGATGCGACAAACTCCCTGCCTTGGGCAAATCGAACCCCTTCGGTTCGAGACTGGAAAGACGCTTGTCCGCGCTTACGTCGAATCGAGTAGCGTCACAAGGGTGCTCATCCAGATGCACCATGCCATCTTTGATGGCTATACACTCAATCTGCTCTCCTCACATTTGGCACAGCTCTACTACGACATCAGACGCCCCTTCAAGGTTGCACCCTACTCGCTTTACCTAAAGGCGGTTACTGGTGACCAGAGCATTCGAGATGCAGCTCATTTCTGGAAGAAAAAGCTCGAGGCGTTCTCGCCTCTCCGATGGCCACCGTCAGAGCTCAGACGTGTTGTACAAGCTGATTTTAGCGCTGGTGACCGTGACACTAAAGTACACGAGTCAGTATGGCGAGGTGACCTGTCCTCTTTCTGCAAAGACACGCAGATTACGGCATCCACCGCGCTACAGGCAAGTGTAGCTTTGGTCCTACGAGCCTATCAGGCAAACGACGATATTCTCTTTGGTTCGATCAGCTCGGGAAGGCTGCGTCATGATGCCTTGGACCTTAGTCGTATCGCTGGACCCTGCACAGCAATCGTGCCGCTGCGTGTCATTTTTCAGCCAGGCGAGACTGTCAGCTCATTCGTTCGACGTCTCGGTGCAGAGACAACACAAGCCGCTGTGCACGAACAAATTGGCCTCTCTGCGATTCAACGTTTGCTCGGTATGGGTCGAACGCGCCTCTTTGACATGACTCTCACATATCAGGGCCTTGCAAGTGCCACGGAACCCGAGGTACAAGGTAACCTTCCGATCGACATGATGGAACTGGCTACCAGCATGGACTTTGAGATGCTGCTAAGCCTTGTAGTAACTCCATCTTCGGACGGACTCCTTCTCAAAGCCACCTGCTCCGGACATCGACTCGGCAGTACCGTCCGCATGTTCCTGGACCACGTTTGCGACATGCTGGATCAGCTGACGTCTCTTACAAACAGAGAAACTATCTGCACCGAGCTTGTGGTCAGGGATCCTGTTCGGAAAAGTATCCAAGCCTCTGCATCTCCACAGTCAAGCAGATCAGAATCAAGTGGCTCTGTCATGGATCGATTTAAGCGAACGGCAGCTCGGTTCTCGAAAAAGGTGGCTTTACAGATGCTTCCAGACCGTTTCGTTACATTCGCACAGCTCGATCATCAGTCTGATGTAGTCGCAGCGGCAATCAAACGCCAGATGCCACCAAAAAGCTCGGTCGTTACGGTGTTTATGGAGAAATCTGTCGAGTATGTCGTATCCATTTTCGGTGTCCTCAAGGCAGGATATGCATTCTGCCCATTAGACGTATCGCATCCACCGGCTCGCACCCAACAGATGTTGGAGGATGCAGCGTCAGTCGTCATGTTGACAAGTACACGGTACCGACAACAGGCAAAGGAGCGGGCAACGCAGGCAGATGTATCTCTCATTTGCGTCAGTGACCTATCTGATTCCGGAACAGGATTCACTCCATCCATCCTTGAGCCAGATACTCTGGTTGCTGTCATCTTTACCAGCGGCACAACAGGAAGACCCAAGGGCGTCAAAATCCACAATTCGATGCTCGTTTCTTCTCTGGAAGGAGCTCTGCGCCACTTTGAGCTTCCCCGGACGAGCCTACGGACCATCGCTGCAGTCTCGATATGCTTCGACCCTTCCTTGTGGGACATTTTCCTTCCTTTGATCAATGGCGGTACAGCGTGTCTCATCTCCAAAGATGCTTGGCTTTCCGATGCAACACGGGCGGTTGAGCACAGCATGGGACACTTTATTGCAGCCCCATCTTCTATGCTTTCCATGTTGCGACCAAGCAAGCTCGTGTGGATGCACTCGATTGTGGCCGGAGGGGAGCCGCTTTCCGTCAACGTTCATGATGACTTTGCAAAAACGGGCACATGTGCGCTTTTCAATGCCTATGGGCCGACCGAGGCGGGTGTAGCCATCTGCGCACGCCGTATCAAGTCTATCGACCGTCGCGACGTAATTGGCAAGCCCTATGGAGGTAATGCTGCGTACGTTTTAGATGAAATGCTTCGTCCTTGCGCAATTGGAGTTCCAGGACAGCTTTATATCGCTGGTTCGCAGCTGTCGCATGGCTACTTTGGCCAGGAGGAGCGAACACGAGAACGCTTCATCACCAACCCATTCTGCGGCAAGCAGAAAATGTACGCAACGGGAGACTTCGCTTCTTGGACACCCGAACAGGAGCTGGTCTTCTTAGGGCGCCGAGACAACCAAGTAAAGCTGCGTGGCTATCGTATTGAGCTCGGGGAGGTTGAGCGCACGGCCCTTGAGTGCCATGGCTGCTGCAAAGCTTCATGTCTACTGGTACGCTCCACGGTGCGCCAACAGGATTTGCTTGTTGCATTTGTTGTTCCGCGGACTTCGAATGCCAGTCTCGAAGGTGAACACAACATGGTTCTCAGTGACCAAGAGGAGTTCCTGTCGCACATTCGATCTTACCTCTCTGCTCATCTTCCAGAGTACATGCAACCTGCGGTGATACTTGCACTCCGTGGGGTTCCCCTCACATCGAATGGTAAGACAGATCATCAAGAACTCACCGATCTGTTCTATCGTCTTGAGCCTAGCCTCAGAGCCGGGTCCGCTATTGGTTGCAAAGACCAATCACCACCAAAGTCTGGCATCGAGCACCGTCTGGCTAGCGCATGGGAAACTGTACTTGGTCTGGATGCTCAGTCGGTCCGCATAGATCAGAATTTTGCCGCGCTTGGCGGAGACTCACTCCTCTCCGCTCGTCTGAGCGCTGTTCTGCGAGAGGAGGGATCTATTGCGTTGACAGCAGTCGAGATCATGTCGAATCCGACGATCCGTCAACAAGCGAGTCTCATTGCTGATCGTGCCCACAGCGAAGGGTTTCAAGACTCTTATAAGCCATTCAGCTTGATCAATGGAAAGGAACGGATCCCGTCTTTGCTGTTGTCTGAACCTGATATCGCAAACCCGGTCCACCTCGAGGACGTGCAAGACTGCTTACCCTGTACACCGATGCAGGAGTCACTCATCGCTCACTCGGTCAGCTCTGAAGGTCGACTGTACATGTCGAATTTTGCCTTCAGACTCTCGTCTCGGTCTCCGAACAGCTTGGAAAGGCTAGAGGCAGCGTGGACATCGTTGTGTAGCCGGCAATCAATCCTTCGCACTGTTTTCGTGTCTTCGCCAGCACGCATGCTTCAGCTTGTCATGCATCCAAGCAGTGCGATTCTAAACCGCATTAGTCGGCAAAAAAGTCAGCTGTCTCTCGATGAATGGCTGCGGCAGCAAACGACTTCGAAAGAGACTCGATTCCACGTGGACCAACATGCATTATATCCGTTCATCTTCACCGACACAGCGTCAGGGTCAGAGTACTTTGTGTTGATTCTTCACCATGCTCTGTACGATGGGCACTCGATGCACCTCTTACAGGCACAACTAGAAGCTCTTTATGAAGATGATGAAACAGCATCGGCCATCAACTCGAACCTGTCTTACGCTGCGGCCGTGGCACAGATTCTGAGGTTAGCGACCGATGACTCGAGCTCATCATATTGGGAAAAACTGCTCAAAGACCGGACTCCGACTCGATGGCCGCCGCAGCTGAATGAAGCCAGGCCGACTCCCGCCTTCCCGGCCACAGCCGAGGTCAGGCAGTGGAACGGACCCATTCTAGAGTGGTGCCGACAAATCCAAGTGACACCAGCTTCTGTGGTGCATTTTGTTGTGGGATGGATTCTTTCGCTCTACACGGGTTCGACAGAAGTCATGTTTGGCTCAATTTCATCTGGGAGAGAGGCAATCATCAATGCTGATCAAGCCATGGGACCTTTGATCACTCATATCCCATTTGCTTGTAGTATCGAAGCGCAGAGCTCTCTTTCTGAAGCGGTCCGTACCGTTCACGATCAACTAAGGTCAGCTATTCAGCACCAGCATGTCGGCCTCTCCACGATATTGAGCCACATGAAACATGGACGCTCAAATTTGGCCCTTCCATACGATGTGGTCCTCACCTTTCAGAATGTTGGTCGGCCTGTAGGTCCAACACACGCATCGAGGAACGGTAACCTCAGTCTCGAGCCATATGTGTCCGAAATGGAGATGGAATTACCTCTACATCTGGATGTCACTCCAAACGGGCAAGGACTAGAGCTCCGAGTGCAATGTTCTGCCAACGGCCGAATTGATCCGAACATTGTGTCCTTCTTCCTCGACCACGTTGGCTCGGCTCTCGATTCCATCTGTCGACTTGATGCCCATGCCTCGGATCGTACCCCAGTCGATCATCTTAACTTTTTCAGCGCTTCAGACCGAAGCGCACAGCTGGAAACGTACAGCTGTATGCAGAAAGAACTCTCGAATGGAGATGAAACGGTGCTCAACTTATTCGATCGGATGGCGGAGCGGATGCCTCGCAAGATTGCCGTAGACGGTGGATTTGACGGCAAGACGCAAACCTATCAGCAGCTGCACGACATATCACTAGTGATCGCCGACCAATTAAGGCATGTTCATCACGTCAGTCAAGGCCAGCTAGTTCCAATGCTTTTTTCAAAGTCGACAGAGGCGATTGCGGTAATCCTTGGTGTCCTCCGGGCCGGTTGCGCCTACGTCCCACTTGACCCTAAGCACCCCTCGGAACGACTCTCCTACATTGTTCAGCAGTGTTCAAGTAACATCTGCCTGGTTCAAGATGGCCTTGAGCAAAACGAGACGATATTAGCCATTTGCTCGTCATCGCCCAGCTACCGCAGAGTGCCATTCGCTTCGTTGACTGGCTGCAACCAAGTTGCCAAAGGGATGAAGACAGCGCCATCCTTGTCCAAGCCTGTGCTTTCGGACGCCGCCTACTGTCTCTTCACTTCGGGAACCAGTGGCAAGCCAAAGGGCGTTTTGGCAGAGCATGGCAATCTGATGGCATATTTGAGGTCGGCTCAAGGAAGTGCAGTCATGGCTCCCAACGCTCGCCGTTACTGCTTTGCAGCTTTGACGTTTGACGTTTCCGTCGGTGACATTTTCTCGACACTGTGCTCGGGGGCGTGTCTCTGTCTTGATACAGAGGACAGGATGCTTGGGGATCTGGCTGGCTCGATGAACATGGCAGCGGCAACCACCACTGACCTGACTCCCACTGTGGCACGATTGATCCAAGGCAGCTGCTTACCTTTCCTCGATCGACTCTGCCTGAGCGGAGAACCACTTCCGAGGAACCTCGCGATTGATCTTGGTCGCACTTACCGGATCTCAAATACTTGCGGGCCCACAGAGACGGTTGTTCAGGCCATGGCTCACGATTTTTCACAACATCAGGCAGAAAGATTGCCGTATGTTCCGCTAGGCAGACCGACAGGGGAGTTGCGCATCTACGTTGTAAAGCCAGGCACATTGGAGCTCGTTCCGGTTGGTTGTCCCGGAGAGATGCTCATCTCTGGCGACCAGGTCACGCGTGGGTATCTCAACGAGCCCGAGCTCAGCAGGGACAAATTTATCGTGGATCCATTTCACGAGTCGCCGACGAGGTCTAGGCGTATGTTCCGGTCAGGAGATGTGGGCCGCCTTCATGCGGATGGCTGCATCGAACATCTGGGTCGGATCGACTCTCAGCTCAAGCTGAACGGTCTTCGGATCGAGTCTCGAGAGATCGAGGCTGTACTCGAGTCTGTGGCGTTCATTGAGCACTGCAGTGTCGACAAGATCGATCTTGGTGGGGAGAACCAGCTGATTGCCTACGTATCCTTGGGCAAACTGGCTCTGAGCAAGGCGCGGGGGGACGAAATATGGAAGACACTCGAAGCGGTACTGCCAAGATACATGGTACCTCCTCTGGTGTTTGTTTCTGATCGAGGAGCGTTGATTCCGACAACAGCTAGCGGTAAGATTGATAAGAGGGCACTGGCGAAGCGCATCGAGGCAGGAAGCGTAGGTGACGCCACGCTGCTACGATACAATCCTGCACGCCAGGATAAGCCTGTAGAGGCCATCTCAGAGACAGTAAGGACAACGAGGGACATATTGAAGCCCATTTCGACGACGGAACAAGTTTTGAGAGAGGCTTGGTCTCTCGTGTTGAACTTGGACGAAGGAGAAATCCCGCTGGAGACGCCCTTCTCGCAGCTGGGAGGTTCGTCGATCCGATCAATGCGACTGCTATCCAGTGTGCGCAGGCTTGGTTTGAGGGGACTGCTGATCTCTGACGTTGATTCAGGCTCTACCATCATCTCGCAAGCGCAAGCCATTGAGCGACACAAGAGGCGGAAGGAGGAGAAAAGTCAAGAGACAGAGATCGTGGTGACGTTGCGGCAAGAAGCGACGAACGAAATCGCGCTGGTTCTGGTTCATGACTACACGGGAAGCATATTTGCTTATAGGGACATGACCAAGTGGATCAATGGTAGGATCAACGTGTACGCCATTGTGGATCCTAGTCTGGAGGCAGCGGACCAGTTTGGCACGATTGAGGAAATTGGAGAGCTGTATGGACACGCGATCCGCGCCTCTGGCGTGCTGGGACGGCACGAGAAGACTATGGTGGGAGGATGGTCTCTGGGCGGAGCTATCTCACTCGAGCTGACAAGACATGTTCGAGTAGATGGACTGGTGCTGCTCGACACGCACTGCCCGTACTCGTCCTCGGCAGGTGATGAAGACCAGCCAAGCAACGAGCAGGGAGGAGAGGACGGGGAGGATGTCGAGTCGGCATTGGCAGCAGTACCAACACGAATGGAATGGGCGACCAGACTGCAGGCAAAATACGGTAAATCAAGCGTAAAACGGCAAGGACCGGTGGCGGTCGCAGCAAACGCCTTGCTCGTGTCTGCGGCCATGAGCTCCGCCAATGCCCAGGACGAGAAGGAACTTGGTTGGTCGAGCGCGATGCGACCGGGATTCAAGCTTCAAGTGAGACGGAGCAACCGAGGCCACTTTGATCTGCTGAGCACGCCACAAGATATGATGCTCGTAGCCCACTCGATCAACGAGTTTGGTTTGCAGCAGCTCACATGATCCCCCTTTCCCCATCTCACCCTGCACGCACTGTCCTGTTACGCTGCTAGCCTATTCCTGTATCCGAATCGTTACGTAATCCAACTATCATTCGGCCGAGTCCGACTCGATAATGACGCGAAGCTGTCTGCACTCGGCTCGACCCCGTCCGCGTCGCCTCGCTTGCATGCAGACAGACCACTAGGTTCACTAAAATCGAAAACGTTTGGATGACAGGACTGCGCGACTGATTTGGCTTGGGCTCGGAGCAACCGATGGATGACACGAACCCTGCATGAGAAAGACCACACCCACTGCAGAATACAGAACAGAACAGTAAGCTCAAAAGGCCCACGAGTGCGATTGTGCAGACGACTGGCCGACTTGGCTCTTGTCTCACTCACTAGCTGTCACTAAAACCAAAACGCTCTCGTATCAAACCAAAGCAAAGCATGAGCATGAGCATGAATCAATCCATCATCGGCAACGATGCGAGCACAGTACTGTATCATCCTGTGAATGCGGGCGGCAGTCCTGGTCCAGGCAAACTACTGCAACTTAGCCTCTTCATCTCCTCCTTCCCTCGTTTCCCCTCGCCTCCTCTCCCTTTGCTATCTGCCCCTCCAGCGATCGTGATGATATAAAGTGGCATTACTCCAACCCATTCCTACTCCCGACTTTCATTTCCATTGCTCCTGCTCCTCCGACCAACATGACCAGCGCTCACCTGGGCTGCTCCCCTCTCCATCGTCATCCTCATGTTGGCGATGACGCCACTTGGGGTCCCGTCTCAAAGTGCCGTCCCTTTGACTGGACCATCCGCTTTGAGAGCATCGTTCTCTCGCTCATCCCTTCCGCTCTCCTCATTGCTGCTGCCCTTGCCATCCTTGCCTTGGTTTGTCGCCGCCACTTGCCATGGGTGTCTCCGGCCAAGAAGACCAGTAGCCATGACCGCACCCGTCTCAATACCAAGCTTCTTGTGGCGACCCTCTCATGTTATTGGCTCATCAATATTGTCTCGATCGCCGTCACAGTGACTCCTTCTCGCCAGGCACAAGCTACGCTCCTCCTTCCCTCGGCCATTCTCCAACTTGTCTCTGCAACAGCTCTCGCCCTCCTGCTTGTCGCCCAGGTCCGCCTCGCCGCTCGCGCACCGTCCACTGGGCATTGGATTGCATCGCTGGCATCCTTCTATCTCTTTTGCGTCGTACTCTTTGATTCCGCACGTCTCCGCACTGCCACCTCCACCCCTCTGCTCTCTAGCAGTACCACCGCACCAGGCTATCTGGCTGTCTTTGCCCTCCGCTTAGCGCTACAAGTCGTTCTACTCACCCTCGTTGCTTCCGCTACTGCCCCCTCCCCTTCCATCTTCAGCCCGCATAGCCGGTCTCCCTTTCCTTCAGCTCAGCCCAGCATTTTACAACGTCTCTTGTTTCTCCATCTCGTACCCACACTGTGGCGCGGGCGTTCCTCTCCCATCGAGGTACATGAGATTCATTTGCCCAATGCCACCTCTAGAACCCTCTCGCAACGCCTCTACCATGCCTGGACCCAGACCCAGACACGCTCCCGCTCCCACTCCCGCTCCCGCCCTGCTTTACATAGCCACACCAAAGGCACGACACAAGAAAAACCCAGCGCCTTTGCCGCCGAACCGCAGCAATACCATTTGCACACATTTGGGCCCTTTGTCTCTGCGCAACAAGAGCAACACAACCATCACCACCGTATCAAAGGAATGCACCTCTTGGCTTCCACCTTCCGAGCCAGCCCTGGTGTCTTTCTAAAGCCCGTGCTTCCCAAAGCATTCTTCACCCTGGCTACCATTCTCAAGCCCCTGCTCGTTGAAAGCACTCTGTCCTTTGTAAACTCGTACGGTGGAGACGACGGCGCTACTCCCCAACCCCCTTCCCACGGCTATGGACTTGTTGGCGCGTTTGCCCTAGTCTATCTCATCTCTGCTTTCTCCCAAGGCCAATACCTTTGCGCGGTCTACGATGCCAACTGCACTGTGCGCGGTGCCTTTGTCCAGAGCATCTACCTCAAGAGCCTCACCCTCTCAGCAGAGACCATCTTGCGTGATGACGCAAAGTCAGCGACAGCGCTCATGTCGGTCGATGTTGAGCGTATCGTTACTGCTCTCGACGCCATTCACGAGTTTTGGAGTGCGCTCGTCATTATCCCCGTTGCTGCCTACCTCCTTTACGCACAGATTGGTCTTGCTTTCGTCGCCACCCTCGTCACTGTCTTGGGCGTCATCTTTGCTCTGCCTCTGATCGCAGGTAACATCAAGCAAAGGCAGGCTGCATGGAGTGCACAGACCGACCGTCGAGTCACCCTCATCACCTCTGTCCTTCTCAACATTCGTGCCATCAAAATGCTCGCTTACGAACACGTCATGGCACAACGGCTCATTCGACATCGAGCCGCAGAAGTTGACGCTCTCCGCCGATACTGCCTCGGTCTCATTCGCGTCTCTTGTCTCGGGGTTTTTTCAAGCGAGATCATCCTGTTTGCCACAATCGCGACCTTTGCCATCATCAGCGCCCTTTCTGGCACCAATGACTTTAATAGTACCAATATTTTCACCACCATCACCATTCTAGCTATCGTCGACTCGCCTCTCTTTGCTGTTAGTCAGCGCTATGCCATTCTCATGTCTGCTTTCTCGAGCATTCAAAGAATTGATGAGTACCTTTCAGAGGCGGAGAGCCCCCGGCAGAAGAACGCCGAGCAGCAGCAATCTCATTCCACCGAGACACCCGAACAGCGTCGACATCCAATGGTTGACGACAAGACTATCGTCGCTTTGACACACGCCAGTTTCACCTGGTATCGTTCCTCTTCCGACCAAGCGCACGGCGAAAAGAGCTCGGTACTAGACCAGATCACAATGCACGTCCAGCGAGGCGAACGGGTGGGTGTTATCGGCCCTCTCTCAAGCGGCAAGTCTTCTCTCTTGTGCGCGCTGCTCGGGGAGTTGTACCTCGTGTCTGGAAAAGCCATTTTGCCCATGCTTCACCAGCAAGTGGCCTACGTATCTCAAGTGCCGTGGGTAAGCGACGCCCTGACCATTCGCGAGAATGTTCTCCTCGGCGATGATCTGGATGATGCCCGATT
This sequence comes from Fereydounia khargensis, assembly GCA_026413255.1. Taxonomy (NCBI): domain Eukaryota; kingdom Fungi; phylum Basidiomycota; class Ustilaginomycetes; order Urocystidales; family Fereydouniaceae; genus Fereydounia; species Fereydounia khargensis. The sequence continues at coordinate 2,749 of JAOCZO010000010.1, read as the reverse complement.
CAAATCATCAATTCGGACATGTGCACTTGATATCGATCTTGAACAACTGCCTCTAGGTGCGGACACACTCGGCAGCTCTCTCTCTGGAGGGCAGCGCCAACGCTTGGCTCTTTGCCGTGCCATTTACCGCAATGCGGATGTGTATGTTCTCGATGATGTCTTTTCAGCTATCGATGCTCACTCGGTATCGACCATGCTTGACAGACTTTTTGGCGAGGATGGTGTGCTCAAACTCAAGACAGTCATTATGACCAGTAATTCGCCACGAGTGTTGTCGCAATGCGAGCGTCTGTACAGCCTCTCCATATCGGGTCGTATATCCGAGGTCGCCATCGGCGAGAACGCATTTGGCAAGGCAGAGCTCGAGGCACTCATTACCGACAATGCTGATGCCATTCGCCCCGACCAAGTTTTGCGGGATCTCTCCTCCGTCAAGCCTACAACTGACTTGACAATCACGAGCGAACATGTTCCGAACGATACTGTGCAGGTCAAAGAATCCGTCGACGAGAAGCGTGCAGACGAAGAGGACGTCTTTCAGGGACGAATCAGTCTGGATGTGTACCGAGCCTGGATGCAAGGCGCAGGTTACTGGACCATTTTGGCCTATTTTACCTCGCTCTTCATATCCAACGGTCTCTCCTATGGAGAACAGTACTTTCTGCAAGGCTGGTCTGGAGAACATCGGACCTCAAACGAGTTGCGACGCTCACTAGGATGTGGGCTCGGCGTGCTTGTGGCTATGCAGCTAATACGTATGCTGACATACGGTCTTGCCTCATTCCTGCTGCTGACGCTTGCCGTGCCCAGGGTGGCTCGCAAGCTGCATCAAGACGAGCTGATGGGAGTTTTGCGACGAAGATACACCTACTTTTTGAGACATCCGCCGGGAATGCTTGTCAATCGATTCACCCAGGACCTTTTCGTTCTCGACTTTGAATTTACTCGAGCATTTATGAACTTGCTCTTCTTTGCCCAGGATATTGCAATCGCCTTGATCACCATGGTCATCCCAGCGCCGTACCTTTTGATCGTTATTGCGGGTGGAGGTGCCATCTACGTGATCATTTACCGACTCTACACACCCAATTCACGTCATCTTCGCCGTCTAGAGATGGCGACCAAGTCTCCGCTTCATACCCATTTCAGCTCGTCAACCAATGTAGGAGGTCTGCTTTCGATTCGCGCATCTCGCCAGGAGGAATCACTTGCTCGGATCAACGCTCGCCTACTCGATCGCTCACAAAAGCCATATTACCTCCTTTGGCAAGTCCGCGCATGGCTTCAGACCTCCCTTCACACGCTTGCCGCTGTACTCAACACGATGCTCGTCCTTGTTGCTGTGCTGATGCGCCACAGTCCCAGTGTGACAACACTGGGTATTGCTCTGGTCTCGGCCACATCGATTGCCAACATGCTTAACTTTCTCATGGTCTCAATCACCGAGGCAGAGATCGCTTCAGTTGCCTTGGAACGGATCCAGGATCTGGCAACGCTTCCATCCGACCCTCTTTTGATTGAGGACATTTCTCCACCCGGCAGTCAGCGAACAGCGTCATCAATCTCACCAGTGATGCATTCCAGCGCAGCAGAGCTTGATCGGCACCGTGACAGTACTGCCTCTGCAGCTGCCGACGAGCAAGTTGTTCTAGGCATGAATAGTTGGAATATCCAGGCCGGAATCGACCTCCAAAACGTCAGTGCTCGCTACACCAATGACGACGCCCTTGTGCTTCACAACCTTAGCTTTGCAGTGCCCAAAGGGGAGCGTCTTGGAGTCTGCGGGCGGTCTGGGTCTGGCAAGTCGACATTTGTTCTTGTCTTGCTCGGCATGCTTTCGCCAACCACAGGGGTTGTGAGAATCAACGGCAAGGACACGACCAAACTGACTCCATACGAGCTGCGGTCCCGAACGAGCGTGGTGCCACAAGACCCCTTGGTGCTGCCAGTATCGGTGCGTGACAATCTAGACCCCGATGGACAGTTGGGTCGTACAGACAACGAAATGTGGGATGCGCTTTGCCGTTCGGGGCTAGACGAGCTGGTCGCAGGGAAAGAACAGCGGCTTGACCATGTTCTCAACCCAGACACGATGAGTGCTGGGCAGCGACAGCTACTTTGCGTTGCTAGAAGCATCCTGCGTCGATCTGACTTGATTGTGCTGGACGAGGCCACATCAACCATGGACGCCGAAACTGATGCACGCGTGCAAAAGCTGCTACAAGAGGAGACAGTGAGGTCCGAGGTCCGACCTACAGTTGTCTCCGTGGCACATCGGATCGCCTCAATCATTGACTATGATAGGATCTTGGTACTCGACCATGGCCGCGTCGCCGAGTTTGACACGCCCTCCAAGCTGCTGGCGAACAAAAATGGACATTTCTACGCATTGGCTGCGGAACAGGGTTGTGTACATATCTAGCAGACGCAATAGAGCCTGCCTGTCCATTCGGTCAGCTCCCGTCAAGCTTTTGTTCAGAAAAGTCAAGTCAATTGTCGGTCTGGTCTCATTCCCATGCCAGCATCACCTCAATCTTGCTGTAATCTTAAGCGGCTCTGTTTACGTGTCAAGTCATCGCAACTGAATCGCGATGCAGTGGGTGGTTGATGCCTCCAGTGCAGTGCTACTTGAGAATCAGGCTTGGGTATTTGCGTTATCTGCAGCTCAACGTGTTAGGGTTAGGGTTAGGGTTAGGGTTAGGGTTAGGGTTAGGGTTAGGGTTAGGGTTAGGGTTAGGGTTAGGGTTAG